>CM059195.1:53401659-54001659 GCA_030323885.1 Branchipolynoe longqiensis
CCGTTGTCGTCCGTCGTCCGTCGTCATCATCCGTCGTCGTCGTCCGTCGTCGTCGTCGTCCGTCGTCGTCGTCCGTCGTCGTCATCGTCATCGTCGTCGTCCGTCGTCGTCGTCTGTCGTCGTCCGTCGTCGTCATCCATCGTCATCGTCCGTCATCGTCGACCATCGTCGTCGTCCGTCGTCAGTTTGAGGCAGGCAGCCAGTCAGTCTGTCACACGTTAGAGCTATCAAGCTATCAGTCACAAGCCAAGCAGCATAGCACATTATTTTGTTCTGCACTCAATGTCACACCGGCAATGGCAGTAAAAAAAAAAAATCCCCCCACTATTTCCAAGCAGTAACACGACGTATCACTTAGCTGCTCACGTATTAGCTATGTATATCTACATAATTAATGCTCACCCTCAATGACACACCGGCACCGGAAGTACAAAAACCAATGTCTGCCACTATTTCCAAGCAGTAACACGACGTACCACTTAGCTGCTCATGTATTCCTTAGCTGTGTATAGCCAAATAATTAATGTTCAAACTCAATGTCACACCGGCACCGGCAGTACAAACAAATCAATGTCTGCCACTATTTCAAGCAGTAACACGACGTATCACTTAGCTGCTCATGTATTACTTAGCTGTGTATAGCCACATAATTAATGTTCACACTGAATGTCACACCGGCACCGGCAGTACAAAAAAACAAGGTCTTCATAGGCAATGAAAGTCTGTTCTTCATAGGCACACCGGTCTGTGTAAAGGCACTGGTTGTGTGTACAAAGTCAAGTACGGCTGAACAATATTATAAGTTAGTACTTATTCCTTTCTGTATGAAGTTGTATGTCCGGAACACTGCAGCCGGCTTCTCAAGTAAGTCAACAATGACTTTTGCTCAAATGAATGCAATGTATCCTGGCACCGGCGCCGCCGGTAGACCGTACAAAAAAAAAATAGAAGGTGTGTCCTTGCAGCCGGTGTGTCCTTGCAGCATGCTTGCAGCAAACACCTTGCTTGTTCTTCATAGGCACACCGGTCTGTGTAAGGCACCGGTTGTGTGTACAAAGTCAAGTACAGTTGAAATATATTATAAATCAGTACTTATTCCTTTCTTGTAAAGTTGTAGGTGCATTGAGAATTGACAGACCCCTCTGACAATGACACCGGCCTTGACACTGACACCGGTGGTGGTGGTGGTGGTGGTGGTGGTGGCGATGACTCCACAAGGATGGCGTGCCATCGTGGACCAATTCCTAGAGAAGTGGAACTTCCCCCATACCTGTGGCACTCTGGATGGGAAGCACATCGCCTGCCGGTGCCCTCCAAAGAGTGGGTTACTCTACTACAACTACAAGGGCTTTTACTCCGTGGTCCTGTTGGCATTTGTAGATGCGGACTACAAGTTTATCTGGGCAGATCTTGGGGGTTTGGGCTCCGCGTCTGATGCCCAGATCTACGACGACTCCGAGCTGAAGGCGGGCACTGAAGGTGGCACCATCGGCTTTCCGCACCCTGAACCGATAGTGGACGGCCAGAAGGATGTGCCATATTTTCTCATCGGTGACAATGCCTTCGCCCTGCGGCCGACCATGATGAAGGCGTAGGAGCAGGAGGGGGTTGACCAATGAGGAGCGACTCTTCAACTACCGGCTCTCCCGAGCTAGGAGAGTGGTGGAGAATGCCTTTGGCATTCTAGCCAACTGCTTCCAAGTGCTGCTGACCACTATGCAGCACCACCCCTTCACTGTGAAGTTCATCGTCACACGCGTGCATGGTTGTGCACAACCTCATGATGATGCTGTTAAGTTGAGCTATGTTGGATTGTGAGGGAGACTGAGTAGTGTTTATTCTTCAGCCATCTTGTACCTCCTGGTGCCCATGCCTGCCAGTGTACATCAAAGTATGGATTCATGATAGTACATAACGGAATAGGTATACAACATCCCTTTTCTTATAAATGAAAAGCAGCAATCTTCCTGTGTTACAATACTCATGTTGATGTGTACAAGTTATATACCTATGTGGATGTCCATACAATTTCTCATCATACTGAGAATATTTAGGTTTATACATGTGCACTTGTGGACCGCTATTACCATTGCAGTTACTTCAGTGAAAGATAATCTTGAATATTTCCTCCAATACACAAATTCTGATAATAGTTTCTCTTGCAGTTGACTAATACTGTGATTAACTTTGAATGTATATAAAAGTTGTGACTGACAACATAATAAGTCTAATGCTCAGACATACTACTGACTAAGTCTAAGAACCAAAATTAACCATGACTCCGCACTGTTCAATTAGTCTTGATGTTTTTTTAGTTGTTCTTTCACACTGTCTACGACTAAATACCTCTTTGACCGGTTGGTCACTACGAATGACTGTGAGGTTTGCACGTTCACTAAACCTCACACTCTTTTCAGTGGATGGTCTTGTGGGCGAGCAAGTCACAGACTGCTCATTCCCAGAACATTGGGTTTGTGGAAGGGGTTCTGCTTCAGAACAAGGGCTCTCTAGGTCAGTTGATTCTCGGCTAAATCCAAGTTTCTTAGTAGCCTCTGCATTAAGCTCTTTCAAGAAATGACGGTTATGCCGTAATACATTGCCATTAGGTGATTTGATCATGTATGATCGAGGCTCCTTACACACTGATTTTACAGTTCCAGGAACCCATGAAGATTTGCCTGGTTCCTGCATCAGTACTTTCATACCAGGGAGTAATCCTGGCAACTCAGGACCTGCATTTTGGTCATAATACTGTGATGACCTTTTTGCATTGTCACTCAACCAATTATGATGATCACTAACTGACTGTTGAATTTCATCCTTGGCAGGGAGATTTGAACGAACCTTCCTTCCATACAGCAACTCAGCTGGACTTGGGACTCTGGGTCCAAGCGGGGTACTTCTGAGGCACAGAAGTGCCATCTGGGGATCTGTCCCAGACTGCTTGGCTTTCTTCAGGACCGCTTTAACAATACCAACTGTTCTCTCAATCACACCATTACTCTGCGAGTATCGTTGGCTGCATGTAATATGTTCAAACTCCCATACCGTGGCAAATTTTCTGAACAATGCCGCATCATATTGTGGACCATGGTCAGTGTACAGTCGTTTTGGTACACCATGAATGGCAAACATGTCCTTGAAAAATTTGATAACTTCAAGACTGGTCAATGAATGAAGACCACATACAAAGGGCATTTTACTGAAATGATCAACCAATACAATATATGTATGGCCATGCAGCTCAAACAAGTCACTGGACAGTACTTCCCATGGTTGGGAGGGAAGGTCATGTGGCTGCATAGGCTCCTTTTGGGTACTCTTTGAATTTTGTAGACATATTACACAATCACTTACTAGTGTCTCTATGTCAGATGACATGTTTGGCCAGTATAGGCATTCCTTTGCTCGTAACTGGGACTTGGTGATACCTTGGTGACTGGTATGAATGCGTTCGAGATATTCCTTGCGGAAAGACTCTGGAATAACAAGTCTATTTCTGGCATATACAAGCCCATCTTCAACAGACATATAGCCTCTCATAATCCAGTAGCTCCGAATAACTTTTGGAACTTGTCTAACCTGTTGTGGCCAACCTCGAATAATCTGCTCAGCAAATGCCGGTATCTCAACATCTTGCTTACTACCTAAGCGTAACTTTTCAAGCTGGTTGACTGAGATCTGTACCATGTGTATCGCTTGTTCAAGTTCTACACTCGGTCCGGGAGAGTGTGCTATTCGTGACAAGTAGTCAGCGTAGACCATCTCCTTTCCAGGACGGTACTTCAAGTCAATATCATATGGCTGGATGCGCAACAGCATGCGCTCCAACCGAGGAGGAGCTTGGCTTAGCTGCTTCAGCTTAATGTTTTCTAGTGGCTTATGATCACTAAAAACAATCAGTGAGCGACCAAAAATATACGTATAGAACTTTTCTAGTCCATATCCAACAGCTAGCAACTCTCTCTCTATGTTTGCATACCTAGTCTCAGCTGGAGTAAGTGCTTTGGAAGCGAATGCAACAGGCTTCCCATTCTGAATGAGAGCAGCACCTAATCCAAGGATAGACGCATCAACCTCTAGTTCAAATGCTAGGTTAGGATAAAAATATCGCAACTGCATGTCTTCATGAATAGCCTGTTTTAGTGACTCAAAAGCAGGATTATGTTCTACATTCCAACTCCAATCAGCATCTGATTTCAACAATAAGCGTAATAAACTGGTCTTGGTCGACAAGTGTGGTATGAAGGGCCCTAAATACTGTATGAGACCAAGAAAGCTTTGGAGCTCCTGCCTATTCTGGGGAGCAGGACGGTTTTGAATGTCATCACATTTATTTACATCAGGCTTCATACCATCCTTGGACCAGATCAGACCATAGAATTCAATCATCTTCTTTTTGATTTCACACTTTTCAAAGTGAAATACTAGACCATACTCTTTGGCTACCTTCATTAATCGTAGTAGAGCTTCATCATGTTTCGACTCATCTTTACCATGTAAAACGATGTCATCAGCAATGCCATCAACACCGACACCTGCTTTCTCAATGATCTCATCCATGTATTTCTGAAAGATGTCTTGAGAAACACACAAGCCAAATGGTAAACAACGGAATCTGTATTTACCAGCAGGGCTGTTGAATGTGCATAGCATGCTGCTTTCATCATCTAAAACAATGCTCCAATACCCATGCTTAGCATCAAGTTTAGAAAACACAGTTGAGCCAGAGAAGTTGTGACTGATTTCTTCTAGTGTAGGTGTCTTATGATGTGTACGCCTAATTGCTTGGTTGAGATTTTTAGGATCTAAACACGCCGTAAGCTCACCAGATGCTTTAAGGGAAAACGCTAAGGAGCTGACCCAATCGCAAGCAGTTTCATCAGAACATTTTTCTACAACACTAAGTTTCACCATTTCTTCAATTTTGTCACAAACTTTCTGTCTCAGCTGAATGGGATATTTACGTGGAGCAGAAATAACTGGGGTAGCATCATCTTTTAACTCAATATGGTATGGTTTGGGCATTCGACCAATGCCTTCAAAACACTCAGGATAAGCTTGTCGCAGGGCACTCCTGTCAGAAATCTCGGGCTTGACCTCATGTTTGTTTGGTCTACTGCTAGGGACAGTGGTGTGGGACTGCAATTTATTTTCATGAACAACACTGATATTTTTGCTTTGTGAAACGCTTATAGGTTTCAACCTTTCAGAGGCCCCACATGACAAAATGGCTGGCCCCTTAGTGTCACACACATAGAATCTGGCAGTGATCCATTTGGAGTCTTCAAATTGGATCTGCATAACCATTGTACCTAATTGTTCAATGTCTGTGCCATTTACAGCAGTAAGTTTGACAGAGCTACGCTGTAACATGCACTGAGGATGTCTTTCATTCAGATACATCTGCCGTAGGCATCGCAATGGTAGGATGTTACCATTGGCACCTGTGTCCGCTTTGACCTTGAGAGTCACTTTGCACTTTACATCAGGAGGCTTTACATTTAATTTAACAAAGATTGACTGTCTGTCCGTTGCATCAAAGTCACTTACCTGGACTGTCACCTCCCCACAGTCAAGAGCGTCATCATTTGGGGGACTTCTATTACAGTCAAAGTCATATACAGTCCTATGATTATCCCTATGTCTGCTCTTGGAACGGGATTGTCGATGCTTGGTCTTGGCACCACCAGGGTACTTCTTCCCAGCTCTGGTGCTCTGATCGCATTTCTGACGGCACACTTTACCAAAATGGTTCATCTTTTGGCAATTATTACACTTCTTGCCATATGCTGGGCATTTCCTCGGCGGATGCGATGTTCCACAGAAACGACAAGACTTAGTGTTGTGGTATTCGAATGTGTTGATTAAGGCAGTAGTGGTACCAGCAAAACTGTTAGTATTTTGAAGTGTTGCCTGGTAACAGTCAGCACATTTAATTGCATCCTCTAGTTTCAGTGTGTTTCCCTTCTCAATCAACTTCTTCCGCACTTTAGGCCAGAAAATACCTTTGATCAAGTGAAACGTTATCTGCTCATTTTTCTTCTCCTCATTTGAGAAAGTGCACATATTATTCGCCTTAGCTTTGAGACGGCAAATAAAATCATCAACAGCTTCACCTTCTTTTTGCACCAAACTAGCCAGTTCAAGTCGCATAACCCATTTGTTAAGGGTTCCCACCAAATGTTTTTCAAACTGTTCAAATACCTTGGCTGGGTCTCTCTTTGTTTCATCACTCAGACCCCATGAATTCCAGAGTTCATGACCTTTGGTACCAGCTGACAGCAAGATGTAGTGCCATTTCTTTTCATTTTCTACATCACTGATCACAAAGTAGCTGTTAAGGAAGCTCTTCCATTCACTGAATGCATAAGTTTGATCCCTGAGGTCCCAGTTCAGTTGTGGTAACGGAACTCCCAAATTAGTAGCCATGTTTGGTGTCTAGGACTCAGCACACAAGGATTAACACAACTATGCACAAGGATAACAAGTTGGTGGTAGTCAGAAAACTAGCAATATTGTCAGAACACTACACTTCCACTCCAAAGAGGGAAAACAGCATGTTTTTACACTTGCAGTGGATCGAGATCTGTGGTAGGCCTTTTTTACTGAACCAATTTCAAATTCTGCATGGCATTTCTTCACTTTCCATCTTCATCAGACACAGCACACATATTAATGGGCTCTGTCCTGCACAGAATGCACTTGACAGCATCCAAATCGGACCATTTTTGACTTAGTTACAACCAAAGTTGTCAATGCCCATTAATTCTGGCAGAGGTGAACCTTGCATCCAGAGTTCAGAGTGCACTGCAGGCAGCATGGTTCCCTATTATCACTCACACATCTCAACAATACTCTCATTCCAGGGCTCACAGTTGTCCATTGACAGATCAACACCATACCATTGTTGTTGTTGTTGACTTCCTGTTGACATAGCTCATTGCAAGGGCTGGTTCCACCCAGCTGTCACCATGTTAAGTTGAGTTATGTCGGATTGTGAGGGAGACTGAGTAGTGTTTATTCTTCAGCCATCTTGTACCTCCTGGTGCCCATGCCTGCCAGTGTACATCAAAGTATGGATTCATGATAGTACATAACGGAATAGGTATACAACAAACGCAAGTGGATTTTATGAGGCGACTTATGACATCACACGCATGCGCACTCGAGCGATTCTTCCGCAAAGAACATGGAAATCATCCTACTAGCTATCTGTTCCGCCATTGTTGTTGGTCCAAACGGTCATGCGCAGATATCCACTTCTGCCTTAAACCGACTCAAGCACTGCCTGTGTGAACGCGACACACTTTCAAACACTTTCAAACTCGGTCCGTGTGAACGGGCCTCTAAATCGATTCATATTATTCGCCTTGTCTAAATCGCTTTAAACTTTTCCCGTGTGAACACGGCTTATAGCGTTCACATGGGCGATATAAGTCGAATCATAAAATTCGGTTCATATAAACCACCTACACAAGTGCTTTATAAAATCTGAATAATATCATTCGAATCAGCCCTAAACCGCCTCAGCCGCGCGTTCACTTTTTATCGGCTCCAGTGTAATGTTGCAGTCACACTACGACGACAAGCGGTGACGACAGCCCAGCGACAACGACTTCCGGTCTGTCGTCGAGTGTCGTCGGATGTCGCTCGACTGTCGCCTGATTGTCGCCGCGACACCTCCGCTTCACCCCCATTTTCTCGACTGTCGCCGGGTTGTCGTCGGCTTTTTGGACATGTTGAAAAACTTTGACGACAGCCGACGACAGCCGATGTCGCTCGGTGTCGGTACAGTGTCGATACGGTGTTGTCTTTGTTGTTTAGGTGTCGTCTTTGTGGTTAAGCTGTCGTCGCTTCTCTCTCTGTCCCATTCTTCATATTTCTCATGAAGACTGCTTCCTAACAGGTCCGCCGCATAAACCTACATGTTTGCACCGTCCCATTCTTCATATTTCTCATGAAGACTGCTTCCTAACAGGTCCGCCGCATAAACCTACATGTTTGCACTGTCCCATTCTTCATATTTCTCATGAAGACTGCTTCCTAACAGGTCCGCCGCATAAACCTACATGTTTGCACCATCCCATTCTTCATATTTCTCATGAAGACCGGCTGTCCGTAATTATCAGTCGCCTCCTCCAGCCTTATATCAATGGACAAATGCGACTGATGCTTTTCTGTTCGCACCACCTTGTCCCGGCTGTCCGTAATTATCAGTCCATTCCTCATCAGCCACGGCCACAGCCGCCTCTGCCAAGTCTTCCGCCTCAGCCTCTGCCTCCAACCTCCGTGGGTAATGAAAAACAAACAGTATTTATATTACATTAGAAAACTACATGTTGGCTTTATTGTGGTCATGTATAAAGAAACTATAGTCGGTTGTACATCAATAAACCTTGGCCCACTGTATATGCCTTGTCGTGTTTTGAATTATGATATATTTATGAAAACTTACGTGTTTTTCTTTACACTGTACAGTTATCGGTTATTTACATGTCCGTTATGTTGTGACATGTCTACTGTTATGAGATGGTAATATGTTTATATGTTCAAATAAACAATATCAGTTTTTAGATATCAAAACACAATTACATGTCTGTTATATTCTTTCTATCCCTAATTAAAGTTATCTAGTTAACAATACTTTTAATGAATTTGCTCTCTTTTTATAATAATTAAACTTTTGAAAGCATAACCACTGTTTTTATGTACATACTAAGAACACAGGGAAAAAGAGCATGAGAGAAAGAGACCGGGACAGAAAGGGGGAGAGAAAGGCGGAGACAGAGGGGGGAGGGAGAGAGAGAGGAGAGAGAGAGAGGGAGAGAGAGGGAGAGAGGGCAAGAGAGAGGTGAAGAGCGAGGGAAGAGAGGGGAAGAGAGGGAGAGAGAGGGGGAGGGGGAGAAAGGGGAAGAGAGGGTAGAGACTTGTGTCCTTAATATTAATAATAATTATTCTTTATTTTCAATTTTACTTTAATTGCACTTTAATTTATAACAATTACATTATGGCATGCCATTATTGAATGCGGACACACACCTTCTAGTTTACAAAATATTTATTTATTTACACATCTTGACACATATATACATGTATACATACAAACATACAAACATACAAACATAAACAATACATTACATTTTACTACAAATATAAACTATGACTACATAGCTACATATCTACACATATATACACATATCTACAAATATTTACAATTACTTATCGTTCGTCCCGTTGGGGCCGGCCCCAGCTAGTGACATCGGGGCTGAGAGGGGGAAGAGGTCCAAGTTGGAGACCCCCAACACTCCCGAGATCCCCGACAGCCCCGACAAGTTCAATAGTTTGTCGGATATCGGGCTGGCCAACTCCGACAAAGTTCCTGGTGCGGTGGTGCCTCGTGTCGGCATGGAACTCGCCACAGCACCGGCACCGGAAGTCGTCGGCCAGCCCACACCGACAGTGGCCACACCAGCTGGGCGGGGCCCTGGAGGGGCCCTGGTGTGGCCCGGCAGACCCAGTGTCCGGAGTCCAGCAAGCGGGTGCTCCATCGCCACAGACGGCCATTGCACGACTTGAGGCTGTACGGGCAGAGGTTGAGGCATGTGGAGCGGCTGTATGGGCAGATGTTGAGGCAGAGGTTGAGGCTGAGGCTACGGCTGAGGCTGAGGCTGAGGCTGAGGCTGAGGCTGAGGCTGAAGATGCGACTGTGTCATATACTGCTGCACATACTTCTGTGTCTGCAAAGCCCAGGGTGATGCCGGTGTGGCTGGTGGGTCCACTGGTGGGGTTGAGGCTGTTATAGCTGACTTGTTGACACAGGAGCAGGTGCAGCCAAATGAGCCGCCACAGCCATAGGAGCTAGGCCTTGTTGCCATTGGCAATCTGCCTCCAACCCCTGCGACAAGATCCGGTTGATCGCCACATAGGTCTCCACAAACCGCTCCTCCGGAATTCCCAGGAGCATATCGCGGACATAGTTTGCAAACGCGATACGCTGCATCATCGTGGGTGTAGGGGATGGCTGCATGACCTTCAGCATGTCCCCAGACTCATCAAACCTCTTCTGGATGGCAGCGAGGAGGTTTGCATCGTCTGGGGCTGACCACTTCCCCTTCCCCTTTCCCCACTCTCGGACTGGCGGTTAGGTCCTCCTCCATCCCCACGTCCAGATTCTGCTCGAGGCCAACATCACAATGCGCAGCCTCTATGGCAGTGGCCACCTGCAAGACAAAATAATAAAATAACATAAGTAACATGAATGCAAATCAATCTTTCCACATAAGGTGTAAACAACAACACAAGTCAACAATAAAGCACAAATATTTAATGATAAATGATGAAATTGATTTATCAAGATTCATTACGTAAATAAGATATATCGATTGTCGACTTCTCGATATAACAATAACAGCACAAGTAAAAAATAAAGAAGAACAACAAATATATAACATTAAACAATTAACTTGATTTATCAAGATTATTTACGTAAATAACATATATCAGTTTGTCAACTTCTCCAGAATAATAGGGGTTTTACGAGAATCCTAACGCCCGGTGACGGACGATGGACTGTAGGAAACCAAACTTCTGCATGATCCACTGCTCCCTCTCAGTCAGTTCGGGCAGTCCGTCCCCGCTCTTTTTTTTGTGGAGGCGCGTGTTGGCGTCGCGGAGTGACTTGAACCATTTCTGGAGATGGACGGATGTCGTCCCCAACAGCATCGCCTGGTCCTCCCACATCTTCCCCTTCCTGTCCGAGTGGCGGTAGTCTGTCATCGTCACATTCCAGATGACTGGATTTTCCTGCAGGAAGTCGAGCATCTGACCCTCCTGGAAGATCGAAAGAGAACAGTCACTTTTATTGGCCCTCCTTCTCTTGGCAGAGGACAGGCCGACGGTGCTGGTGGAGGCTGAGGTGGAGGCGGCCCCGAGAAGCTGCCCCGAGAAGCAGGAGATGGAGAGCTAGCTGGAGCGGGGACGCCAGTGGCGCGTCGTCTGCGTCTCCAGCTCTTCCAATGCAAAGTTGTGTTCTTGAGAGTGGTGTTGTGGAGAATGGTGTTGTAGAGAGTGGTGTTCTAGAGAGTGATGTTCTGGAGAGTCGTGAGGTGAGGAGGCAGGTGAGGAGACTGGTGAAGATGGCAAAGTCTGCCTCTTCCTGCCTCTCCCACGGCCTAGTCCTCCTCCAGTGGTGAGAGCAGCCCTGGAGGCTGGTGTAGTAGAGCAGTAGTAGTGGTGTTCCTCTTGGCAGGCATGGTGGAAGAGGGAGGAGACAGCAACCCCTCCAGGGTATTTATACCCAGGCGGTGACCACCCCCCGTGACCTCTCGGTGATAGAATACATCATCGTACGCTTTGCATATGCTCCTCATAGGTTTCGCGTAGGTTGTGCATACGCTACTCATAAGTCGATACGCCAGGCATAGGTTGGCCATAAGTCGGCATAGGTTATGTATACCCTTGACCTGTCAATCACAACAGTCAACACACATCACAGTACGCCACACATAGGTCGGGTTATGCTTTGAACACGCCGCCATAGGCTAGGGGTAGGCTACGTATAGGTTACGCATAGGTTACGTATACGCTTCAAACGATGCCGCGAGCTCCCGCAGTGCAAAAAGGTTGGCTTATCTCGACCTATAACGTTTTTCAAATTATTGCGCCATGTTACGCATATGCCGCCACCATAGGTCGTAATGTGACAGGCCCTTTACTGATTGGCAACAGCTTTTGTCTCCATTGCATAAAATTGTCATGAAATTGGGCTGTGGGTTACCATGTGGGTGAATACCATCGACTTGCGAGCACACACATCATGAATTGCTATAAGATGTGAATTGCATTACAAGCGGTGGGCAGGGTACGAGTGAAACAAATTAGGAATCCCCAAAAGGCCAAATCTGAACCCTACACATGCTCTATGACACCCTGCGCACTCCCGCGCACTAATAATGTACTCTACAGTAACACCTCTCTAAATCGACTGACCATGGGACCGAGTTTAAGTGGTCCATTTAGGGAGGTGGTCCATTTAGAGAGTCAGAATAATGGTACAGTGGTATTATTTGCGTGTTCTTGGGGGACCCAAATAAAGGGATCGATATAGGGATGTGGTCGATATGTGGAGGTGGTCGGTTAGGGAGGTTTTACTGTACTTGCATTTTTACTATCAGACTTTATTAGCATTACTTCTTTTACAAATCAATGTGAAATTGCTCTCCACCATCGTAATCACCATAAACCATACCCCAACTCTGTATTTTGAAGGATACTAGATAAGTATGGAACCATTTATTCAGTGTGTTGAACAATGACGACGGTCATGTGAAACATACAGTAATACAATGTATAAGTATTAATACTATTGCTAATGAACTTAGTGAGAAAACAGTCATAACCCTCTATCTCCCCCAAGTCTTTGGTATTGTTAATCATAATGATTAGATGGTAAAGACTGACTTAACTACACAAATAGACTACACATGTTGTGCTAGGCTAAGTGAAACTTATCTAAGTTAGATATGTGTAATACATACTATATGACAAGCGAAGCTTATCTAATGTGAAAATATACTATGTGACAGGCGAAACTTATCTACGTTAGGTATATATGAGGTAAGTCTAATACAAATGTAATAGAGTATCTAATGTACGATTATATACTGTACTGTACTGACACGTATGCTAGTTAACATGTATGAGATAGCAAGAGTAAAACTGAACTATGGCCAACCTGCCCCTGAACTATGGCCACCCTGCCCCCTCCCACCATCCCACGCGCTCCTTTGCCTGCTGCCAACAAACCAAGTTATCCACTGTACAAATTATTTGCCCAGCAAATTCGGAAAGGTGTGTCAGTCTGGTAGTATTGCTATAGACCGGGGGCCCTATGGTACTGGGACGGCTCACTCCCTATCTCTCCCATGTGATGTAAATTTTGCGGTGCCACCTTGTGGTGGGTTTGATCGACCCAGCTGCTGGTTGGTGTTTCACATGTAAACACATATGGTTATATCATGCATGAGGCGGGTAAGCGTAAATACACATCAATATCGGATTGCTATGAACAGGCACACATCATTGTCGTCCTTGTCGCTATCGTCACACAGCTTTCACATTCATATATACATTTGTGCATATATTATGGCATCTGTTTAGCCGGGGGAACAGCCAGCGCACCAAGTGGTGGGTTTGATCATTTTGATTACACAGTACAGGCTGAGTGAGCTGTCTTGGTATTATAGGGTCTTTGTACAAACATAGACACTAATAAAGTCTGTACTAGACTACTAAATGACTGAAACATACAATCCTCCAAGCATTGTTTATACCATCATTACTAACAACCTGCTTACTCAAACTACTTCATGTAGTCAAAAAACACACCTGAGGTATTAACCTTTTAAGCATAACCCTATAAGCTAGCCACACTCTATCTAACAGAATAAACAAACCATTCTACTAACACTCACTCCATCTCAAAATGTAACTCCAACAACATGATAGTTTTGCAATTCACAACATAGTAGGCATACAAACCTATGAAGGAAAACTATGCACCTAACCACTCGTAATGTAAAGGTCTAATCAATACACATGTATGTATCAAGTGTGTAGGAATACAACATATAACTGCTATTTTTGTATGTGAATTGTCAAACTATACCATATTTAAGTCTTTGAATGTTTGATATTGTTATTTCAGCTGATTTGGGCTAGCTGCATATATTGTAAATAACTGTATTGTCACATGGCTGGAAGACCAGTGCCACGGCGCTGACAAAAGACGTTATTCAATGAATAAACTATATTTACAAAAAAACACCCCCAAAAACAACTAATATTTGAAATACTGTCTTGAATAACGTCTCAGCATGGCGACTGTTCATCCTCAGTTATTCACTTGTCATAGTCCGACATCCATACAGGCTCGCGGGTAGCCCGTCCCGATCATCTTGGGTCAGCCGGAGGTGTTGCATCAACTGATGGCATCAGAGGTGGCTTTGAGGCGATGCCACCATCTGGCGATGCCTGGGTGCCTAGCGGACTGCCAGGTTGTGAGGCCATGTGCCCCAATGGAGTGGTATCATCGTAGACCAAATGGCACCGCCCATTTTCTGTACTACATTCAGGATGCGTTCCCGATTTAGGAGTTTTAGCTGGTCCAGTTGGTGTGCGAGGGGTCATCACGGGTGGATCACTTGTGGTACTCGGGTTGTCATCGCGTGGCATGAGCGGCTGTGGTGTGGCTGGTGCCTGGCTATCTCGAGACATCCTCATTGGTGTCGGTATCCTGGGTCCGATGCTCATCTTTGGTGGAGCTATCTGGATGGGGATGTGCTTGCGAGGAATTTTCTGTTGCATAGTGTGACCCTTCCAGATCCGTCAACCTTCACGACAAACTGGTCAAACTGGTGAACCTCGATGACAGTGCCGGTTTTGTCCCATTTGAGGGGGTGTTGGCCTGCCTGATTCTGGATGCGCACATGATCTCCAACAGCAAGTGGTGCTAATCTTTTGGTGTGCTCTGACTAGCATTCTGCGGCTCTCATGTGGCGGTTGCGTAGTGCCTCTTCTCGAGTGAGCAGGGTTTCGCGCCAGGTGTTGTGCGGCTTGTATCTGCCGGGGTGGACTGGGATGAAGTCTCTGATTGGGTGGCCGAATACACACATGGCTGGTGAGAATTTTGTGTCTCTATCGGGTGTGTTTCTGTACTGGAGCATTGCACGCTGGAATGAATCAGTATCAAGATCTCCATTTGGAGCGGTGTTGTCCGTGATGAGACGTTTGACTGTCTTAACTCCAATTTCAGCACAGCAGTTGCTGTGTGGGTAGGTCACGGAGGATAATCTATGGTGTACACCCCAATCTTTCAGGAAGTCCTATATGGCTGTGGAGGTGAATTCGGGGCCTCCATCTGAGGCCAGCTCATCTGGGATACCAAATGTGACGAATGTGCGCCGCAAGCATGTGATGAGTCCATTAGGCACCATTGGATGCCCTCTCTACAATTGGCCAGTTGGAGTAGCGGTCTACCACAACTAGGTAGTTGACCCCTTTGTAGTGGAAGAAATCAGCACAGACATTCTGAAATGGGTATTCTGGCGGCGTCAATGGAGTCGGTGGTAGATTTGGCTGTGAGGGGGCCATGTGATTGCATGGTTGCACCTGGCACGATAAGCAGTCATGTTCAGAGTGATGCCATGCCAGAACACAGACACTTCGGCTCTAGATATCATTGCTGTGACACCTTGGTGGGCCGAGTGTAGGGTAGGCGGTAACACCATACGGTCCCTGTAGAGTGCGACTCCGTCCACTGTGCAGAGGTCATCACGAAACTGGAAGTACTCACGCAGGGAGGAAGGTAGCTCATGGCGGTATTCTGGTAAAACCTGATTCAATTATGTCAACCAGTTTCTGCATACAACTATCGCTTGTGGTCGCGGTCTGCACTCTCTCCCATGTCACAGATTTGATGTCTAGTGAGTTGATGGAGGAACTTGCAGCTGAGATTCTATTCTCTTCAATGCTGTCATCACTTGGTGGTGCAGTACGTAAGCCAGCCAGGATGGAGGTGGGAGGGTAGGAGCTACGGATGCCAGGATTGATGGCCACTACATCATCAGGGAGGGTCATCATCTCAGCTTTGCTTATGGGATGACGCGAGACTCCATCGGCAGAGCGATGTTTGACACCTTGGATGTGTACCATTAGAAACCTGTATCGAAGGGTCTTCTTCAGATTTCTCAGGCGGGAGTTAGATATGTCCTCCAAGGATCGATCACCAAATATCTTCAGGAGAGGTTTGTGGTCTACGGCGATGATGAGATCTTCACATCCCAGTACAAAGTACCTCGCTTTGTCTAGGGCATCAGCGACAGCCAAGGCTTCACCTTTCACTGGAGCATAACGTAATTCGGCCGAGTGGGTGAATCTGCTATCCACAAGGGTCATTTTCCAGCCAGTTTTGCAGCAGAATGGCTCTGAGCTGAGGCAGGTACAATAGTTTGGAGCAGCCAAAAGCCAATGCCTGTCTTGGACCAGTCAGTGGCAAGGCAGGTTGGTTTTCTTGGATCGAATATTTGGACTCTTTCTTCAATTTCGCTTATAATTGCAGCCTTTGATTCTTCAAATAGTTTGTTTAAGTGTTCATTCCATTGGAAGGATGATCCCGGCTTGGGGAGTTGCCTGAATGGTTGCATCTTTTCAGTCATGCTGAAGGCATAGGACACCTGATTGATGAGCCAAACCAGGATCTTGCATCTGTGATGTCAGTGGGAGCCGGAAAGTCAAGGAAAGTTATTCGGGGTTATCTCGAAACCGGCGAATTCCACCACGTCCTGGCAGAATACAAATTTTTCTGGATTTAGAGTGATCCCATGGTTCCCACAGGCGTCAAGCCACCGGACAGCCTGAAAGAAGCTTTCTCTGATTGTGTCGGCACAGAGGAGGACATCATCCACACATTTCGTCTTGTTTGGGATATCAGAGATGATTTCATCATAGCCTGGTGTAGCCATCACCGGAGGCAATGTAACCCTGAGGTGCGGTTTCGTAGTGATAGCGACCCCAGGGTGTAATGAAGGTTGTCAAGTGACGATCCTCCTCACGGATCGGCACGCTATGTTATCCATTCCAGGCATCAAGGACTGTGTTTTTCTTGCCATGTGGCACTGATTGGGCTTGGTGAAATGGTGAGGGTGTGTGGTGGGTCTCACGTAAGGCGTGTACATTGAGAGGCTGGAAGTCGATGGTACGGCAAGGCATACCACTCTTCTTTGCACATACCACCATCCTGTGATGGTGATGCTCTTGTTGTTGGTGGCATGCATCTTCAGTGTGACTGGTATCAAATCGGTCTGGCGTAGTCCAAGGCGATGGATGACCTTTATGCCTGTAAGACAGCTTTGGCAGCCTGTGTCGGCCATGGTGGGGAGAACAGCTGTTCTTGAGCTAGTCTTGAGGGTGAAGCCGAGGGCACTTTAATCGTCACTGTGGACTGAAACGGTGAGATCGATGAATGGCTGAGGTCTTGAGTTTTTCTGGCTCCAGGTGTCAGATAACTGGTCACGAAGGTGGTGATCAAGAGAGATTGATCTTCCACCATTTTGTTCTCCAGACATCGTGATGACACATAGGGCGTCAAACATGGCACCTTCACCATCAGTAGGGGGGCGGTTGGTTTGGTGCCCGAGGTTGTGCGTGTGGGTACCCTTGGCTTGTCCTTGCTACGGCACATGCTCCCGAAGTGGTGGTCACAGTTGCAGTGCGTGCACCTGTGACCATATGCAGAGCATTCTTGCTTCCGGATGCGGGTTGGAGCACTCTTGCCATGTCCTTTCTTCCCGCAGTATGAGCAAGCGTCTGCAGGATTTCCCCTCATGTTCATCTGTTTGGTGCACTGATACGTGCTGCCCACTGCTTCCACGGCATGCAAATCGGCAAGGTGGGATGCTGAGCGTTTTCCTGCTTTTTTGGCCTCGATGAACTGGAAGACCTCCTCCAGTGTCATATCCTGGTTTTTGTCGCCTAGTAGATTGAGCTGAATTTCCGGATTGGTGATGCCCAGTGTGAGGACGTCGCGAAGGATGGCTTCAGTGTAGTTGACGTCTGATTCATAGTTCTGGCATTTTAGCAAGAATTTGCAGATTCCTGCTTGGCCACGGAGGTGAGCTCCAAAACTGTGCACTGCTTCATCTCGGTCCTGATGCATGGTGTGTAGTTTTGCCCATGCCACCATAGAGTTCTCCTTGCGAACTGCTAGCTTCTTCATGGCAGCCAGAACCTCATCCACAGTCTTATCGGTGAGTGTACCGGTGGATCATGTGAGGTCTCTGCGGAGGGGTTCCTCACAACATTCCAGCAATTGCACGACTCGCTCTCGACCAGTGATCTTCGTGGCAACAACGTATTCTGACCATCGTGATTTGAACTGCGCCCATTCTTCACTGGATCCGGCAGCTGAGATGGTTGGTCGCTTCACTTTTTCGACTTTTCCAGCTGTAGCTGGACCTCCTGCATGAGTAGTGCTGTGGGCTGTGATGAGTGCAGCCATATAGTGACATCGAGGTCTTCTGTGATATATTTACAGTCAGGTATTGGACATCTCACTGCAGGCATGGTTGTTGATTTTTCACGTCAGTTAAGGCTGTTGTCATAGATAAGTATGGAACCATTTATTCAGTGTGTTAAACAATGACGATGGTCATCTGAAACATACAGTAATACAATGTATAAGTACTAGTACTATTGCTAATGAACTTAGTGAGAAAACAGTCATAACCCTCTAGATACTACCAATCGGAGGACAGTTTTCTTGATTAGTCAAGTAGATTATCTCCCCAGGAAATATGTCTATATAAAGGTAGGGGCCGTCCAAAGTGTTCAACATTTTCACAGTCGTACAAAGCATACGACAAGAGGGAGGGGGGGGGCTGACAGAAAAGTATTACCCTTATCAGTTAATAACAGTTTTGAAGTTTTGTTGGCGACTTTTGTGTGCACGTACATTAGACTACCACATCCGCTGATTGTACATTGGTTGATTCAGCTAGAGAATGTTCACTCATGGACAATTGGTCTTCTTAAATCCAATCCTCCTTGCCCTATACTGACGATGCTGAATGCGAGGCTACATAGCAATAAGTAACAATTTTGAAGTTACTGGTTTCTCGTGGCCAGACTTCGAACCTGGGAGGGTTTGATTCCTATGACCTACCAAAACAGGAGCTGGAAAGCACGAGGGGGTGAGAGAAAAAGGTAATCTAGGAGTGAAGCTAATGGTTTGAATCCAATGGTCAAGGCGTGGTGTGCCTGGGATCCACTAGATGGCGCAGGGAGTGCTCTGCCCGGGTTGCCATTGATGTGTACTACTTTGAGGGTGAAGGGGAGGAGGGAGGGATGGGGTCTGGAAAAGTAGTAGGCCTACTTTGTACTACCTTGTAGATGTAGTTTTTTTTCTTGAAGATTTATACTGGCTATCATGGATAACTTTGAATAGACTTGCTTTCACCATTACGTTTGTCGATAAAAAGCCAAAGCCTACACTTTTACAGACCCAAGGGATATTTAACCTCGCACACCACATAGACATGGTATTAGAGCAATTGGCCTTTGATGACGCTGTAAGTTATACACATGGGTGGAAACCCAAATTGGCAAATTTTCACAAGGAATTGAACCACTGACTTTCAGATTAGGAGTCCGACCTAGAAAAAAGGTGGGCCACTCTAACCACTCGGCCACAGAGAATACCATTTTACCAACTTCGGAAGTCGACTTTCGGACAGCCCCTACGTGTATGTTTCATGATAATGGTGGTGATTCAGGAAGTAGTAGATGAAAGATTCACCTCTATCTAGGGTACAAATTTTTGTTTGCTTGTGTGTTGTTGTTTTATGTCCTAGCAACATCTAAGGTCATATCAGGATGTGTACAGACTTGTGACAGTGCGCACTCATGGTGCATTTATAGTGCTGCCCCACTGGGAGACCAGGCCACCAGCACCATGACCTGATATCCCACTCAGTCACTTTATCCTGACACTGTACCAACCAGTCCTTGCCCCATCCTAATAATGCTAAGCACCTGGCTAGGAAGCGAAAAGTATCAATTTTTAGGTCATTGGTTTGACTCGACCAGGGTTCGAACCCACAAACACATGGTATCGGGTCCCCGATCTCCCAAAACAGGAGACGGATGCTCAACTCATTCGGCCAACCCATCTGGTCCCGGGGTAGGGATGAATGACAACACTATGTCTAAATCTGAGCAAAAACTGCTTCAAATAAGAATTAACTGTGGCGGCAGTGGTTCCATCATCATCATCATGCTGTCGGTGGCGATGCTACAAAGACTGCTTTCATTACTTGACTGCCGCTCTCCATTTAGTTCTCTGCTGAGAGAGTGATGTCCATGAGTCGGTCTTAATGTCTCTCAGCTTCAGGTTTCTCTTGCTGGTGTCCTTGAACCGGAGACGAGGGCGCCCTCTCTTTCTGTAACCAGAAGACAGTTGAGAGTAGAGGATCTGCTTTGGTAGCCTGTCTGATGACATCCTCATGAGGTGTCCAGTCCACCGGAGATTCTGTATGATGAGCAGATCTTCCATAGAGGGCAGCCCCGTCCGTTCGAGTATTTCCTTATTTGTCACTTTGTCCTTCCAGGTTAGCCTCATGATCGAATGCAGATGTCGCATCATGAAGGCATGCAGCTTTTTCACCTGTCGTCTGTACACTGTCCAGGCCTCGGCTCCATATAGTATGGTGGATAGCACGATTGCACGGTAGATTTCGCCTTTGACCCGCATGGACACATGGTGGTTGTTCCAGAGTCTCTGGCGTAGTCGACCGAAAGATGCGCTAGCCTTGGCCATTCTCCTCTGTATTTCAGCATCAATGCGTCCATCACTTGACATAGTGCTTCCAAGGTAGGTGAATTCCGGAACAGAGTTCAGCTTGTTTCCATCAACCATGACATCCTCCTCTCGGGTTCTTGTAGAGTTGGGTTGGTACAGCACCTCCATCTTCTTGATGTTAATCTTCAGGCCGAACTTCTTTGATGCATCGGAGAAAGCGTCCACTATTTTCTGGATCTCATCAGCAGAGTGGGCAACCAGTGCACTGTCATCTGTGAATGCCAGCTCTCTCACCAGTATCCGAGTAGTCTTGGTCTTCGCTCTGAAGTGTGCAACATTGAATAGGTAGGCGCTATGTCTGGACTGTATATAGACGCCATCCCCCCATGCCTCGGAAAGCCTCATCGAGCATTGCTGATAGGAAGATGGAGACGAGCATGGGGGCCAGTACACAACCTTGCTTGACCCCATTGGTAACCCCGAACGATTCCGAGACTTCTCCTCCAACACTAACATTCGGCATCATTCGCACATGTAGAGCCTCGATCATAGTTGTGAACTTCTCTGGGCATCCATACATCCTCAGTAGCTGCCATAGCCTGGTCCTCCCGACTGTATCAAATGCCACATTTCATGAAAGCTGCCTGCAAAAGTGGTGAAGTGCTGCTGGCTTTTGCAAGTTACCAGCGGTACTCTCTTGGAGAGCAAATAGAGGTCTCACACCGGCAAGAACATGTGCAGACAGGTGCAAAACTATTTGTCCCTGCAGTGGCTGGTCAGGAGATGTTGGGAGTTCCATACATCAACCGCCCTTGATGCTGCCACAGTGACATGGTTTTCTGTTCAGGGTTTGCTCCCTTAGCCTTCGGTTCTGTCAAGAACCTGTACCACAAGGCAGTGGCAGGGGCGTCAAACTCCCTGAGGTATTGCAATACCTGCATACCATAAGTGGTTCCAATGCACATTATTTACCTATATTGGTGCAAAGTTGAGAAATTAGAGAATGCAAAAATCAACAGAAAGCTCTCGATTTGACTTTTGAAGTGTATTAATCTACATGATTTAATAAATTTATCATGCAAAAATGATAAACAAGCGTTTTAACTGTGTATTTATCCTATTAAATCGCAAATTCATGGGGTTATATCTATAACCCAGCCTTCCAAAACCTTTTTTAATGGGTTGTTCAGCAGGCCTGTCTCAGAGACAGCATTGTGAGAGTAATTAGTAAAAGAGGTGAGATCTCAGCAAACATAGGCCTACATCTAAAACAGAAACAGAAATCATAAACTAATTTACTTCTGTAAATATGGTTCCAATAGCATTAACATGGTATACCCTAATCATATATACAGCATTAGAAGGATTTATATGGCTATAATTATCAACATTGCAAAGAGTTGCAGAATAGACAAATTCTTTAAGTCAATGTCATCGTTGGTGATGTCTTTTGTGTGTTTTTTAAAATGAATTTATTTACCCTGCTCGTAATGGATAAGTGTGTAAACGCTTGTTTTCACCGCGAAGCAGAACTAGTCCAATTTGATTTAAATCTTTTGAATTTAATCTTAGTAATAAAATGGGGTGGGTTTGGTGGTGAAAATGAGGCTGGAGCTATCAGCACAAGCTGGGTTGGGTGATGGTGTATTGGTTAAGGCTGTGAACTTGAGGGTTCGATCCAGCCAGCGAGGAGGACTAGCCCACACACCACACGCAGTGTTTGAGTCATTTGCATTGTCACACGGAAGGCTGCAAATCTGCAGCACTGTATGGGCACCGCCACAGGCGGTCCCATGTGGCCAGGAGTTGGCTTCTGGGCCCGTATGCATGAAGAATTATTTATCGGCTCCAGTGTTAAGGGTCGGGTTTGGGTTAGCTAATGCCGGTGTTGGGAAATGTGTCACTGGGTATGTACGGTGCCCAAGTGCAGTGGCGTTAGCTAACCTAGCAGTTATTTATAGATTTGGGAAATCCCTCTGGGCCTGTTCCCGACGGCAATTTGTTTTGTTTAGATACAACAGTATGAATATCGCCGCCAATGTAACGTCAGCGTTAATATTGGTTCGATTTTAGGGTTAATTTAATGAAATTTCACGATTTGAGTATGTGATTCTGTTAAATATGATCGCATTGAATAGATTTGGGCCTAATCGGTCCCTAACACTGCTGGGCACCAGCAACCCTTGTTATTGCTGAGCCTGTTGCTGGCGAGCACCGCTATTTCACAATATCGCCGCCGATCCGGCGCTGGTGGCGGCCTTAATATCGGTTCAAGTATTAGTTTAAATTGACCAAAATTCGGCGGCGGCATTAATATCGCTTCGATTTTAGGGTTAATTTAATGAAATTTCATGATTTGAGTATGTAATTCTGTTAAATATGATCGCATTGAATAGATTTGGGTAAACTTGATATGGGTTGGGGTTAGCGTAGCCGACCTTAAGCTTGCGGTGTTTCCGTAACACTGCTCCATACATACCAACTTTTCGCCACTAAATCGGAGATCGCCGCTAACCACGGGTTTGGCTCGCTAACCCCGACTCATACATATGGCCCCAGGTGGGTAGCGGTCGGAGACATCAGAGAGGGTGAGCAAGGGGTGGGTGGTGCTGGGGCGTGGGGGGAGTGAGTGGAGCTGGGAAGCACGAGGTGGTGGAGAATAAAAGGTAATCTAGGAGTGAGGCTAATGGTTCGAATCCAACGGTCAAGGCGTGGTGTGCCCGGGACCGGCTAGATAGTGCAGGGAGTGCTTTGCCCTGATTGCCGGTTGGTGGCACAGGGATGATGACACTTATATTCGGTTTGGCATGTACAGAGAGAGACCTTTGATCTTTAAACTGTAATCATTAATATTAATCTATATTATATTATATATGTATAATATACTTCATTATCTATATTATATATTAATCGTTCTGTTTCCTCCAACTGATAATATATGTCCATTACGTCAGGCCTTCTCAGCTGCGCAAGTCTGTGACGATTAAAGGCAGTTGTACACTACACGACATGATATCCTAAACCCTCAGGACCACTATACCTACCTTCCCTGCAACATCCCTCCCCTCCCCAATCCCCATTCCACATTCCCCAATCCCAATTCCCCATTCCCAATCCCCATTCCTCAATTCCCATTCCCCAGTCCTCATTCCTCAATCTCAAATTCCTATTCCTTAATCCTCAATCCCCAATCCTCACTCCCCAATCCCGAACCCCCAATCCTCAATCCCCATTCCCCATTCCCAACCCCACAATTTTCCACCCCAAATATCGATCCCCCACCAGCCTTAGATAAATAATACTATTTTATCTAAACCCGCTGACGGATCCCCATTTATTAAATGTCGTGTAGTGTGCGACGGGCTTTACTCCAGTATCCGTCCTACGTGGTGCAAACGGCAGGGTGAGGGCGGGGAAGATCAATGGACCAGTGTGACAGGACGGCGAGCTGAGGGACTAACCCCTCTCCACCCTGCTGTCAACTGTCACTGTCACTTCACCTAACCCTAGTCTCTCTGCACTGTCACATCCCTTTATTTAGGGCCTTTGCAGGTTAAGGGACCAGACGAGGTGGCCGAATGAGTTGAGCGTCCGTCTCCCGTTTTGGTAGATCGTGTGATTCGAACCCACTGGTTTAAGCCCTGCTCGAGTCAAACCAATGACTTAAAAATTCATACTTGTCGTTTTCTAGCCAGGCGCTCGGCATAATTAGGATAGGGCAAGGACTCGTTGGCTTAGTGTCAGGATAATATAACTCAGTGGGATATCAGGTGATGGCACTGCCGGCCTGGTCTCCCAGTGGGGCAGCAGTGAAGTCGCCATGAGCGTGCACTGTCACAAGTAGGTACCCGTCCTGATACGACCTTAGATGTTGCCTGGACGTAAAACCCCAACAACGACCCAACCTGCTTTAATGAGGTGGAAGGGGGTTCCTGCTGCCATTGACTTCATGCTGGCTTATAATCATTGGTCGCTTTAAGCCTGCAAGAATCCTTCTAAATAGGATATCATCAGATCATTATGACTGAAAATCTGTTTGTTGGTTGGGGTTTTACGTCCTAGCAAGATCTATGGTCATATCGGGACAGGTTTCGACTTGTGACAGTGCGCACTCATGGCGATTTTATAGTGCTTCCCCATTGGGAGATCAGGCCAACGATAAACAGACACAGATACAAATAAACACACAAAATAACACAAACATATATATTTGTTAAACACACACAAAAACATAGCCTGGGGGGGCGAATAGCACTTAACGATGTGGTCACGTGATTTTAATTTGTATCTATTACAGTCCCCATCATTATTATTTGCTAAGAAAGTGCAATATGTCCAGCATTTCATCATGAATAACAAATAACCTGTTTGCTGTCTCGCTCTAACATGGAGACATTGTCGTGTAATGTACGGCTGCCTTTTAGACGCTCCATCAGGGTAATACCAGGGGCGTAGCTAGGCATATGCGCATACGCCAAAACGTCCACATCGTTTTGTCAACAACAAAAAATTTTAAAAAAAATAAAGAGAGAGAGAGAGAGGGGGGGGGGTTACTTAGATATGATTTCATATTCGGAAGGGTGTGATGCCGTAAGCGGCCTCCTAAACCCCCTGTGGAAATTAGGAGGACACATCGTTAAAGGTCTAGCTACGCCCCTGAATACATGACACTTTATATACCCAGGCTCTAAATGCGGTCAAAGCAGTTCAGGACTTCCCCCCTAGGTGGCAGTCTGAGGCGGTGTAACTGAATACACCCCTAGAGGGAGTGTTTGTCCCCCAGATTGAAACCCCCTCCACCACCCCCACCGCCCACCCCGCCCCATTGCTGTCTCTAATGAGGATACGGGGACATTGAGATTGAACTATTAAGGAAGTGTGAGCAATTAGTGTCAGTCACGGTCAAATATACTTCTTGTTTTCAAACAAGTGTAGCTTACTTTTGAAACAAAAGCTTCAAATATGTTTCGCCGTGAATATGGCCTGTGCTGCCGACACGGCGTAAAGAAACCACCAATCAAACATTTGGAACATTTAAACTTGCATACTCCGATTAAGGTATCAGTTTTCGAATGCAAAACACTTAGCCACTGTATATCTAAACCTACATATCCAACATACACTTATTAAGTACCCGTTAGTACAGTCTACTCTGTCTATAACGGACACCCATGGGACGAGAGCAAAATGCCGTTATACTAGAGAGAGATCCATTATAGGCAGAGACTGACTGACGGAATGGGCTGAAACCAATATTTTTCTTTTATACTTGACTGACTAGGACGGTCCTTACAAATTCATTTGTACAATTTGTCATTTGTACAATTAGTCATTTCTATTATTCATCACTTCTACAATTTGTCATTTCTACAATTTGTCATTTGTAGAATTAGACATTTCTACTATATTATAACCATATGGCATTTCCTTAGAAACAGAATATTGATCAAATAGGTGAAAAAACGGCTCATTGTCCGCATAAGTCAGTTGTCCGTTAGACACAGAGGCAATGCTATTAAATTAAAGGGGTGGCGTGATGGGACCAGCACTTTTTGCCGTTATTGACAGAGATTCGTGATTGACAGAGGCCGTTATTGACAGAGCAGACTGTACATACACATGCGTACTAAGTCAGTTTAATAGAACCCGTTATTGTTGAAGCCGATGGGATCAGAGTTTTGACAAGCACACCCAAATTAAGTATTCACACACTTCGGATAATGAAATAATAATATGTTTGTTTGTTTCTTGGAGTTTTACATCTTGGCAACATCTATGGTCATATTAGGATGGGTATCGCTTTGTGACAGTGCACACTCATTGTAACTTTATAGTGCTGCCCCACAGCGACTGGCAGACCAGGCTGCTGGGACCATGACCTTGATATCCCACAAGTCACATTATCCTGTCACTGAGCAAACCAGTCCTTGCCATATTCTAATAATGCCGAGCGCCTGACTAGGGAGTGACAAGTATCAATTTTGTAACTCATTGGTTTGACTCCACCGGGAATCGAACTAATAACAATAATAATGTGAATTTAGTCGAGCGCCCCTTCCCTAACATGAGTCATATTCACAACACAACTGGGATGCAATAGTTGATGGATAGAAACAATTCATTTATATGCATCAATCAATCAATAGTTCCGTCCTCTAGTCGGGGGTTGGATGCAATGGTTCTCCACTTGTCCCGATGGTGTGCTGTTTTGATGGACTGTGAATAATTCAAGCCTGCATCACCAGTGCCTAAAACCCATATCGGGCAATAAACTTCAATACAATCACTGGACTCCATGTAGATGCACTTATGCTTGGCAGGAGTCACGAATGTCGTAATATGTTTTACGTCCTGGCAACATCTAGGGTCATATCAGGATGGGTACCGACTTATGACAGTGTGCTCTCATGGTGACTTTATAGTGCTGCCCCACTGGGAAATCAGGCCGCTGGCACCATGACCCAATATCCCACTCAGTCACATTATCCTGACACTGAGCTAATTAGTCCTTGCCCTATCCTATTATTGTCAAGCGTCAGGCTAGGAATCGACAAGTATCAATTTAAAAGTCATTGGTTTGACTCGACTGGGGAGTGAACTCTCGAACTGCCGCACGCGAGGTCCGCGCTCTACCGATTATGACACCGCGCCCGGTATGTCGTAATAAATATACGGCCGCAGTGCGGCGCTGCCTATTTACTCGTGGCGCCCCCTCACCCCCCCCCCCCCCCCCCCCACACACACACACTGGGAGAAGTGTGGTAGGGTGGTTGGTTATTGGATTTTTACCTGGCAACATCTAAGGTCATATCAGGACCGGTACCGACTTGTGGTAGTGCGCACTCATACATACTTTATAGTGTTTCCCCACTAGGAGACTACGCCACCAGCACCATGACCCAATGTCCCACATTATCCTGACACTGAACCAACTCGTCCTTGCACTATCCTAATTATGCCGAACGTCAGGCTGGGAAGCGAGACGTATACATTTTAAAGTCATTTGTTTGACTCAACCAGGCTTCCGAACCCGTGGGTTAGAATCCGACGATCTACCAAAACAGGAGACGGACGCTCAACTCATTCTGCTACCCACTTGGAGAAGTCGTGGTGGGGGAGTGGGTGTGGGGTGTGAGTGGGTGTGGGGTGGAGTGTGGGTGTTGTGGGTGTGGGTGTTGTGGGGGTGGGGGTGGGGGTGGGGGAGTGGGTGTGGGGTGTGTGTTGTATGTGTGTGGGGGATCTGTGTGTGTCGGGTGTGTGGGTGTGTATGTGGGGTGTGTGGGGTGGAGGTGGGGCTGGGTGTGGGTGTTTGTGGGGGTAGGGGTGTGTGTGTGGTGGGTGTGTGTGTGGGGTGTGTGGGTGTGGGTGGTTGGGTGCGTGAGTGGGGGATGGGTGTGGGTGTGTGTGGGTGTGGATGTGGGTGTCGGTGGTGTGTATGTGTGTGTGTGGGTGTATGTGGGCAGGGACGTAGCTAGGCGTATGCGCGTACGCCAAAACGTCCACATCGTTTTGTCAACAACAACAAAAATTAAAAAATAATAAAGAGAGAGAGAGAGGAGGCATGTAGTAGTCCGGAGTGTTGAAAACTCAAGTCTAAAATGTGTAAAATCCGCCAGCATAAGCTTAAGCGGCCCCCTAAACCCCATGCCGAAATTAGGATGACACATCGTTAAAGGTCTAGCTATGCCCCGGGTGGGGGAGGGGTGGAGGTGGGGTTGGGGGTGGGTGTGGGTGTGGTTGTGCTTGTGGGGGTTTGTGGGGGGTGGGGGTGGGAGTAAACACTGGACAGGATGGCAGGCTTCTGGACCGCGATTAGGAAGCGGATAGGAAATGTACCCACAGTGAGCAGACGTTATCTGTGCCAGTCAGAGAGGCGGGAAGCTGGCAGACGGCAGGCAGCCCGCCAAAACCAACACACAGCCACAAAGCCACGGTAGGGGGCGGAGGAGGAAGGTGGGGAGGGGGAGGCGGAGGGGCAGGGGGTGGAGGGGTGAGGGTGAAAGGGGAAGGGTGGGAGGGGGAGATTGAGGAGGAGAGGGCTGGCGGAGAGGGAGTCGGATGAGGGAGTGAGGGAGGTGGGTTGGGGAGAGGGAGAGGGGGAGAGGCGAGGAGAGGGCTATTGGAGGGGGGGCGCGGGAGGGAGGGCGGGGGAGGGGCAAGGGTGGGAAGAGAGGTGTGGGGTGGGAGGTGGGAGTGAGAGGGAGAGCTGTGGGTGGGAGCTGGGAGTGAGAGGTGTGGGTGGGAGGTGGGAGTGAGAGAGAGCTGTAGGTGGGAGGGGGGAGTGAGAGGGAGAGTTGTGGGTGGCAGGTAGGAGTGAGAGAGAGCTGTAGGTGGGAGGGGGGAGTGAGAGGGAGAGTTGTGGGTGGCAGGTAGGAGTGAGAGAGAGCTGTAGGTGGGAGGGGGGAGTGAGAGGGAGAGTTGTGGGTGGCAGGTAGGAGTGAGAGAGAGCTGTGGGTGGGAGGGGGAGTGAGAAAGAGGTGGGAGGGGGGAGTGAAAGGAGAGCTGTGGGTGGGAGGGGGAGTGAGAGGGAGAGTTGAGGGTGGGAGGGGGGAGTGAGAGGGAGAGCTGTGGGTGGGAGGTGGGAGTGAGAGGGAGAGCTGTGGTTGGGAGGTGGGAGTGAGAGGGAGAGCTGTGGGTGGGAGGAGGAGTGAGAGGGGGAGCTGTGGGTGGGAGGGGGAGTGAGAGGGAGAACTGTGGGTGGGAGGGGGGCGTGAGAGGGAGAGCTGTGGGTGGGAGGGGGGAGGGAGAGGGAGAGTTGTGGGTGGGAAGTAGGAGTGAGAGAGAGAGCTGTGCGTGGGAGGGGGGGGGGGTGGCAGGCTAGGGCAGGAGGGTAGGATTAAATAGCAAGGGAAGGGCGTATTATAAGGGTGAGAAAGGAAAGTGGCGATTGGACATTGGGAGTGGGTGGGAGAGGTGTAGATGAGAAGGGAAGGCGTGGGCGGGAGGGGGGCGAGGGGAGGGAGGGGCGAGGGAAGGGAGGGTAGGGTAGAAGGGAGGGTACGCGTGTGTAACAAGGGAATGGAAGGGAGGGTATGCGGGTGAGTAAGGACGGTGTGGAGTGGAAGGTGCGAGTGGACGGAGAGATGTGAGTAGGAGGGGCAGTGGAAGGGGAGTGTGGAAGAAAGTGGAAGTATAAGGGGGGGGGGGGGGTCGTGTGAGAAGTTGTCAGTGAAAGGAGATGGGTGGATGGAAGGGGGAGGGAATGTGTCGGGGAAGGTGTAGGTGGAAAAGGAGGGGTGTCTGTGTAAAGGGGGTGGATGTGGAAGGGTGTGTGTGAGGGGGAGGTGTAGGTGGAAGGAGAGGGTGTGTGTGTAAAGGGGGTGGATGTGGAAGGGTGAGTGTGAGGGAAAGGTGTAGGTGGAAGGAGAGGGTGTGTGTGCAAAGGGGGTGGATGTGGAAGGGTGAGTGTGAGGGGAAGGTGTAGGTGGAAGGAGAGGGTGTGTGTGCAAAGGGGGTGGATATGGAAGGGTGAGTGTTGGGGGAAGTGTAGGTGGAAGGAGAGGGTGTGTGTGTGCAAAGGGGGTGGATATGGAAGGGTGAGTGTCGGGGGAAGTGTAGGTGGAAGGAGAGGGTGTGTGTGTGTAAAGGGGGTGGATGTGGAAGGGTGAGTGTTTGGGGAAGTGTAGGTCGAAGGAGAGGGTGTGTGTGTGTAAAGGGGGTGGATGTGGAAGGGTGAGTGTTGGGGGAAGGTGAAGGTGGAAGGGCAGGGTGTGTGTGTAAAGGGGGTGGATGTGGAAGGGTGAGTGTGAGGGGAAGGTGAAGGTGGAAGGAGAGGGTGTGTGTGGTAAAGGGGTGGATGTGGGTGAGTGTGATGGGGAAGGTGTAGGTGGAAGGATAGGTTGTGTGTGTGTGTGTAAAGTGGTGGATGTGGAAGGGTGAGTGTGAGGGGAAGGGGAAGGTGGAAGGGTGAGTGTGAGGGGAAGGGGAAGGTGGAAGGGTGAGTGTGAGGGGAAGGGGGAGGTGGGAGGGTGAGTGTGAGGGGAAGGTGAAGGTGGAAGGGTGAGTGTGAGGGGAAGGTGAAGGTGGAAGGGTGAGTGTGAGGGGAAGGTGAAGGTGGAAGGGTGAGTGTGAGGGGAAGGGAAAGGTGGAAGGGTGAGTGTGAGGGGAAGGGGAAGGTGGGAGGGTGAGTGTGAGGGGAAGGTGAAGGTGGAAGGGTGAGTGTGAGGGGAAGGGGAAGGTGGAAGGGTGAGTGTGATGGGAAGGGGAAGGTGGTAGGGTGAGTGTGAGGGGAAGGTGAAGGTGGAAGGGTGAGTGTGAGGGGAAGGTGAAGGTGGAAGGGTGAGTGTGAGGGGAAGGTGAAGGTGGAAGGTTGAGTGTGAGGGCAAGGGGAAGGTGGGACGGTGAGTGTGAGGGGAAGGTGAAGGTGGAAGGGTGAGTGTGAGGGGAAGGGGAAGGTGGAAGGGTTAGTGTGAGGGGAAGGGGAAGGTGGGAGGGTGAGTGTGAGGGGAAGGGGAAGGTGGGAGGGTGAGTGTGAGGGGAAGGTGGGAGGGTGAGTGTGAGGGGAAGGTGAAGGTGGGAGGGTGAGTGTGAGGGGAAGTGTAGGTGGAAGGGTGAGTGTGAGGGGAAGGTGAAGGTGGAAGGAGGGGTGTGTGTGTAAAGGGGTGGATGCGGGTGAGTGTGTGGGGAAGGTGTAGGTGGAAGGAGAGGTGTGTGTGTGTGTGTAAAGCGGTGGATGTGGAAGGGTGAGTGTGAGGGGAAGGTGAAGGGGGGAAGGGTGAGTGTGAGGGGAAGGGGAAGGTGGAAGGGTGAGTGTGAGGGGAAGGTGAAGGTGGAAGGGTGAGTGTGAGGGGAAGGTGAAGGTGGGAAGGGTGAGTGTGAGGGGAAGGGGAAGGTGGGAGGGGTGAGTGTGAGGGGAAGGGGAAGGTGGGAGGGTGAGTGTGAGGGGAGGGGAAGGTGGAAGGGTGAGTGTGAGGGGAGGGGAAGGTGGAAGGGTGAGTGGTGAGGGGAAGGGGAAGGTGGGAGGGTGAGTGTGAGGGGAAGGGGAAGGTGGGAGGGTGAGTGTGAGGGGAGGGGAGGTGGGAGGGTGAGTGTGAGGGGAAGGGTGGGAGGGTGAGTGTGAGGGGAAGGTGAAGGTGGAAGGGTGAGTGTGAGGGGAAGGGGAGGTGGGAGGGTGAGTGTGAGGGGAAGGGGAAGGTGGAAGGGTGAGTGTGAGGGGAAGGTGAAGGTGGAAGGGTGAGTGCGAGGGGAAGGGGAAGGTGGGAGGGTGAGTGTGAGGGGAAGGGGAAGGTGGAAGGGTGAGTGTGAGGGGAAGGGGAAGGTGGAGAGGGTGAGTGTGAGGGGAAGGGGAAGGTGGGAGGGTGAGTGTGAGGGGAAGTGTAGGTGGAAGGGTGAGTGTGAGGGGAAGGGGAAGGTGGGAGGGTGAGTGTGAGGGCAAGGGGAAGGTGGAAGGGTGAGTGTGAGGGGAAGGGGAAGGTGGAAGGGTGAGTGTGAGGGGAGGGGAAGGTGGGAGGGTGAGTGTGAGGGGAAGTGTAGGTGGAAGGGTGAGTGTGAGGGGGAGGGGAAGGTGGGAGGGTGAGTGTGAGGGGATGGGAAGGTGGAAGGGTGAGTGTGAGGGGAAGGGGAGGTGGAAGGATCAGTGTGAGGGGAAGGGGAAGGTGGGAGGGTGAGTGTGAGGGGAAGGGGAAGGTGGAAGGGTGAGTGTGAGGGGAAGGGGAAGGTGGGAGTGTGAGTGTGAGGGGAAGGGGAAGGTGGAAGGGTGAGTGTGAGGGGTAGGGGAAGGTGGGAGGGTGAGTGTGAGGGGAAGTGTAGGTGGAAGGGTGAGTGTGAGGGGAAGGGGAAGGTGGGAGGGTGAGTGTGAGGAGAAGGGGAAGGTGGGAGGGTGAGTGTGAGGGGAAGGTGAGGTGGAAGGGTGAGTGTGAGGGGAAGGGGAAGGTGGGAGGGTGAGTGTGGGGGAGTGTAGGTGGAAGGGTGAGTGTGAGGGGAAGGGGAAGGTGGAAGGGTGAGTGTGAGGGGAAGGGGAAGGTGGAAGGGTGAGTGTGAGGGGAAGGGGAGGGTGGAAGGGTGAGTGTGAGGGGAAGGTGAAGGTGGAAGGGTGAGTGTGAGGGGAAGGGGAAGGTGGAAGGGTGAGTGTGAGGGGAAGGTGAAAGTGGGAGGGTGAGTGTGAGGGGAAGGGGAAGGTGGAAGGGTGAGTGTGAGGGGAAGGTGAAGGTGGAAGGGTGAGTGTGAGGGGAAGGGGGAAGGTGGAAGGTTGAGTGTGAGGGGAAGGGGAAGGTGGAAGGGTGAGTGTGAGGGGAAGGGGAAGGTGGAAGGGTGAGTGTGAGGGGAAGGTGAAGGTGGAAGGGTGAGTGTGAGGGGAAGGTGAAGGTGGGAGGGTGAGTGTGAGGGGAAGGGGAAGGTGGAAGGGTGAGTGTGAGGGGAAGGTGAGATGGAAGGGTGAGTGTGAGGGGAAGGGGAGGTGGAAGGGTGAGTGTGAGGGGGAAGGGAAGGTGGAAGGGTGAGTGTGAGGGGAAGGTGAACGTGGAAGGGTGAGTGTGAGGGGAAGGGGAAGGTGGAAGGGTGAGTGTGAGGGGAAGGGGAAGGTGGAAGGGTGAGCGTGAGGGGAAGGGGAAGGTGGAAGGATGAGTGTGAGGGGAAGGTGAAGGTGGAAGGGTGAGTGTGAGGGGAAGGGAAGGTGGAAGGGTGAGTGTGAGGGGAAGGTGAAGGTGGAAAGGTGAGTGTGAGGGGAAGGGGAAGGTGGAAGGGTGAGTGTGAGCGGAAGGGGAAGGTGGAAGGGTGAGTGTGAGGGGAAGGGGAAGGTGGAAGGGTGAGTGTGAGGGGAAGGTGAAGGTGGAAGGGTGAGTGTGAGGGGAAGGGGAAGGTGGAAGGGTGAGTGTGAGCGGAAGGGGAAGGTGGAAGGGTGAGTGTGAGGGGAAGGGGAAGGTGGAAGGGTGAGTGTGAGGGGAAGGGGAAGGTGGAAGGGTGAGTGTGAGGGGAAGGGGAAGGTAGAAGGGTGAGTGTGAGGGGAAGGGGAAGGTGGAAGGAGAGGTTGTGTGTGGGGATGGGTAGGGTGTGATGGGTCGATGTGGACATGAGGGGAAGACAGTTCTTGGGTGTGACGGTGAGGGAAACACTAGACATGGGTGGGTGTGAGAGGAGGTATAGGCATGCGGGGGGGGGGGGGAGTGGTACAGGGGATGGGAGGTGTGTGTGTGTGAGCAGAGAGCACCCGATTAGAAGAGAACACTATAAAAAGAGCACTATAAGTTATAAAACAGTCGCCATGAGTGCGCACTGTCACAAGTCGGTACCCGTCCTGATATTACCTTAGATGTTGCCAGGATGTAAATCTCCAACAAGCAAGCAATAACCTGTACCAGCCTCGCAATTAAAAACACCACACAGACACTGACAGGACAGTGATAATGGTGTAGGTGCGCAGGAATGTAGCAGAGTAGCACAGGGGCCCACACTCAGAGGGAACTACACTGGTACGCGGGAGGCTTTTGTTTCCTTGCCTTTCACCGCACGACTTGCAGCAGTGCAATGACGTGTCATATTACTCCCTCTTAAAGGCCATCTAACACGACCAAGACAATTGTGTTTGCTGATAAATTTATTTACCCTGCTCATAAAGGATAAGTGTGTTAACACTTGTTTTAACCGCTATTTAACTATTATTATTATTATTATTATTATGATCAAATATCACAACTAGTCATGATTAATTTGGTATAACTTGACAGAATCTATTCTTGTAGGAGTTATATTCATTCCTAATGACAGTCATCCATGCCGTAGGATAAGGAATATTTGCAGGCCTGGAAAGTAGTCCAAACTCCACTATCATTTAAAGTAAATTTGAGGGAATTTGAGTATTCCTTATAATCTATTATTTCTAAATGTACCACGTACATCAGACACTAGAGTGTCCACCTGTACAGGTGTGGGTCATCTGATCGATCCTGCTCACTGGACCCTATTTTCCGTTCCAACCAGTGGTCCACAACTGGTTCATCAAAGGCTGTGGTATATGCTGTCTTGTCTGTGGGAAAGTGCATATCAAAAACATCTGGCTGCTTATCGGAAAGAATACCCTATGTGGTTGCAGCGAGTTTCCTCCAAAAGAAATATGTCAGAATAACGACATGTTTGACGGTCAATAGCCGATGATAAAAAATAAATGTGATCTAGAGGTGTTGTTAAATAAAACAAGCTTTAAAAACAAATGTACCATTCCCTTCTCTGTGTGACGTCACAGAAGTACTAATAATAGCCACGGGACACTGATAGTCTGATGGTGCTGGGCAGACCAATCTCGCCATTGTGGACTAAAGCTAAAATCACGCCGATCTTTAACATTCCTTCCAAGAAACCTCCAATGACAAAACCAGTAGCTTTTAAAGTTGAACGTGCTTTTGGAACTATTAATACTTTCAGCGAATTAAGCATGCAGTTTTAGTAGATATGCATAATTTCCTCACCTTACATGGTGGAAATAACCATCCTTATAAAACCGCCATTTATTTTATTTATTTATTTATTTTTGGGGGAGACTATTAAACAAAAAAAACTAAACAAAAGTAGCATATATATATGCATAGCTCATACCCCTCGCGGCCATCTCGTGAAGCTGCCTCGTTGTCCATCTGAAGAGGTCCCTCGCCTCCCAAACTCCTCTCAACACACACCCAATTTGGGAGTCCCCTCTTTTAAATTCTTTAAAAAAAAAAAAAAAGAGGAAAAAAAGAAGTACATATTGCAAGTCTACTTCCGCCGCACTATTCTATGGTGACTCCTTGGAGACAATTCCCAAAGCGAGGCTGGTGGCACCACCAGCGGCGGGCGCCGGTAACCAGCGACAGCGTTGCATGGATGTCACGTGACAGTGTAGCACTCAATCAACACAGGGGGCCCACCCTGCGAAAGCGGCAGTCATGCGCATCGTCACCACAGGAAACCGGAAGTCATCTTCGTCTGTCTCCCGAGGCATGCCGGGAGATCCCGTTACGGGGAAGATGTGTGAAATTGATTTAAATCCAGTTGTGCTGCTATTGGGCTTTTGCAGTGGGTGTGGTTGGTGTGGTTGGGGGTGGGTGTGGTTGGGGGTGGTGGGTGTGTGGTGGTGTACTGTGTGTGGGGGTGTGGTTGGTGTGGTCGGAGTGGTGATGTGGTGGTGTAGTGTGAGTGGTGGTGTAGTGGGAGTGGTGGTGTGGTGTGTATGGTGGTGGGTTGGTGGTGTGGTGGTATGGTGGTGTGGTGGTGTGATGAGTGTGGTGGGTGGGGTTGGTGTGGTGGGTGGGGGTGTGGGTGGTGTGGTTGGTGTGGTGCGTGGGGATGGTTGGTGTGGTGGTGTGGTGAGTGTGTGGGTGGTGTAGTGGGTGTGGTGGGTGTAGTAGGTGTGATGGGTGTGATTGGTGTGGTGGTATGATGGTGTGGTGGTGTGGTGAGTGGGGTTGGTGCGGTGGGTGTGTGTGTGGTGGGTGTGTGTGTGGTGGGTGTGTGTGTGGTGCGGTGAGTGTGTTTGGTGTGGTGGTGTGGTTGGTGTGGTGGGTGGGTGTGTGGTTGGTGTGGTGGGTGTGTGGTTGGTGTGGTGCGTGTGTGTGTGGTGCGGTGAGTGTGTGTGTGTGGTGGTGCGGTGAGTGGGTTGGAGTGTGGGGTGTGGTTGGTGTGGTGGGTGTGGTTGGTTGGTGTGGTGGGTGTGGTTGGTTGGTGTGGTGGTGTGATGGGTGGTGGTGAGGTGGGTGTGGTTGGTGTGGAGGGTAGGGGTGGTTGGTGTGGTGGTGTGGTTGGTGTGGTGCGTGGGGATGGTTGGTGTGGTGGTGTGGTGAGTGTCTGGTTAGTGTGGTGGGTGTGGTGGGTGTGGTGGGTGTGGTGGGTGTGGTGGGTGTAGTAGGTGTGGTGGGGGTGTGGTGGTGTGATGGGTGTGATTGGTGTGGTGGGTGTGTGTGTGTGTGGTTAGTGTGGTGGGTGTGGTTGGTGTGGTGGGTGTGTGTGTGGTTGGTGTGGTGGATGTGTGTGTGGTGCGGTGAGTGTGTTTGGTGTGGTGGTGTGGTTGGTGTCGCGGGTGGGTGTGTGGTTGGTGTCGTTGCTGTGTGTGTGTGGTGCGGTGAGTGTGTGTGTCGTGGTGCGATGAGTCGGTTGGAGTGGTGGTGTGGTGGTGTGGTGAGTGTGTGGTTGGAGTGTGGGGAGTGTGTGGAGTGTGGAGGGGTGTGTGGTGTTGGGTGGATGTGGTAGAGAGTTTCTTATAGGCTGATTGTCAGTAAGTAGGTTCATTTTGTAGGACTCCTGCAGTGGGGGGGGGGGGGGGTTGGATGCGGAGGGGGTTGATTTGAACCCTTCCACCCACACACACATGGCATCCTTACTGCCCCTAGCCCCGAATAGAAATTTAAAACACAAAACCAACCAAATTTATTTTTTATTTTTCTAGCATAAATTAGTCATAGACATTTGCTAAATAGTGGATACATACGATGCACTGTAAAGATAAACGTGTCCATGAGGGACCAGGCATTATATAACCAGCACTACACGTTGCTGGGGAATTCATCTCTGCAATTTGCACTTTTTAGTTTCCTTCTCACAGGATTTTGCGTATTTGCCCGTGTGCTTCGTATCCAAATCAGAACTCGTCGTTGAAGAGTCTGACGAAGAGTCCGAGGAGGAAGATTTGTGTTTCCTCCTCTTCTTAGTCTTCTTCTTACTCTTCTTCATGAGGGGCTTATTTTTACGGGCCCTCGCATACTCGTCTCCTTTGGAAGAGTGGTCTCTTTTTTGTGTTTGTGCTTCCATGCCGACACAAACACCTCCTCTGACTCGTCGTCAGTTGAGGCCTGATCCTCAGATAGATCCTCCCATTCAGACTCATATGAGTCAAGTGGAACCTTTGTTCGCTTCTTCTTAGAGGAAGCCGCTCTCGATGGTAACATTTCCTCCATCTTCCGTTGCACTAGCCTGGCAACCTGCTCATCTAGGTCAACTGGGCCAGGGCCGGTGTCATACCCCCTCGCCTCCAACGTATCGAGTTTGAAAGATACTAACCTGTTTGGTTTTGTAATAAATGTAGAAAAGCTGCCGGAGCCATACACATACACCAACAGACACACCCACACACACATGCACCCACACACACATCCTCTCACACATCCACGCACACACCCAGTCGAGTTAAACCAATTACTTACAAAATTGATACTCGTCGCTTCTTAGCCTGGCTCTTGGCATTAATATTGTAGGGCAAGGAGTGGTTAGCTCAGTCCCTGGATAATAGGACTGAGTGTATGTCTGTATGGCATCACACCAGCCTCTTGTGTTACTGCATACACACAATTGGGCCATACACAGTGATACAAGACCGATCCATGTTTATATTGGGATTTATTATATGTTTTTAAAGTTAGGTTACATTGAGTCAGTTGTTATAGCCAATTTGTAGTCATGAGCGAGGTAGACAGAGGAGTAACCCTATAGAGACATTTGTAGGTATAGTTGGGTTGGGCGGGAGGCTAAAACAAACTGAGACCATGATAGTATGTGTTGTCTTCTTCAAGCGCTAAGGCCGAATAATTTGAAGTCAGAACATTTCAGAGAATGATGACCTCAGCTAATGGTTCACAGTAGATGGCGTGGGCACTGCAGCGACTATATAATTTCAGAGATTTAGGGCTGGGTGGCGCCACCTGTCAGCTTCAAGCATTGACTACATTAGTGTCTCTGTTATTAAGAAATGTCATAGCAGGTCGGAACAATTAAAAGCATCACTATAAAGGCATGGTACCTAAAGGCTAGTCCGTATGTATTTGTGTGTGTGTGCCAATCCTGTGTGCTCAATTAAACATGTTGCGGACAACATGAACAATTATTTACCTCTTACCTCAGAGGCAAGCCTTAAAACAACTTCCAGGGATCACCGGACGTGGCGGCTGAATCGGTAGAGTGCAGGCTTCCCATGCGGAAAGGTGGGAATTCAAATCTCGTCGAGTCAAATCAATGACTTACAGAATTGATACTTGTCACTTCCTAGCCTGGCACTCGGCATTAATATGATAGGGCAAGCACTGGTTAGCTCAGTGTCAGGATAATATGACTGATTGAGATATTGGGTCATGGTGCCAGCAGTTTGATTTCTAAGAAGGGCAGCACTATAAAGTCTTCATGAGTGCACACTGTCACAAGTCGGTACCCATTCTGGTCTAACCTTAGATGCTGCCAGGATGTAAAACTCCAACAAACAACAAACCAACATACAGGATCCGTTCTAGTCAGAAATACACGAAAAAACAACTGCGGAAACAAAGAAATGATTAAAGTCGATTCATGCAGAAAAAAAATAAGAACTTTTAATTAAGTCTCCACAAGTTTGTTCTTGGAACATTTGTTTGTTCATTCCGAGCGGAGTGGATCAGGTTTGCTTTTCTTTCTTGATTTGATTGAAAATATGAAAAGAATTGCATTCGCGAAATTAGCTGTTTGTAGTGATACATATCAATGTTTCCCCTCCCCTCCCTCCCCCCACACAGTGACTATTTTGCTGTATAGCCATACTGAGCCTAGAGTGACTATGGGGCTGTCACTATGACGTGACGACGTCAGCGTAGGGAGAACGTGAAAAACGTTGAACTTCTCGGCGTAGTATGCAAATTTGGGCACAAGTTGAACGTGGATGCAGAGTAGTGGACGAGAGCGTAACGTCGGTAAAGCGTAGTGGTACCGGCATTCAACGAGACAGGACAATGTCATTACGCTCACGGAACGTTATGAACGTTATTCCATTGCCAGAAGAACGTTACATGATGTTACATACGTTATGACACTGTGGCGAAACATTGAACATACGTTGAATGTACGTTCTCCTGATGTTCTCCTGATGTTCCCATTACGCCGCATGGACGTTTCCACTGGGTTTAATGTGGGTCAACGTAGTGGAACGTAGTTGAACATAGTGAGCAGCATTTGACTAACATCCGTTTAACGTCATTGACGTTCGCCGAACGTGTACAGAACGTATGGCAAACGTAAACCCTTACGTTCAAGTTAAGTCGAAAGTTTTGAACAGGTTCAAAACTTTGACGCGCGCCGACGTAACACAACGTAACGTGACGTAGCTCGACATCAGTCTAACGTCATTCTGACGTCATCATGACATTACCTAACGTACGTCAACGTAATGACGAAATGTGATCATGTCAGGCTTACGTTTGCTCATTACGTCGTAGTGTGACAGGGGTTAATGAGAAGCTAAAGCTGTTTGGTAGTTCTGGTGTATGTAGATAGCTTGTCAGAGCGGATAAACAGAAAATAATGGAGATTGGTGGCTAGAGGATTGGTTGGTTGTCGGAGTTTTATATCCTGGCAACATCTAAGGTCGCACCAGGATGGGTACCGACTTGCAACAGTGTGCAGTTACGGTGACTTTATAGTGCTGCCCCACTGCTAAATCAGGCTGCCCACACCATGACCTGATACCCCACACAATCACATTATCCTAACACTGAGCTAACCAGTCCTTGCCCTATCCTAATAATGCCGAGCACCATGTTAGGATCCGACAAGTATCAATTTTTAAGTCATTGGTTTAACTCGACCAGGAACCGAATCCCCGACCTTCTGCACGCGGTGATTCAGGAAGGAGAAGACAACAGAAGAAGGAGTTTGGGTTTGTAATGGGCAAAGCAAGATGGGGTGGAGGAGGAATGGCTGATGTCCAGATGGTGACGATTCCATGAGTATGAGCGGTCTGGTTGGTAATGGGCATCTGAAACCCTGGTTTTGTGGGTTCGAACCCTGGTCGAGTCAAACCAATGACTTACAAATTGATACTTGTCGCTTCCTAGCCAGGTGCTCGGCATTAATAGGATACGGCAAGGACTGGTTGGAACAGTGTCAGTATAATGTCACAGGTATCAGGTCACGGTGCTGGTGGCCTGGTCTCCCAGTGGGGCAGCACTATGAAGTCCCTATGAGTGTGCATTGTCACAAGTCGGTACTCGTCCTGATATGACCTTAAATGTTGCTAGGACGTAAAACAACAAACACCCAAACAAAACCATGAGCGTGATCTAAACGGGTGAGCAAGCGAGTAGTATATAATAAGAGGCATAATGAGCAACATGTTAGGTACATGATACATCTAGATGACAGAGACGGTCAATTACCGGGTAGGAGGATGGGGGGTGTAAGGAGAACGTCTGTACGCTTCAGTCGAAGTATAGCAAGTGGTTTATTTATGGAACTATCCGTACACGTTCCACCTGGGTGCGCATGCAGGCGCGGGCGCTCTGCACATATACATACATATATGACATCTCCCTTCCGACATCTTATAAAAACATGAGTGCTCTGCCGCTGTGAGCACCCTATGTAATTACAAAACTCTCCCCCTTCATTTCACCTGTGATGCAATCAGCCTAATCAATTTAACCACGTCTGGAAAGAGGAAGGAAAACCAGTCACATAGATGAACAGTGAATAAGTTGTGCTTTATTGGCAGCAACTCCTGTCATCCCCCTTACATGTGACCTAGCACCTGCACTCCTCATATAATGCCCACACTATGTCTCATTGTCACTTTAGCCTGTATACTGAAAGCAGTGCCTACAGCCCATGGGACAGGAGTCCTATGGCTGTGTATACACTCAATTTGAATAGGTGAATTTAGGTAGCATCAGACAGAGTGTCTGGGGTTCCTGCTCCAAAGTAGGTGTGTCTCACTCAAGAGCCAGGATGAGAGTCCTTCTCTTCAGTGTGTCTGAAGCAGAATTTTGAATAATTACTTAATTGAGACTAGTGTGTGGTCAGGATAGGCCAAGGGAGTCAGGTGACCGGACATTCCCCAGCCAGCCAATCAGACACTCCCCATAGACTGGGTGGGTGGCCACCCCCAGTAGGGGCTGACACTCAAACCAGCTGCAGGTGGTGCACTCTATACATATGCAAATTAGGCAGGTGGGTCAGTCGGTGGTCCTGGGTGGACAGGATGTTGCATACAGTTACAGATATGTATATAGATATATATAGTAAAATTGTTCTTTTCCTCCAATTGTATTCTTTATGAACACATAGAGAAACATTTCAATAATCATGTACTGTATCTTTTATAGAAAATCTCTTCATTAACTCCAAGCATCACATATAACATATATTTCACATCACTCAGTATCATGTACAATGGGAGTGGGATTCTATTACCTTCAGTTTACATAACCTGGTTCCCACTTTATCGTCCAAGAATAATAATGCTCTCTGCCAATATATAATTCTTAACCGAAAATCCGTATATTTTTACAATCTGATCGTATTGATTTTTCATTTACGACTTGAGCGCTTGCTCTGGTATCATTGCATCTTCATACATCGTCAATGCTATTCTGCCTTCTTTTCTTAAAAAAAAACAACTTAAACCTAGGCTTATTCTAACATTGTATGTCTTGATTTATTTGACATATTATCTGATAGCAGGGTCTATGCACTTATGCATGATTTATCGCTTAATTCTAACAATGTAACAACAACTGAAGAGTTAAGGCGCAAAACCATGTAAACGCCAATCCAAAAATGGAGATAAACATTGGAATCGTCCCTTCAAAAATGTATTATTTTATGTCAGCAGAAGGAGGCAAAGATGCATAATGATTCCTACTCTTATGTTCATTGCTCGATAATCATGTTATCATATGAAAAGTGGAATAAGTCAGAATTAAAAATTACTTTCAGGTAAAATCTTTCATTTAAACAACATTTTTGGATTGGCATTTACGTGGTTTTGCGCCTGAACTCTTCAATTCTTTAAATTCTTGATTTTGATTCTGTTTTTAGCGTTGTATAGCTACTCTATCAAGTTATTTTGAACTTAAAGCTAGGCTTATTCTAACATTGTATGTCTTGATTTATTTGACATATTAGCTGAAAGTGAGGTCTATGCACTTATGCATGTTTATCGCTTAACTCTAACAATATTATCTGATAGTAAAGTGTATGCACTTGTGCACGTTTTTACTTAATTCTAACAATGTTGTAGCAATTTAATTCTTGATTTTATTTTTATTTTTAATGATCTCCTAGATAATCCACTCGGATGTTCATTATTTTGAATGATTCAATATCTTCTGTGTTGCTTATAGATCTAGTCGTATTACCGGTTTTATCACCCATCCAAACCTGGACACTCTGACTGCCGGTGGTGTAGGTGGGTCAGCTATTTCTGGTTGTTGTTGTATGGCTGGTTGTGGCATGTCTATTTGTGGTGTTTCTTGTGGTGGGAGTGGTGTGTTTGCATCTGCATCTGGTGCCATATCGGTCAAGTATTCCTCGGCTGGGGTTTTTATTATGTGTATGCGGTTACAGTTGATGTGATTGTTTCTCGTATTTTGTATTTTGTACTCTCGTCCGGTCGGTCCTTTTCTGTTTGTGATTGTTCCGGGTACCCATTGCTTGTGATTTTGATCCCAAATTTTGTCCCCTACCTTTAGTTGTTTGTGGGGGCACCCTCCCTTTATGTTGTGATAGTGCTTTTGTGTCTGTTGTGTTTTGTTTATTAATTGTGCTTTGTTTTTCTGTGTTTGCGGCTTTAAGTTTGTTGAGTGTATTGGTATTCTGGATCTGAGCCGTCTGCTCATTAGGAGCTGTGCCGCGGACGTATTTAATGTGATGAGTGGTGTGTTGTGGTAGTTCAATAATGCTAACTCTATATCTTTGTTCTCTGCTTTACATTTTTAAACATTGTTTTGACTGTTTGGACAAACCTTTCGACCTGGCCGTTGCTTTTGGGGAATTCGGGGTTTGAATATATCGGTTTGAAATTGTAGTGTTCTGCACACATGGCATATTCTTGGCTTCGAAACTGTGGACCGTTGTCTCACACCACCTGGCGTGGTATTCCATGCCTGGCAAAATTGTCTTTTAGTGCTTTTATTATACTCTGAGACGAGATGTCTTTTAATTGGGTTACCTCTGGGTATTTTGAAAAGTAGTCTACTGTTATGATAGAGTATGTGTTTTCTAACTTAAAGAAATCGGTCCCGATTTTTTCATATGGCTGGTTGGGTATTTGATGATTTATCATTGGTTTGTGATGTAGTTGTTTAATGTGTATTTGGCATGTGGTGCACTGCTCGATTCGTTTTGCTATCTGTGAGTCTATGTTTGGCCAGAAGACTGTGTCGCGAGTGAGTTGTTTTGTTTTAGTAACACCAAGGTGTGTTTCATGTAGAATTTCTATGACTCGATTGTGTAATCTGCTGGGGACGATTAGTCTATTGCCTTTCATGATAATGTTGTTCTCGACTGTCAGAACGGCTTTATGTGTGTTATATGGGATTAGTGATGCTTGTATGTATTTGTCATGTGTTGGCCATCCTTTTGTTATGTAGCTTTTGAGTTGTTGCATGTCGCTGTCTACCTTGTACTCGCTCATGATTTCGATCATTACATCTGATGTGGTGTCGATCGATGCCACGCTGAACGCATCGTCAAACAGATCTCTCGGTTCTAGTGATTCACTGTGCGCCCGGGATAGTGTGTCTGCAAAAAATAATTTAGCCCTTGTACATGTGTTAATGACAAATTATAGTTTTGCAGCCTCATGCGCGTGCATTGCATGCACACGTAGAGCTTGTGTATTGGCTTTTCCATTATGGCTAGGAGCGGTTTATGATCTGACCCGATTGTTATTACTTGGCCGTATGTATACTCATGAAAGCATTGACACCCAAAGAGGATGCCAAGCATCTCTTTTTCAATTACTGCATAGTTACTTTGCACATTATCGAGTGCCCTGGAGGCCATAGCTACTGGCTTCTGATTTTGTAACAATATGACCCCTAAACCTGATTGGCAGGCGTCCACCTGTATGACAATAGGCTTGTGTACATCATAGTATGCCAGCACTGGAGCATCTTTGAGCTTTTGTTTCAGGTTACTGAATGCTGATTCTTGTTCAACTTGCCAGTGCCACGCCATGTCCTTTGCCAACAGTTTCCGTAAAGGTTTGGCGATTTCTGACATGTTTGGTATGAACTTATGTACATACCGGATCATGCCGAGAAATCCCTGTACACTTGGCTTGTCATGTGGCGAGGGCAAGTCGACTATTGCTTGTACTCAAGCAGGGTCTGGTGGCACTCCCTCTTGAGTGAGGAGATGACCGACATATGACACCTGTTTTTGGCAGCTTTTCAAATGTACTGCTCTTGCGCATTCCAGTACTGACTTAAGCCTGTAGTCATGTTCCTCGATTGTGGCCCCATATATTAGTATGTCATCTGTTACCACTCCTACTCCTGGCAGATCCCCTATTATCAGCTGCATTTCTTCGATAAAGATGTCTTAACGCCAAAAGGCAGTTGAGTATATCTATACCACCCCCATGGGGTGTTGAAAGTGCAGAAATGTGAGCTTTGTTCATCTAGCTGAATCTGCCAGTACCCTGACTTGGCGTCTAACACAGAGAAATATTTAGCATGAGCGGTGTTTGCTGCTATTATTTCATCTATTGCCCGGGTAGGGTATGGGCCGCTCATGATTGCCTTGTTAAGCTTTGTGGGGTGTCAACATGCTTATGGACAATTGTTATTGAGTTGACCCAATTGGTTGGCTCATGCTGTTCGGTACTGATCCCTAATTTAATCATTCATTTTATTTCATCGTGAAGTTGACCCTGAATAGCATATGGGATATGTCTTGGTGGATCTACGACTGGCGTTACATGCGGATCGGTATAGATTACAGCATTTGTTTTGATCAGGCCAAGGCCACAGAATACATCGGAATATTGGCTCACCAGTTCATCTGCTCGTTTGCTGCAGGATCTGTCGACTGTGTCCCAGTGACCATTATTTTTGACACCTCATCAATCCTGGCGAGAATTCCCAGTTGGATACATGCCTTTTTTCCTAATATGGGGTGCCCTCTTTGAACGATATGGAACTTGATCTTGTGCCCATTTGTGTTTAGGATCGCCTCGCCATCCGGGACAATTCGATGCCCCAAATACATGATCAGTCAACATTTCGATTTCATCAGTGTTGTCTCCTTCAACTTTTTGAAGATCTCGCGTGGGATCAGGTTGGCCTGCGATCCAGAGTCCACCTTGAAACGTATGTCCTGGTCCTCCATGCAAGCATTTTTGTGCCACAGTCCGGTGCGATCGTCATGATCGTCGTCAACTGCGCTGACGAATAAGTCCGCCTCCAGACTGTCTACACTCGATGCCGCTGCTGCTCCTTGGTATCCCATGTCATACATGTAGTCTGGGTGACCTGTAGATATTTCATTCACTGGTGTAGACTTGCTTCTGCATACAATCTTGAAGTGTCCTAGCTTGCGGCAGTAATTACATGTTTTGCTACGGGTCGCACACGCTCCCCTACAGTGATCATAACCGCAGCTGCCACATGTGGTGCTGCCGGCCCTGTTGGTGTTGTTGTTGTTCAGACCACGTGGCTTCCAAGATGGCATCGTTGTGGGCCTGCCAGCATGTGCGGCGGCACTTCCGGGGATGGCGTCTACTTCTTTTAAGTGGTCTTCGGGCTTTTCGTTGAAATGTCCGGCATTGTACTCACTCAACTGGCATATTTTCATGCATTTTTGTAGAGTGAGGTCCACCTCCGCTGCTTGAAGTAACTTGTTTTGTAATTCCCTGTACCGAACGCCTGCTACTATTCGGTCACATAATAATGATTCCTCCATTGGACCGTACTTGCACTCAGAGGAGAGCAGTAATATACGCAGTGGTGTCTTCGGAAGTTTGGTTATGAGTGTTGAATCGAAATCGGGTTATAATGATGTTTCCCGGACCGATACAGTACCTCCGAAACGCGTTGACTAGCAGTTCTATCTTGTCTTCGTTCTCGGGTGGCAAGTCCAAGTTGTCATACACATTGTGGGCTTCAGGGCCTGCCACATGCAGGAACACGCAGCACTGAACATCTTCTGGTTTTGTTTTTACTCCTGCGGCCGTCGCATATATTCTGTAGGTCCTGTACCAGGTTTTCCAGTTACTGCTTGCATTTGTATCTAATATTAGTGGTCCGGGAGGCTTTAGGCCTGTGAGTGCCATATCAGTGGTTGACATCTGACACCATGTAAGGAGAACGTCTGTACGCTTCAGTCAATGTATAGCAAGTGGCAACATCTAAGGTCATATCAGGACGGGTACCGACTTGTGACAGTGCACACTCATGGCAACTTTTTAGTTGAAGTTTTACATCTTAGCAACATCTAAGGTCACATAAGGACGGGAATCGATTTGTGACAGTGCACACTCATGGCGACTTTATAGTGCTGCCGCACTTGGAAATCAGGACACCAGCACCATGACCCACTCTCCCTCTTAGTCATATTATCCTGACGCTGAGCTAACATGACCTCACAATGGTGTGTGAGTGTGCCATTGCCTTGCCTTAATTCCACATGGCTCAATGCCGAAAGCTGAGGCCCTTCCAGCTAGGTGGACTTAAAGGTCATCCACAGGTCAGAAGATGTGCCACAGTCGTGCAAATTGTTTGACAGTGACAGTTAGGGGGAGGAGTACGTGTCAGTCATCTATGACCTTTGTGATTTATTGAGATGTTGATAAATTTACACCACCGTCGTGTTCTGATGCACAATATTGATAGTAATAGAATGATAGGTGGTACTACTTTGTAAGGTATACGGGGGGGTTGTTTGGGTTTTACGTCCTAGCAACATCTACTGTCATATCAGTATGGGTACCGACTTGTGACAGTATGCATTCATGGTGACTTTTTAGTAGTGCCCCACTGGCAGACCAGTCCACCGGTATCATGACCTGATATCCCACTCAGTCATATTATGGTTACTTCATATGGTACTAGTGTCATTCTACTCATGTCATATGGTACTAGTACCAGTTTACTCACTTCGAATGGAACTACTGCCATTCTACTCACTGTATATGGTAGGAGTATCATTCTAGTGACTTCATATCTGTGCAAAATAAAAACTGGTAACCCCAACTGAACTGCACCACAAGGGGGCAGGTGATATGTCGCGGCCCACCAACTGGACAGCCCAGGGCAGGATAACCGGAAATATAAAAGCCAGATAACATATCCAACAACAATATAAATCAAATCAAATTCAAACAAACATAACTCAACCCCCTATTACGTACAGGCCTATGGACATGTAAATAAAATAGGCTAGTATAGAATTAAGTAGAAAAAAGTGGAAAACCCTTCCCAAGAAAACCCCAAAACACTAACATAGAACTTTAAGAAAACAACTAACATAGTAATAAGAATAGAACACAAATTCAATGCCAAGAGGGCCCAAAAAAACTAACATAGGCTACTAAACGTACCAACAGACTATCTATCTGCTACTGAAATACAGACAATCAAATAACTTATCAGCAGCTACTGTTTGGTAAGACAACACCAACACTACAGCTGGCGAGCATTGAAAACAAGCCTGGGTACCTGGGCTTACATGCTATGGACAGTATAAATACAGCCTCAATAAAAAAAAGAAAAAAAAAAGAAATATGGTACTAGTACAATGTAGTCACTCCGTTTGGTACACATGTAATTTTAGTCACTGCATAGGGTACTTGTGTCATGCTTGTGACTTCATATTGTGCAAGCACCATTCTAGTCATCTGATATGGTACACATGCCATTCATGGTACTGATGTCATTCTACTCATTTCATATGGTACTACTACTAGTACCATTTTAGTCACTTCATATGGTACTAGTGTCATTCGGCCATGTTGACAGCATGCCTGTACCATCAAAGAATAACTAACATATGCGCAATAGAAGACAGGTGCAGCTATCTGGAATCTGGAACTTGGGTTCCCGATTAACTGCGCTCTAGTGGGTGTGGCGGGCTTTAGGCTGCGGTTATATCGATTATTTACGGTGAAGCGCCCCATTCCGTTTGGAGCGCTGTGCCCCCCCCCCCCTCCCCCACACACACGCGGCATGTTTGGCAGTAATTGGCGATGTAACCATCAGGGAAGCCTTCACAAGAAGTGGAACTCACGACGTCAAGAAGCAAGCTGACTGACGCACGGGGATTATAGTTAATAAGTTATAGCTATAGTAGGTACTCCAAAGTGTGCGGATAAGCTGTCCGTATCGTGAAATTTGACATAACTTAACCATTCTAAAACCACTTATAGTTATACCTCCACTAATTCTGCTTTGTTTGAAATAAAAATCATATGATGTGAATGCCTGTTCTTGTGTCTTTTATGGTGTGTGATTTGTAATTAACATGGTCAATGGAAACTTGTTTGGCTGTACCATCAGCAGCTCTGCGCATGTTCACAATAGTCTGTTTCCATCCTGTTTTAGCCACTCCCTTCCCTAATATTGTTACATTGCTGAGTATGGTCAAAGACCCTATAATACTAAGACAGCTCACTCAGCCTGTACTGTGTAATCAAAATGATCAAACCCACCACTTGGTGCGCTGGCTGTTCTCTTGGTTAAACAACTGCTATATTATATGTATAAATGTATATATGCATGTGAAAGATGTGTGATGATGGGGATGCTGATGCTGATGCTGATGATAATGTGTATTTGTTCATAGCAATTTCATATTGATGTGTATTCATACTTACCTATCTCATGTATACTATAATTGTATGTGTTTACATGTGAAACACCAACCAGCAGCCGGACTGATCAAACCCCACAAGGTGGCACTGCAAAATTTACATTACCATGGGAGAGATAGGGAGTGAGTCGTCTTAGTATTATAGGGTCTTTGGCATGGTCACCTGAGCTAAAAATAACCACCAATGAAAGATGGAGAAGAAACTGGGTTTCATTAGCATATCAAGCGTGGCTGTCTTTGAGCGGGAAATTTGATGGAACAGGAGGAGTGAAAACACTAAGATGTTCATTCTTGGGGTTGAAAATTAATCAGGATCGTCCTGAAAATGATATCATCAGAAAGCTCAAGTTTTCCTCTACCTAACCCAAACAATATTTGGTTGAGATTTATATCATACTCGGCAAGGTTGGTCTGAGAAGTGACCATGTCTTCCTGTTTCCCCCACCAGAACAACAAACGTGGCATTGATTGAAGCTTCTGTTTCAGCAGAAAAAGCTTGATATTGCACCCATCAACAATGACTTTAGAGTATGGAATGTGCCAGACCTTGAAGATATTTCTGAAGCCTATTGTTGCCTGAGGGAATCTGTTTAATCATCTTAATAAAGTTAATGTCTTTGCGACCTAAACTTGTGGTCAGCTTAGCCATGCATATAAAAATGAACTTTCAGTTTTTTCTTCATATTAATTCAAAACATATACGATCATATAGAGCTTTTGATTCTGATTATTTTGAAGCAAAAAATAAAGTGATAGTGTAAGGAGAACAGAAGTTATGATGTTTCAAATAATTGATCATTAAATTAAGGAATTTAGCAAGTTTAAAGTTATAGCTTATAGCTAATAAGTTATAACTTCTAGTTAATAAGTAATAACATATACTAACTTATAGTTAATAAGCTATAACTTACAGTTAATCAGTTATAGCTCATAGTTAATAAGTTATAACTTGAAAGTTGTAGCAAATCGCCACATTATTAACGGAGTGCCAGTAGCGTCTCGTCCACCGAACGCTACTATCGCCCGAACTGTGTGACAGTAGCGGCCTGGGCAACTTGGGTTTGCGCGCAGTGAGGCAAACCCACCGCGAGCAGCCACCGAACTGGCGGGCACTTCCGGTGAAAATGAGTAACTTTGTAAAAAATAAGTTTAAGCTTGGGTCTACTTTCATCTCCCCCCACCCCGTGTTCCCTCACAGACGCTGTGCCCAGTGATTGTGTACCCTGTGTTTGGTGGAAGGGGGGGGGGGGCACTTGACTGTATGTGGTGTGTATCCAATTAGCACATTACCAGGGGCCGTATGCATGGGGTGGTGTTAGCGAGCCAAAACTGGTTTTGGATGGGATTTCTAGGTTAGCGGCGAAAAGTCAGTATTTATGGAGCGGTGTTACACAAACACAGCGAGTTTAAGGTCGGGTATGCTAACACCACTCCATAGCAGGTTTAAGGGTGGTGTTAGGAACCGATTAGGCCCAAGTCTATTCAATACTATCATATTTAACAGAATAACATAGTAAAAAAGTGAAATTTGGTCGAATTAACCACAAAATCAAAGCGATATTAATGCCGCCGCTACATCAGCGGCGATATTCATATCGTCGAATGTAAACAAAGCAAATCGCTGCCGCCGCCGCTGCCACCGCCGCTGCCGCCGCATCGGTGGTGATATATTAGGCCCAAATCTATTCAATGCTATCATATTTAACAGAATAACATCCTCAAAAAGTGAAATTTGGTCAAATTAAACCAAAAATCGAAGCGATATTAATGCCGCCACCACCGCATTGTCAGCGATATTGGCAAATAGCAGTGCTCCCTGGGAACAGGCTCAGATGGATACCCCAAATCTATAAATAACTGCTAGGTTACCTAATGTCACTGCGCTTTGGACCCGTACATACCCCGTGACCCATTTCCCAACACCGGCGTTAGCTAACCCAGCAGCGGCCCTTAACACCGGAGCCGGTAAAAAGTTGTTCATACATACGGCCCCAGAACTATCCACTGTGGGTGATGGTGGAGATTGAGGGGTTGGGGGAGGGGTAATTGCTAGGCATGGTTGTGTGAACAGGTGTGTGGAAGGGAGGCTAGAAGCTTGTATCAGTGTCAGAGTGTGTGTGTGTGGGGGGGGGGTTCTGGGAGAGTGGGTAAGCAACTGACCCAGTTGTGGGTGGTTGGGTGGGGTGCCATCAAACTCATGTTATGTCCTGGAACCTGACTAAAGCCATATATGGTACTGGGAATGAGGGAAATAATATTCGGGTCATGAGATTGACCTAATTGATTAACAGCCTCCCTGTCTAGTAGATGTCCACAGGGATGAGGTAGTAAATTCACTGATTATTCTGTATATGCTGTCCCAAATCAGTTAAGATATATAAAATTAAATGTAGGTAGGTGCTGGTTTTGGAAAATATATATTTCATCGGACCATGCAACTCTAACCCTTTCACCGCCAACACTCTAATCACGATTAACCATTTCCACCAGTTATTTAATTGTTCAGAGTGCGCCTGCGACAAAATAACACAGTAGGTTATTTATTTCCATGGCAACCAAATGAGATTTCCACTGAAAGATTAGGGGAAGTGAAATTACGGCACATTTAGATTTCGGGTGCAGAGATCGATTCGCAAGGGATCAAGTGAAGCTGTCGCAGACGACAATTAAATTTGGCGCGCTGGTTGGGTTGCCCGAGGGGCGGGAAATGATTGGTGAGTTGCCTCGCTGACTCTCACTCTTCCTTTGTCACCCCAGTCTGACGTCCTCCGACAATCTAAGCCGACAATCTCATTAAAGCTCAACCGCAAGTGTTCGACCCCACGGGCGGGAGGGAGGGTGGGAGGGTGGGAGGGGGGGCGGGAGGGCGGGAGGGAGGGATGGAGGAAGGGCGGGAGGGCGCTAGGGCGGGCGTGAGGGAAGGGCGGGAGGGCGCTAGGGCGGGAGGGAAGGAGGGCGGCGGGCGGGAGGGCGGGAGGGCCGGAGGGCGGGAGGGCGAGAGGGCGAGAGGGCGAGAGGGCGAGAGGGCGAGAGGGCGAGAGGGCGAGAGGGCGAGAGGGCGAGAGGGCGAGAGGGCGAGAGGGCGAGAGGGCGAGAGGGCGAGAGGGCGAGAGGGCGAGAGGGCGAGAGGGCGAGAGGGCGAGAGGGCGAGAGGGCGAGAGGGCGAGAGGGCGAGAGGGCGAGAGGGCGAGAGGGCGAGAGGGCGAGAGGGCGAGAGGGCGAGAGGGCGAGAGGGCGAGAGGGCGAGAGGGCGAGAGGGCGAGAGGGCGAGAGGGCGAGAGGGCGAGAGGGCGAGAGGGCGAGAGGGCGAGAGGGCGAGAGGGCGAGAGGGCGAGAGGGCGAGAGGGCGAGAGGGCGAGAGGGCGAGAGGGCGAGAGGGCGAGAGGGCGAGAGGGCGAGAGGGCGAGAGGGCGAGAGGGCGAGAGGGCGAGAGGGCGAGAGGGCGAGAGGGCGAGAGGGCGAGAGGGCGAGAGGGCGAGAGGGCGAGAGGGCGAGAGGGCGAGAGGGCGAGAGGGCGAGAGGGCGAGAGGGCGAGAGGGCGAGAGGGCGAGAGGGCGAGAGGGCGAGAGGGCGAGAGGGCGAGAGGGCGAGAGGGCGAGAGGGCGAGAGGGCGAGAGGGCGAGAGGGCGAGAGGGCGAGAGGGCGAGAGGGCGAGAGGGCGAGAGGGCGAGAGGGCGAGAGGGCGAGAGGGCGAGAGGGCGAGAGGGCGAGAGGGCGAGAGGGCGAGAGGGCGGGTATGAGGTTGTCACTGTATGTGTGTGGATGTGTGTATTGCTGTTTGGGTTTGTGTGTGTGTTGGGGGGGGGATGGATGTGTGTCTGTTGATGTGTGTGTGAGTGTGAATGCGTGTGTGTGTGGATGTGTGTGTCGGTGTGTGGATGTGTGTGGATGTGTGTGTGCGGGCGGGTGAATGTGTTATACTGTCAGTAGATGTGCGTGTGGTTGGTGGATGTGTGTGTGGATGGGTGTGTGTACGTATGTGTGGGTGGGTGTGTGGGTGGGGATGCCTTTATTAATGTGTGTGTGGATGTGGGTGGGTGGTTGGAGTTTTACGTCCTGACAACATCTAAGGTATCAACTTGTGGCAGTGCACACAACTTGTGGTCATGCCGACTTTATAGTGATGCCACATAGGGAATTCTTTTTATATTTTCAATATAATCAAGAAAGAAAAGCAAACCTTTTCCACTCCGCTCAGAATGAACAAACAAATGTTCCAAGAACAAACTTGTGGAGACTTAATTAAAAGTTCATATTTTTTTTCTGCATGAATCAACTTTAAATCATTTCTTTGTTTCTGCAGTTGTTTTTTCGTGTATTTCTGACTAGAACGGATCCTGGATGTTGGTTATTTGTTTGTTGGAGTTTTACATCCTGGCAGCATCTAAGGTTAGACCAGAATGGGTACCGACTTGTGACAGTGTGCACTAATGAAGACTTTATAGTGCTGCCCCACTTAGATATCAAACTGCTGGCACCATGACCCGATATCTCACTCAGTTATATTATCCTGACAGTGAGCTAACCAGTGCTTGCCCTATCCTATTAATGCCGAGTGGCAGGCTAGGAAGTGATAAGTATCAATTCTGTAAGTCATTGATTTGACTCGACGAGATTCGAATTCCCACCTTTCCGCATGGGAAGCCTGCACTCTACCGATTCAGCAGCCACGTCCGGTGATCCCCGGAAGTTGTTTTAAGGCGTGGATAGTAAGCTTGCCTCTGAGGTAAGAGGTAAATAATTGTTCATGTTGTCCGCAACATGGGTAATTGAGCAAACAGGATTGGCACACACACCCATATACATACAGACTAGCCTTTATGTACCATGCCTTTATAGTGTTGCTTTTAATTGTTCCAACCTGCTATGGCATTTCTTAATAACAGAGACACTAAAGTAGTCAATGCTTGAAGCTGACAGGTGGTGCCACCTAGCCCTAAATCTCTGAAACTATAGAGTCACTGCAGTGCCCACGCCATCTCGTCTGAACCATTAGCTGAGGTCATCATTCTCTGAAATGTTTTGACTTCAAATTATTCGGCCTTAGCACTTGAAGAAGACAACACATACTATCATGGTCTCAGTTTGTTTTAGCCTCCCGCCCAACCCGACTATACCTACAAATTTCTCTATAGGGTTACTCCTCTGTCTACCTCGCTCATGACTAAACATTGGCTATAACAACTGACTGATTGTAACCTAACTTTAAAAACATATAATAAATCCCAATATAAACATGCATCGGTCTTGTATTGCCCAATTGTGTGGATGCAGTAACACAAGAGGCTGGTGTGATGCCATACAGACATACAGGCACGTAAGAGTTTGAATGGAAGAGCGCATAAAGAGGGAATAACCCTGGTTGAGTTAAACCGATGACTTAACAATTTTAATGTGTCGCTTCCTAGCCAGGCGCTCAGCATTATTAGGATATGGCAAGGACTGGTTGGCTCAGTATCTGGATAATGTGACTGAGTGGGGTCTCCCACTGGGGCAGCACTATAAAGTTGCCATGAGTGCACACTGTCACAAGACAGGTACCCGCCCTGATATGACCCTAGATGTTCCCAGGACGTAAAACCCCAACAACCAACCAACCATGAAAACAAGTTTCTGAAATGGAGGTTCTTTAAAGAATAAAAACTGTTCTATTCTTTATCTGCTGCCGAATAAGGTTAAACATCGAGATCAATTTAAGTAATTAAATGATGAATAAATAAGTATGTCGACACAGTAAGGCAAGAGGCTGGAGTGATGCTATATAACTACACAGGCAGGTAAGAGTTTGAAAGGAAGTGGCCAATAAAGAACAACAAAACATGTTTTGTTATTTATTAAACTCCAACAACCAACCAACGAAACCCAGCAATAAGCAGCCCTGTTCCCTGCCCTTCTCGCTGGACATGTTAGCGAACCCTGGCAACGCTGACTTGTCTGCGGTCCAAGACCAATCATCGCAACTCGCCAGGTGCTTGTCTTGCTCTCCCAGTTGAGAAGGCGGCCTACTGTTCGTAAACACCGCCAGACCAGGGGCCGAGACTTAGTGTCCGAGGTCACGAGACCCTTACCGGAAGTGATGAATTTGCTGAGTCATCTTACTTCGGACTAACTAGAACTTAGAAGGCGATGGCGTCTTGAGCCCACACCGAAAGCAAGGTCTTCTTGGCAAATTGCAAAATCAGATGGGATCAAGTTCAAAGCTAAGACATGTATCGCTACGTTAGGACCTCCTAGTTACCCTGGCTGGTTGGTTGTTGGAGTTTTACGGCCTGGCACCATCTAAGGTTATATTTTAGGTCGTTTTGGTAGATCGTGGGATCGTGAGTTCGAACCCTGGTCGAGTCAAACCAATGACATAAAAATTCATACTTGTCACTTCCTAGCCAAGTGCTCGGCATTATTAGGATAGGGCAAGGAGCAGTGGAATGAGGCAGACCAATCGTCCGTGATTGAAATTTCCCCTACCTGAACAACCTGCCTAACTGCCTACCCCCCACACAAAATTACGCGTACCAACTTGTGAGAGTGCCCACTCATGATGACTTTATAAATTATAGTGCTGCCCACTGGGAAATCAGACCGCCGGCATTGTGATCTGATATCCCACTCATTCACATTATCCTGACACTGAGCTAACCAGTCCTTGCCGTATCTTATTAGAGCCGAGCACCAGACTAGGAAGTGACAAGTATCAATTTTTAAAGTCATTGGTTTGACTCGACTGGGAACCGAACTCGCGACTTTCCGCACGCGAAGCCCGCGCTCTACCAATTTTTTATTTTATATTTTGTTATTGAGGCTGTATTTATACTGTCCATAGCATGTAAGCCCGGGTACCCAGGCTTGTTTTCAATGCTGGCCAGCTGTAGTGTTGGTGTTGTCTTACCAAGCAGTAGCTGCTGATAAGTTATTTGATTATCTGCATTTCAGTAGCAGATAGATAGTCTGTTGGTACGTTTAGTAGCCTATGTTAGTTTTTTGGGGCCCTCTTGGCATTGTATTTTTGTTCTATTTTTATTACTATGTTAGTTGTTTTCTTAAGGTTCTATGTTAGTGTTTTGGGGTTTTCTTGGGAAGAGTTTTCCGCTTTTTTCTACTTAATTCTATACTAGCCTACTTTATTTACATGTCCATAGGCCTGTACGTAATTTGTGGTTGAGTTATGTTGGTTTGAATTTGAGTATTTGATTTATATTGTTGTTGGATATGTTATCTGGCTTTTATATTTCCGGTTATCCCGCCCTGGGCTGTCCAGTTGGTGGGATTAAACCACCGCGCCCGGTAAGTTACCATGGTCACCCGAGCTAAGGGGAGCCAATAACAGGTTTGCTGGAGGTGAAGTTGCATAGGCCGATGGTTCTCGAGTTTTTGTCATTTCCTGAGATCAGTCAATATATTATGTTGATCGTTATAGTCTAGATTACTTTAGTTTCAGGTAACTTTGATTTTAAATGACTAACTCTAGGAGATAGTTGAAGTGTAAACATGCCAAGCTAACTTAGGTTTGTTTGTTTATTGTTGTTTTACTTCCTAGCAACATCTACAGTCATATCAGGACGTCTACCGACTTGCGACAGTGCGCACTCATGCCATCTCTATAGAGTGGCCCCACTGTGAAATCAGGCCGTCGGCACCATGACTCAATATCCCACTCAGTCACATTATTCTGACACTGAGCTAACCAGTCATTGCCCTATCCTAATAACCAATGAGTAGCTTAAAATTGATACCTGTCACTTCCTAGCCTGGCGCTCGGCATTAATAGGGTAGGGTAAGGACTGGTTAGCTCAGCATCGGGATAATGTGATTGAGTCTGGCCATGGTGCCCGCGGCCTAATTTCCCAGTGGAGCAGCACTATTAAGTGGCCATGAATGTGCACTGTCACAAGTCAGTACCTGTCCTGATATGACCATGGATGTTGCCAGGACGTAAAACTCCAACAATCAACCAACCATCCCTTCAGCGAACCATCGTCTGCTGCATCACGTGATCATGTGATCCATGACGTCAGACGGTCATTTCAACTGCCGTGTGCAGAACTCAGGGCCGTAATCGATTAACACGACCTGGGCGACTCGGGAGTCGTCAGAATTTCAAATTGAACACTGCGAATAGAGTCGACAAATACACGTGCCATGTGCAAAATGATCCAACCCAAGTAACCCACCTCGTAGCTGGGGTTGGCTACGACCGATGATGTCACATTTCTGCTGGTACTGTCCTGCAGGATAACAGCTACCAGTACCAGTCATACATGTTTTTTTTATGAATAACTTAGATTAATGAAATGGAAATATAGCTAAACTAGGCCATCATAAAATACCTTGAATCCAATTTTGCTGTAGTTTTATCAGTTATTAAAAAATTAAAAATCATTTTTTCCACCCGAGCGCGGAGAAGCGTATTCGATTATTCGACCCGAGTCTGTAGCATGTGCAGATGCACCAAAAAGTGGCTCGGTTGACCCAAGTTGATTAATCGATTACGCCCCAGGTGATTTTCCTCAGGCAGGTAGGCTTCTTATAATAAACAATCTTTTAATTAAAACCATTGCAGAGGCCTAGGTGATGTAATGGTTAGCACAGAGGCCCGGAATGCAAGGGATGTGGGTTCGATTCCCGCTCTGGGCGCAATATTTTCTATTTTCATCACCCCACATGACTCTGGTTTCCGTGACCTGGATTCTGTTCAAGATACCTGCTGTATAGTTGTTGCACCTACATTGTGCATGTATTTGAAAGTATATTGCTTGTATATATGTAATTGTAAGCAGTAAACGGACTTATGGACATAAACCATTTAAAAGACTTACAATTCCAGTGGGACGAGTGTAGTAATCTGCACTGACCTCTCAGGCAAGGAGCCCCATGTTGCCAAGACGCACATCCTGGCCAGTGTGCTAACCATTACACCACCTAGGCTCTATGATGTCACCACCCTACCCACGCCTACCTGTCTATGCGGCTCCTTGCCTGAGACTGAGAGGTCAGTGCAGATTACTCCATTTACATATGTGTGATGTATAAGAATTAGGCGAGTATAAATATGTGAAAGGGGATGTTCCCTATATGATCACCCATATGTTGTGTACTACTTTATGGGTGACCCCTTTTCACAGTTGGGCCAGGTGGCGCCACCACCACGAACCTCTCTCTACCAGTGGAAAAGTAGGACTGGTTCACAGAAGTCATGCGTGCATTGACCTATCTCATCAGCAAGCAGGTCTGGGCTGGTTCTGTAACTATGGCAACGAGTGTTATTAGTCTACTACTCTAGCACCAAACAGTAATAAGACCAGCAAAAAAAAACAACTGTCATTGCAGAAGATACCTGGAAGGAAGGCTGTTGTTTGCACATACAATAGGTTCACACAGCCAAGTTCACATTAAAGCCCGCTGTACATTATAGGCGGTGTTTTGTGTTGAACCCGATCAATAAACCAAGCCAATAGTATTACACGTTCAATTTATTTACTCATTAATTGCAAAGCTGACATCCATATCTTTTTAGTTGCTACATCATTTATTATTATGGTATGTTTCTTGGTCATTCTCTAAAACTGGGCACTAAAGTGTGACAGGGAAACCAAAAGTTAAAACCTTCCAAATAATAGCAGAATCCATGTTTCTACAAAGGTTGGCGGGCATATTGTGTATATGTCAGAGTTGAAATAAATATATTTCACTTTTTGATTTAGATCTTGACCAATATGTTAATATCACTCGTGTAACATGAAAAGTCAAAGACACGCCCAGAACATCATTTTAATATACACAATAAAGTCAAAGAAAATTTTATTGTTTGCAGTTAAGTAAACAATGTTTTATTTTACAAGAAAAAAGTTGACAAAAGATTGGCTAAATGCACGGTGTCAATGTGTAAACTTTCATATTTTAACTCTAGCACAACCTCATACAAGTATAATTTTAATATCTTTTCTTGGATAAATTCAGTATATCTAGAATGGCTAACATATCAAATAGACAGAGGCTACAATAGTTATTTGACTTGCTATCAATAAAAGAAGGACTTAATATCAGCATCGTAACATGGAGACCAAATATGTGATGCCCAGTTTTGGAGAATAGTCATTCTATTCATAAAGACATTCCTGCTGCGAGCCAACTTCAGAAATAAGATCCAAGTGTGTACGTAATGATCATTGATTATCGAATCCTATTATTCATAAATAATTAAAAAGATGAATCAAATATGTGCCAATGAAAACCACAAATATATCTAAATATGTGCCAATGAAAACCACAAAGAAATCTAAATATGTGTCCAACGAAATATCAACCCTGATACCGAGCTAACCAGTTCTTGTGCTATCCTACTAATGCCGAGCTAACCAGTCCTTGTCCTATCCTACTGACCCTGAGCTAACCAGTCCTTGTCCTATCCCACTGACATGGAGCTAACCAGTCCTTGTGATATCCTACTAATGATGAGCTAAGCAGTCCTTGTGCTATCCTACTAATGCCGAGCTAACCAGTCCTTGTCCTATTCTATTAATGCGGAGCTATGCAGTCCTTATCCTATCATACTGACACCGAGCTAACCAGTTCTTGTCCTATCCTACTAATGTCGAGCTAGCCAGTACTTGTCCTATCCTACTGACACTGAGCTAACCAGTCCTTGTCCTATCCTACTGACACTGAGCTAACCAGTCCTTGTCCTATCCTACTGACGACGAGCTAACCAGTCCTTGTCCTATCCTACTGACACCGAGCTAACCATTCCTTGTCCTAACCTATTAATACCGACCTAACCAGTCCTTGTCCTATCCTACTAATACCAAGCGAACCAGTCCTTGTCCTATCCTACTAATGCCGAGCTAATCAGTCCATGTCCTGTCCTACTAATATCAAGCTAACCATTCCTTGTCCTATCCTACTAATGCCGAGCTAACCAGTCCTTGTCCTATCCTATGAATGCCGAGCTAACCATTCCTTTTCCTATCCTACTAATACCAAGCTAACCAGTCCTTGTCCTATCCTACTAACACCGAGCTAATCAGTCCTTGTCCTATCCTACGAATGCCGAGCTAACCATTCCTTGTCCTATCCTACTAATGCCGAGCTAATCAGTCCTTTTCCTATCCTACTAATACCAAGCTAACCAGTCCTTGTCCTATCCTACGAATGCCAAGCTAATCAGTGCTTTTCCTATCCTATGAATGCCAAGGTAACCATTCCTTGTCCTATCCTATTAATACCGACCTAACCAGTCCTTTTCCTATCCTACTAATACCAAGCTACCCAGTCCTTGTCCTATCCTACTAATGCCGAGCTAATCAGTCCTTGTCCTGTCCTACTAATACCAAGCTAACCAGTCCTTGTCCTATCCTACTAATGCCGAGCTAACCAGTCCTTGTCCTATCCTACTAATACCAAGCTAACCAGTGCTTGTCCTATCCTACTAATGCCGAGCTAATCAGTCCTTTTCCTATCCTACTAATACCAAGCTAACCAGTCCTTGTCCTGTCCTACTAATGCCGAGCTAATCAGTCCTTGTCCTGTCCTACTAATACCAAGCTAACCAGTCCTTGTCCTATCCTACTAATGCCGAGCTAATCAGTCCTTGTCCTGTCCTACTAATACCAAGCTAACCAGTCCTTGTCCTATCCTACTAAAGCCGAGCTAACCAGTCCTTGTCCTATCCTACTAATACCTAGCTAACCAGTCCTTGTCCTATCCTACTAATGCCGAGCTAATCAGTCCTTGTCCTATCCTACTAATGCCGAGCTAACCAGTCCTTGTCCTATCCTACTAATACCAAGCTAACCAGTCCTTGTCCTATCCTATTAATGCCGAGCTAACCAGTCCTTGTCCTATCCTACTAATGCCAAGCTAATTAGTCCTTGTCCTATCCTACTCATGCTGAGCTAACCAGTCCTTGTCCTATCCTATCAATGCCGAGCTAACCAGTCCTTGTCCTATCCTACTAATGCCGAGCTAATCAGTCCTTGTCCTATCCTACTAATGCTGAGCTAACCAGTCCTTGTCCTATCCTACTAATGCCGAGCTAACCAGTCCTTGTCCTATCCTATTATTAATGCCGAGCGCCTTCCAACGCAGCGACAAGTATCAACTTTGCAAGTCATTGCTTTGACTCGGCCCGTGATTTTAAACTCCGACCTTCTGTATGAGAAGTCATGCACTCTAACTTCTATCATTCTGTATGGGAAGTCATGCGTTCTAACTTCTATCGTTCTGTATGAGAAGTCATGTGCTCTAACTTCTATCGTTCTGTATGAGAAGTTATGCACTCTAACTTCTATCATTCTGTATGGGAAGTCATGCGCTCTAACTTCTATCGTTCTGTATGGGAAGTCATGCGCTCTAACTTCTATCCTTCCATATGGGAAGTCATGCACTCTAACTTCTGTCATTCTGTATGGGAAGTCATGCGCTCTAACTTCCATCCATAAACTTAGACCTTCCACACAGGGAACCTGCGCTCTAAACCGATTCGGAACCAGGAACCAGCGAGCACCAACTCGTAATACTCTTACTGCCGCGCAGTGTACGGCGGCCATGAATGGGCAGGCAGGCTGACGCGCAGGCGCATGCGCAGTGTGTGTTCTCACCGAGAGCGAGGCTAAGCTGTTCGCGCGCAGCCTGGTGTGCGCATGACGTCACTTACCGGAGAAACGCGCTCCTGGCGGGCAGCGGGAGAACTACAATAGGCACTCAGAGTTGACGACCGGAAACCAGCCCTGCGGCAGGGCAGTAACGGGCGAGGTTTTTAAAAGCCCAGCACTGTCTCCAAGTGGAAGGAATGGAACCCCCCTCCCCCACCCTCTCCTCTCCCTCGCCCATGCCCCCCTATCACACAATCACCAAACCGGACGCGGTGACCGAATCGGTAGAGCGCAGGTCTCGCGTGTGAGAGATCAGAAGTTCCCGGTTGAGTCAAAATAGTGACTTGTAAAATTGATAGTTGCCGCTATCTATCAGCATTAATATGATAGGGCAAGATGACTGGTTAGCTCGGTGTAAGGATAATGTGACTGAGTGGGATACCAGGTCATGGTGCTGCCGGCCTAATTTCCCGGTAGGGCAGCACTATAAAATTGTCACGAGATCGGGAGTTCACTTACCGGTCGAGTCAAGCCAATGACTTATAAAATTAATACTTTTCGCTATCTAGCCTGGTGCTTGGCATTTCTAGGATAGGGCAAGGACTGCTTAGATCAGTGTCAGGATAATTTGACTGAGTGGGGTACCAGGTCATGGTGCCACCGGCCTGATTTCCAGTAGGGCAGCACTATAATGTTGCCATGACTGTCGACTGTCAGAAGTCGGTACCCATCCTGATATGACCTTACGTGTTGCAAGGATGTAAATCTCCAACAACAAACCAACTACACTCAGCACCCACATGCCCTCCTCCCCCCTCCCCCCCCCCCCCCGCCACCTCCGGCAGCCCACTCATCAGGCTGCAGTGTTTATAATGTCACCAGCTGCTATATAGCTGTGGCCCCCTCAGGGATGACAGTTTCATATTTTAATGTGTATGCACCGGATGCAGTAAAAGTCCAGGGCCCATATGCATGAATCAGTGTTACACTTAGCTGAGGCAACATGCTAGCTCTGGGGTAGCTATCTGCGGCTAGGAGGGCCTTGGTTAATTAGGTCAAGCCGTATGCACCAATGTCCAAGCCGGGGCGGGTAGCTAACCGTGAAGTTATTTATAGATTTGGGAATTCCCTCGATTTGACAATACAAATAACGCCGCCAATGTGGCGGCAGCGTTAATATCGGTTCGAATTTAGGGTTAAATTGATAAAATATCACGTTTAGAATATGTAATTCTGTCAAATATGATAGCATTGAATAGATTTGGGCCTAATATATTGCCGCCGATTCGGCGGTGGCGGCGGCGATGTGTGTTTTGTTGATATGTGACAGTATGGATATCGACGTCGAAGCGGCGGCGGTGATTTGTTTAGTTTACATTCGTTGATTCGACAATACTAATCTCTCCGCCGATGCGGCGGCAGCGTTAATATCGGTTCGAATTTAGGGTTAATTTGATCAAATTTCACTTATTGAGTATGTAATTCTGTTAAATATGATAGCATTGAATAGATTTGGCTCTAATATATCGGCGGCCGGCACACTAACCGGCGCGGCTTGCAGTTAAACTTGATTTGAAACTGGGGTAGCTTAGCCTAGGCTACGGTCGGTGGCTAGCGCTAGCACCGATTGATGCATACAGATTTTCCACCGATAGCCGTGTGGAGCCAACCAAACCATGGTTACGGCCCTAACACCGGCTCATGCATACGGCCCCTGATTCACCAAGGCCCTCCTAGCCGCGAATAGCTACCCCAGAGCTAGCGTGTAGCACCGGCTACACATAGCACCAGCCCATGCATACAGCCACTGGGTTCCCATGCAGAAGGTCGTGAGTTAAAATTGCGGCTGAGTCAAAATTGATACTTGTCGCCACCTAGCCTGGCGCTCGGGCTTTACTAATATAGGGCAAAGGACTAGTTAGCTCAGTATCAGGATAATGTGATTGAGTGGGAAATCGGAGATCGGGGTCATGGTGCCAATGGGCCTGGTCTCCCAGTGGGCAGCCCTAGAAAGTTGCCATGAGTATGCGCTGTCACAAGTCGATTCTGATATGACAATACATGTTGGTTGGACGTAAAAATCCAACAAACAATGTTGTTAAATGTGTCGATTCAGGTGGTCGGGACAAAAACATTCCACCACCCTTGTATTTTATAGCCAGTCCCTCTCCTCCTTTTCCACGTTTATTATTCATTGGCGTTACAGTGACGATCATTGGGTTTTTATTCTGAGTCAATATACTTATATATGTATACATATATGTATTATTATATAATCATAGTGCGAATATAAAAGAAGTAGCATTCTATGTAGTTACGCTGATATATCATATATGTTCCTGTTATATGCTTAGGATAGTTCCTATTCTTAATGCTCACGCACCACCTATGCTTGATATGATAATCCTGATTAAATACATATCAAACATAATGTAAAATATTCCGGTATACGGCATAGGGGGGAATGCAAATGTTCTATTACTGATCGGTGTACGTGACCAGGCGCATGTATGTATATATATATATGTAAGGGCTGGTGGTGCCTGAGTGGGATGTAAATAGACATAGTGGTGCTGGTAGGTCTGGGTGTGGGTGCACTCAGGGCCTACCCCCTCTGCTGGGATAGTGATCACCACACTCAGTGGTGGTGGCCATGGGGCCATACAGCTTGGTGGTGGTGGGCAGACCACTGGTAGCAATGGTGACCAGGAATGCTGGATCCCTATTGCTCAGGGCCAAGAATGCTTGTTTTCCATTGGGGGAAATGGGTGGGGTGATACTCTACAATGAACCCATGTAACCATATAAATAATAAACCAGAGGGCTTGACTCTCTCTTCTTCGTTACACTTTATACTCTTCCTTTCTCTTTTCTGTATTGATTTCACTATAGCTTTCCTACACAACCACAGATTCGAGCCTTAGCCATTTTACAATATGCTGGATGGTTGCTGGAGTTTTATGTCCTGGCAACATTTATGGTCATATCAGGATGAACCCGACTTATGACAGTGAATGCTCATGGCAACTTTATAATGCTGCCCCACTGGGAGACCAGGCCGCCAGCAATCAGTCCAACTCAGTCACTTTATCCTGACACTGAGCCAACCAGCCTTTACCATCTAGTAATAAGGCCGAGGGCCTGGCTAGGAAGCGACAAGTATCAACCCATAACTAAGTTTAAGTCATTGGTTTGACTCGACCAGGGTTAGAACCTGTCGGTTCGAATCTAAGGAACCACAAACCCGGGAAACTAAAGCTCAAGTTATTCGGCCATCACGTCTGGTAGATGTAAATAACCCTGAATTGAAAAATGGCTGGAAGACCAGCGCTTCGGCACTGACAAAAGATTTATTCAGCAGAACAAACATATTTACCACTAAAACAACCTACAAAGACACATCATCTGTGGTGCCCTAGCGACTCATGCGGTTAAAGTTGCATAGTCCGATGGTTTTGAGTTTCTGACATTTTTCTGAGATAAGTATATTAAATTGATCACTATAATCTACCTTGCTTTAGTTTGAAGTAACTTTTAATTGAAATGGCTACCTTTTGAGATATTTGAAATTCAAACATGTGAAAATAATGTTGCCAAGCAAGCCAAAACTCTGACACCAAAGGCTTCTGCAGTAACAGGTTATATTAAATCGACTCAGTGTTCCGTTCTATGTGGCAACAAATACTTAATAAGTGCATCAGTATCTAAGTTAGATATGTAAAATCAAATCTAGATAATTGTTTTCATTTTGAAAATTTGATGCTTCATCGGACTATGCAGCTTTAAGGGATTGATGACGATGATATCTGTGGCTGATATATAGGTCAGGCCATGCATGACTGACCACCCATTCACACTGCACTCTTTAAGTCCTTATTTGGGTGAAGTGACCTACTTAAGAAGATCACATAATCATAGCACACACCCCCCGACCCCCATCCCCCCAGAGATCAGACGTGATGGCCGAATGAGTTTAGCGTCCTTCTCCCGTGTTGGTAGATCGTGGGATTCGCATTCACAGTTTTGGCCCCTGGTTGAGTCCAACCACTGACTTACAAAATTGATACTTATCGCTTCCTAGCCATGCGCTCGGCATTGTTAGGGTATGGCAAGGACTGGTTGGCTCAGTGTCAGGATAATGTGACTGAGTGGGATATCGGGTCATGTTGCTGGCAGCCTGGTCTCCCAGTGGGGCAGCACTATAAAGTCACCATGAGGTCGCACTGTCACAAGTCGGTAAGGTGAAGTGTATATAAGAAGTATAAATTATTATACGAGCATAGGTAGGCGGAAGTATTTAAGATATGGGTTTTGCTGTTATATATTCTATATTATATAATATAGGAAAGTTTGTTCTATTTAACCAAGCATCTATAGCACATGGATTTTATCATCGACTATTGGACGTCGAAGTTCTATATATAATCTAGAAGCATATATATATGTAGATAAAAGATTCACCCGGTACTTGTAGTACACGGGTGAAGACCAACCTTATATAAATACGGGCGAAAATAGCGTTAGTATGGAACAAGAAGTAGAATGCCTGGCACCAGTGGCAAATGGTTACTTATATCAGAACAGAGTTGGTGAAATGAGAGAGAATGCAAAAAGACAAGATGGCGGCCACAGAATGCCGTCGATTTCACTTTTAAATCTTATTAAACTAGATATTATATTATATTTTTCAACTCAAAGGTAGCGGGCTATCAATAAGACATATGTAAAGACTAAATGTTGCTTCTTAGATTGTGAAATTAGGCTCTCAATTCATTAACCCGCTTTTTCGACCGTTTTTATATAGGGTTGGTATTCACCCATGTACTGCGAGTACCGGGTGAATCCTTTATCTAATATATATGTAGATATATATAACAAACAATAATACAGCACTTTTACACCGCATAACTGCTTATACATCACATCTATATACTAGGCAGCATAACACACACAGGTGGCGCCCTCTGTTGCGGGTCCTCTGTATAGCTTGTGCCCGGCCATTAGCCAACTGAAGGGCAGCCTTACAAATACAGCGTCTGACCCTTTTCATACCTCTCATGACCCCTGTGACGTCACAGTGCGTAGCTTGTCATGCGCTCCGTAGTTTCACTCTTCCCACAGCGTCGCGCAGAAGAAGCCCTTATGTGGCTGTCACACTACGACGTAGCGGCGACGACAGCCCAGCGACAGCCACTTCCGGTCTGTCATCGATTGTCGTCGATTGTCACACGGCTGTCATGCAGCTGTCGCCGCGACACCTCCGCGACAACTCCAGTTTCTCTACTGTTTCTCGATTGTCGCCGGGTTGTCGTCGACTTTTTGGACATGTTGAAAAACTTCGACGACAGGCGACGACAGCCGATGTCGGTCTGCTGTCGATACGGTGTCGCTATGGTGTCGCTAAGGTGTCGTCTTGTCGTTAAGCTGTCGTCGCTTCTCTCTCCATATCAGCTGTATGTGTGTCTCGGTGTATGTGTCTCTGTGTGTGTGTCTGTGTGTGTGTCTCTGTGTGTGTGTCTCTGTGTGTGTCTCTATGTGTGTGTGTCTCTGTATGTGTCTGTCTGTGTCTCTCTGTGTGTGTGTCTCTGTGTCTGTCTCTGTCTCTGTGTGTGTAACTGTGTCTGTGTGTGTCAATGTGTCTCTGTGTGTGTCTCTTTGTCTCTGTGTGTGTCTCTGTGTTGTGTCTCTGTATCTGTGTCTGTGTGTGTCTCTGTGTGTGTGTCTCTGTATGTGTCTGTGTGTCTCTGTGTGTGTCTCTGTGTTGTATCTCTGTGTGTGTATCTGTGTCTGTTTGTGTGTCTCTGTGTGTGTATCTTTGTCTCTGTGTGTGTCTCTGTGTTGTGTCTCTGTATCTGTGTCTGTGTGTGTCTCTGTGTGTGTGTCTCTGTATGTGTCTGTGTGTCTCTGTGTGTGTCTCTGTGTTGTATCTCTGTGTGTGTATCTGTGTCTGTTTGTGTGTCTCTGTGTGTGTATCTTTGTCTCTGTGTGTGTCTCTGTGTGTCTCTGTGTGTCTCTGTGTGTGTGTCTCTGTATGTGTCTGTGTGTGTCTCTCTGTGTGTCTCTGTGTTGTGTCCCTGTCTCTGTGTGTGTCTCTGTGTGTGTATCTGTGTATGTGTGTGTCAATGTGTCTCTGTGTGTGTCTCTTTGTCTCTGTGTGTGTCTGTGTCTGTACTACCGCACGTGAGGCCCGCGCTCTATCGATTCGGCTACTGCGCCCATCAGGCGGGGAGGATTTAAAGTTGACCATTTGGATCACTCAAGCCAGGCATTAAGCATCTGGTCACGTGATATTCAGAGAGTAATCCGAAGAAGGGTTTTGTAGTAAGTTTTTAATTTTTGTTTTATTGAGGCTGTATTTATACTGTCCATAGCATGTAAGCCCGGGTATCCAGGCTTGTTTTCAATGCTGGCCAACTGCAGTGTTGGTGTTGTCTTACCAAACAGTAGCTGCTGATAAGTTGTTTGATTGCCTGCATTTCAGTAGCAGATAGATAGTTTGTTGGTATGTTTAGTAGCCTATGTTAGTTTTTTTGGGGCCCTCTTGGCATTGTATTTTTGTTCTATTCTTATCACTATGTTAGTTGTTTTCTTAAGGTTCTATGTTAGTGTTTTGGGGTTTTCCACTTTTTTCTACTTAATTCTATTCTAGCCTATTTTATTTACATGTCCATAGGCTTGTACGTAATAGGTGGTTGAGTTATGTTTGTTTGGATTTGATTTGATTTATATTGTTGTTGGACATGTTATCTGCCTTTTATATTTCCGGTTTTCCCGCCCTGGGCTGTCCAGTTGGTGGGCCATGACATATCACCTGCCCCCTTGTGGTGTAGTTCAGTTGGGGTTCCCAGTTTTTATTTTGCACAAATATTCTTTGTATGTTTTTAGGTCAGGGATTTGTCTTTCTTTCACCGTTTGCACATTCCATGCCTTGGCGGCCATTTCCAGTGTGCTCCTTTCATAGGCTTTGATCTGGCTTCTGGTCTGCCTTAGTAGTGGTGCCATACTTGCTCTGGTGTCCCTTAGTGGTTGGGTTAGATGCTTAATGTCTTGGCTATATCCATATACTAATGTTTTTAGGTGGATTATCCTTCTGTTCTCTAGTAGCTTTACTTTAGTTCTTTTGTGTAGGTCATAAGTGGGGTGTAGTTTGTCTACTTTCAGGCATATTTTCAGGGCCCTATTTTGTAGTATCTGCAATTTTTTAAGTAGCTCTTTTTTAGCACCCATGCAGATTACATCCCCATAGTCAAAGTAGGGGAGTACCATGCCTTTGAAGATTTTTATTGACATATCTTGTGTCATATAGCTTCTTAGTTTAGCAAAAAGCCATAGTTTGTGATTTACTTTTTGTATGATTTTTGTTACACACAGATTGCACTAATCTCGCCAGTTTAAATGTCACATATTATCCAACCGACTGGAGGCCGAGTGGGGGTCACGCCGCCCGAAGTCGCCTCCACCGGGAAGCTTCCTCCTGATTGGAGGATAGCCAGCGGCTCACCGGTCAGCAGCTGGGGGAGTACAGGCTGCCCAGCACCCAACCACCGCCGGTGGGCTATAGGCGAGACCCTGCAGCCTAAATAATATTTGCATAACTAGTTATACTATACATAACCACGGCATTGCAAATGCTCTGCTAGGATCAGTTGTGCAACTAACTAACCTCGTTTTCAAATCAAGATGGCGTGAGCGTGAAATCGGTCAATGCGTTTGGCCATGTGTAGAACCTGCCTTCCGCGACTCATGTGATCAGCAAACCCCTGTCACGCGTGACAAATAGCTCAGGCGGTAGTGTGTCCACCTGTGAAGCTGTCGGTCATCCTATCGATCCTGCTCAATGGACCCATTTGCAGTTTGGGTTATTTTCCATTCCAACCAGTGGTCCACAACTGGTTCATCAAAGGATGTGGTATGTGCTGTCCTGTCTGTGGGAAAGTGTACAAAAAAGACACCTTGCTGCTTATCGGAAAGAGTAGCCTATGTTGTGGCAGAGGGTTTCCTATGTCAGAATGACAATATATGTTTGACGTCCAATAGCCGATGATAGGAAATTCGATGTGCTCTCGAGGTGTTGTTAAATAAAACAAGCTTTACTTTCATAGAATATAAACTAAGCCATGTGTGGTATTTTATGAATTTGGTTATTGACCTATATATACACACAGTCTGGGCCACCATTGCTTTATGTGGATATTTATGGTTTAGTGTTGACTATGCCTTTCCTTTACACGCTCGGCTCAGCTCTGCGCCGCGGGGACTATCTGCTCACGAGGTGTGTAATTAACTCTGAACACTGGGAGTGATTAATTATGTTCCACTTAGATTACTGTCTGAATTGCCACAGCAAAAACAAGGGGGTGATGTGATACGACATAATGGCATTGCTTCATGCATTATGCAATAACTATCTCATATTCAATTAGTCGTATTTCCTCGATTAAAGGTACATAATCCAATGGTTTTCAGTTTCTGCTTTAGTGCTTTATAATATATTATGGGAATATAAGCAAGGACTATATTCAGTTCCCTATATTATAGTATACTCACTATATCCTATCTAACAGGTCCGGTGTAGTTACAGTATTGACCACACTGGCGCCACCTGTGAGGGGCTCTAAGCACTGTATGCCAGCTGCGTCTGGCCGTTATCGCCTATAGACCCCCATACGTCGAGACTTATAATCTGGTTTGTGTAGTGCTACAGTGTGTAGTGATGCAGTGTGTAGTGCTGTAATGGGTAGTGCTGCAGTGTATAGTTTTGCAGTGTGCAGTGCTGTATTGCATAGTGATGCAGTGTGCAGTGCTGTACTGTGCGTCACTGCAGTGTTTAGTGCTGCAGTGTGTAGTGCTGCAGTGTTACTGCTACAGCATGTAGTGTGGCAGTGTGTAGTGCTGGAGCATGTAGTGCTGGAGCATGTAGTGATGCAGTATGTAGTGCTGCAGTATGTAGTGCTGCAGTGCGTAGTGCTGCAGTGTGTTCTGCTGCAGTGTGCAGTGTTGCATGGTAGTGATGCAGTGTGTAGTGCTGCAGTATGCAGTGTGTACTGCTGAAGTGTGTAGTGTTGCAGTGTGTAGTGTTGCAGTGTTTAGTGATGCAGTGTGTAGTGCAGTGTGTGGTGCTGCAGTGTACAGAACTGAAGTGTGTAGTGCTGCAGTTTGTAGTACTGCAGTGTGTAGTGATGTAGTGTGTAGTGATGCAGTGCTTAATGATGCAGTGTGTAGTGCTGCAGTATGTAGTGATGCAGTATGCAGTACTGCAGTGTGTAGAACTGCAGTGTGTAGTGATGCAATGTGTAGTTCTGTAGTGTGTAGTGCTGCAGTGTGTAGTTCTGGAGTGTGTAGTGATGCAGTGTGTGGTGCTGCAATGTGTAGTTATGCAGTGTGTAGTGCTGTAGTGTGTAGTGCTGCAATGTGTAGTGCTGTAGTGTGTAGTGCTGCAGTGTGCAGTGCTGCAGTGTGCAGTGCTGCAGTGTGTATTAATGCAGTGTGTAGTGCTGCAGTATGTAGTACTACAGCGTGCAGTGATGTAGTGTGTAGTGCTGCAGTGTGTAGTGATGTAGTGTGTAGTGCTGCAGTGTGTAGTGCTGCAGTGTTTAGTGTTGCAGTGTGTATTGATGCAGTGTGTAGTGCTGCAGTGTGTGGTGCTGCAGCGTGTTGTGCTGCAGTGTGTAGTGCTGCATTGTGTAGTGCGGTAGTGCTGCAGTGTGCAGTGCTGCAGTGTGTAGTGCTGCAGTGTGTAGCCTATTAAAGCTGCAAAGGCGAATGAAAGCAACGATAACTTAGATACTGATGCACTTGTCACCACATAGAAGGGAACACTGAGTCAATGTAACAGAACCTATTACTGCAGAAGCCTATGGTGTCAGAGTTTTGGCGTGCTTGCCAAAACTAATTTTAAATGTTTAAACTTGAAATATCTCAAAATTTAGCCATTTAATATAAAAGTCACTTCAATCTAAAAGTAAGGTACTATATTGATCTCAGAAAAATTACAGAAACTCAAAACCATCGGACTACGTAACTTTAATGAAGATCCTTACCTAGATTTGAAGTTCAATGTCCAACTTTGGTACTGACGCGAGTATTACAATGTATTGCTGTCTAAAAGGGTATGCTATATCAATTTATTAGAAGCCGTTTTTGTTGTTCACAGCAATATTAATTTTACATCTACAGATTGCACGATTTTCGGAAACATTTAAAATGGCACACACTAACAAAAAAAAGACACAGATAGACTTCAGCTGGTGACCAGAAGGGTTGGCCTAATGAGTCGATCATCTATCTATCTCCCGTTTTGGTAGATCGTGGGATTCGAACCCATGGGTTCGGGTTCGAACCCTGGTCAAGTCACACCAATGACTTAAAACTTGATACTTGTCGCTTCCTAACCTGGCGATCGGCATTATTAGGAAAAGGGCAAGGACTGATTGGCTCAGTGTCAGGATAATGTAACTGAGTAGGATATCAGGTGATGGTGCTGGTGTTCTGGTCTCACAGTGGGGCAGCACTATAAAGTCACCATAGTGTGCGCACTGTCACAAGTCGGTACCCGTCCTGATATGACCTTAGATCAATCAATCAATCAATAGGATACAGCTATAATATGCCTTGGACCTGTTAGCCGCTCTTAATTAATAGAAATGGAGACAGTTCTTCAGATGTGGTGGATTGTATTTGTAGCAACTGTCACTGGCTCCAAGATATACGTAATGCTTGACCAGTATGCATCCAGTCGGGATTTGAAACAGTTCACCGACTCTGCTGCTATGACACTCTCTGGCAAGTCATTCCACAGGTCAACCACCCTAAAGGCGAAAAGTTGTGTTGCAAGTCCAGTATGGAGTACCACCGCTTCCTCAGCTTCAGGGAGTGCGAGGATGTAAAACTCCAACAACCAACCAAGTTATTTCAGCTGGTACTTTGGCATACAAATAGAGTGCGTGGGGCGGTTGGTTAATGCATGTTTCACTGATTAGACCTGGCACTGTGACATCACGCGCAACGCTGACATCAGCAGCTGCTTACTCTCTGGCTATGCACACTCGGCTTGGAGATCTCAGAGCCGACTGGCTGTAGGTAGGGCTGTGTCTGGAATTGGCAGGCAATTTAGTCTAGTCCTCACTCGAAATTGGTTCATTCAGTGAGCTGGAGGATAATTATAGAGTTTGGGGAAGAGCATGCCCGATTTCATGTGAGGAAGGAATGGTAGTTCAACCACAGCCAGATTCTTTCTTGACGATATATACTGCCTATCATGGATAAGTCTGAATAGACTCGTTTTCACCATTAGACAGTTTGTCGATAGAAAGCCCGAGCCTACACTTTTACCGACCCAAGGGATTTTTAACCTCCCACACCTCATAGACATGGTTTGAGAGCAACTGGCCTTTGATGATGCTGTAAGTTATACAGAGCGGTGGAAATCCCAAATTGGCAGAGGTGGGGGGCACAAGGAATCGAACCACTGACCCTCAGATTAGGAATCCGATCTAAAAAAAAGTCAGATACTCTAACCACTCCTCCACAGAGAACACCATGTGTATTGTGGAGTGAGAGTAAGGTGGTCCCTTTGGAAGGAATGTTATTGTTAAGTGGCATTTTACTGCTGTTTCCATAGCAACAGCATCACTCACACTTGCATGGTACATGAGTGAAAATAGTGCAGAGCTTATATTTATATAAATATATATACAGTAAAACCTCTCTAAACGACCACCTCCTCGGATCGACCACTCTCCTATATCGCTCGCTTTATTTGGTTCCCAACAATATCATACTAACCATTTTCTAACTCCCCAACCCTCCCACCTCCCTAAATGGATCACTTAAAGTCGGTCCCAAGTTCGGTCGATTTAGAGAGGTTTTACTGTATATGTATATATATATATATATATATATATAGAGGGGATGTACAACTTTCGGTGGCCATATTGGATTACATGGAGAAGGCTTGCAACTGCCTACACTGTGCTTATTTACTGATTTATTTGTTTATTTGTCACTGTTTTGAGCAGTTCGGCCTCAGAAGTTGTTGCTAAAGTGCTGTAAGTAAACACATTGGATGTAAACTCCCCAGAACCTCCCATAACACAAGAAAACTCTGTTTTACTGCATCTGCATGCACTCACAACATGGCTAGGGAGGGTGCTCATAATCCAAGATGGCTGGCCGCTGACCGCTGACTGCTGAGTGATGACGTCACGTGCTCTCCCTCTATAGATTTATCTATCTTTAACTATATACATATATCTATATAGTTATATCTATTTATATCTTTTTATATATATTTCTAATATATATATATATATCTAGCTGAATAACTATATCTGTATCTATTGATATATAGTAAAACCTCTCTAAATCGACCGACCATGGGACCGACTATATGTGCTCCATTTAGGAAGGTGGTCGGTTTAGGTCATTAGAATATGGTTACAATGGTATTGTTTGGAGTCAAATAAAGCGATCGATATAGAGGAGTGGTAGATCTGTGGAGGTTGTCGGTTAGAGGGGCTTTACTGTATATATCTGTAGATATTTCTCCATGTATTGATATATATATATATATATATATATATATATATATATATATATGTATTATATCCTCTACTATGTCCGTAGATATACATATCAATTTATACATCAAACAATAATATATGAAGAGTTCAGGCGCAAAACCCCGTTAATGCCATTCCAGCAATTGAGATAAACATCGAACCTTCAAAAAGTTTATCTTTTGATATTCTTACCTTTTACTTCATTCCTCCATAACTATATGTCCATGATAAAAGTGGAATTAGTGAGAATTAAAATCATATTCAAGTAAAAGTGTCTTATCTAAACTACATTTTTGAATTGGCGTTTACGTCGATTTACACCTGAACTCTTCACTGACACTGGTCTACATCCGGTGGAGGTGAGGAGGGTAGGTGGAGCCATCTGTACAGTGTTTGTCTTACGGAGTATAACAAATAAAGTAATAATTAACCCCTACGTATCTTTATACTTGCATAATTTGTTATACGTCACATACGCGTAAAATATTCCGATATTACAGCATTGGTGGGGGAATGCAAATGTTCTATTATGAATCGGGTATAGGTGACCAGGTGCATGTATGTGTATATGTAGGTGCTGGTGGTGCTTGATTGATTGGTAAATAGACATAGTGGTGCTGTCGGGGCTGTGTATGAGGGGCACTCAGAGCCAACCCCCTCCCCCCTCTGCTAGTCAGGATCACCACACTCAGGCTCAAGGCTGGTGGTGGACAGGAGACCCACACAGCTTGGTGGTGGTGGGCAGATCACTGGTCACCATGGGAACCAGGAATGCTCGATCCCTATTGTTGGAGGTAGAAATGCTTGTTTCCCATTGGGGGAATAGGGTGGGGTGATACTCTATACTGAATCCATGTGCCATATAAATAATAAACCGGAGGGCTTGACTCTCTCTCTTCTTTCACACTTTATACTCTACCTTTCTCTTTGTCTGTATTGATTTCACTATAGCCTGCCTGAACAACCACAGATTCGAGCTTTAGCCATTCTACATACGGATACATGCATAGGTCCCAGGGCCATGTATTTACAAACTCCTCATGGAAAAACCTCTTATTTTCAAATGATTAATAACTAATAAGTAAGCCTCAACATTGAACATATCCTATTGTAACAGGAGCGTCATATGATATATGCAGAATTTAAAAGACTATCAAGTCTTAACCTTGACTTTGATTTACTGACAAAAATATTCCTCACCTAACACCCAAATCCTACTAGATGCAAGACATCATATTTATACTTGTATTATACCTTGTACATCACATATGATGCATAATGTATTGTGCCAGTATAAAGGTGTGGAAGGGAACTACTTCATTATTATTATGTTATTATATTATTATTTACTGCTACTACTATGTCTAGGGGAGACTGGTGTGCATTGGGACACCCCCTCTAGTAGCTATATTAAGGTCATGGAATTCTCTGTGACGTCATCAATAACATGCTGGGATTCCCCCAAGCCACTCCATCTTTAATTCAAGACAATGTGTCGTTCGGTTAATTTTCATCCAGTTATTTGTTATCTGTTTTTTCCTGTTGGCGTCCTAGATCTGTGGAAAAGGCAGTGTGCAGTGTTGCAGTGCTGAACAAAAATTGTATGTATTATGTCTATTTTCATGTACTTTTACTAAATATTTACGGCTACAGGTTGATGTATTAGTGCTTAAACCACTGAAGAACAAAACTGTTCCCTAAGTGCAGGTAAATTATGCTTATCAAAGGCATACTTTGTGGCCATAAGTAGGCTACATGTAATGTATATAATTTGTATACTTGGATGTAAGCATACCTTGGTGAAATGGGGTGCACTGGGACACTCCCATTGGGGTGCATTGGGACACTGTCCCAATGCACCCCATAGATAAATATAGAGGTATTTAGTCTTAAATAATTTAATTATGTGTTTTATTTTCACATTTACTACATTGTATTATACTATTGTGGTTGTAGCAATATGCCAACAACTAGGTCAAGACATTTTGTTTTAAAAAAGGTGATATAATATGCGAGTCAGCACCTTATTGTTTAAAAAAATAAATAAAGTGCACTATTCTAAGATTTTACTGACTCCTGTTGCTTTTCAGTTTCAGGATCAATAATGGTACGTAGCAGAAAATGAAAAACAGAGACACATGGACAAACATCTGAAGATATTATGAGAAGAGCTGTCCAGGCAATTCAGGATGGCCAGTCAATCCGAGATACGGCAAAAGACACTGAATATTTCAAAGTCCACACTCCAACGCTATCTGACAAATGCAAAGACAAAACGCCTCGATAACATGAATTTCAAGCCAAAATACAAGAATAATCTAGTTTTTGATGAGATGGAAGAAGGACAATTGCAGGACTATTTAATAACTGCTTCTAAGCACCATCATGGTCTAACTACGGTAGAGACCAGAAAGTTAGCATTCCAGTTTGCCAGAAAGAACAACAAGAAAACACCACCTGGATGGGAAGCAAACCAAATAGCAGTAAGTGATTGGTTTTATGGTTTTATGCTACGGCAGTCACACCTTTCTGTTAGGAAACCAGAAGCAACAAGTCTCCGCAAAGTAATTAGCTTCAACAGGAAAAATGTTGGTGACTTCTTTGCCAATTTGGAAGACATCATGATTCGTTATAAATTTGAAGCCATGTCGATTTATAATGCATAGGCCTCCCTATGTTGTTGTCGAAACTGGAGTGAAGCAAGTGGGACATGTTGCATCTGCGGAAGGTGGAACACTTGTTACAGTGAACTGTGCAGTAAATGCATTGGGAAATGCTATTCCACCATTCCTCACCTGGTACAAAGCGCTCTATACAACAGTTTCTTTTTTATCTAGACTTAAGTCAATATTTCTAGGTGTCAAGCCATAAAATTAGTAAATTTGCGACTTATATCATCAACCAAGCGAATCCTGCCAATCAAAATGAGAGCAACAAATATGTTTGAAGGTCTATTTTGTTCAATACTGGACTCATTCAAGTTATGTTTGGAACATTTGCTATTTCTCTCTCTCTTGAAGATTTATACTGCCTATCAATGATAAGCCTGAATAGGCTTGTTTTCACCATTAGACAGTTTGTCAATAGAAAGCCCAAGCCGACACTTTTACTGACCCAAGGGATTTTTAACCTCCCACACCACATAGACATGGTATGAGAGCAACTGGCCTTTGATGATGCTGTAAATTATACGCAGCGGTGGAAATCCAAATTGGCAGAGGTGGGGGCACAGCGAATCGAACCACTGACCTTCAGATTAGGAGTCCGACCTAGAAAAAAGTCAGACACTCTAACCACTCCGCCACAGAGATCATCATTGCTATTTGAGTATTCATTTCAGTTAGACATTTATTAGCATATGGCCCATTGCACCCCAATGGGTGTCCCAGTGCACCCTGTCATGGGATGCATTGGGACACTTTACAGGAAGAAAGCATGATTTAACTCAACTAATTATAATTATCTTATAGTTTCAGAACTTGTTATTGATACATTAAATAATACTTTCACCTCCAGTATTAATCATTTTAATGTATCTTTACTAATAAGGGGCATATTCCTAAAAAGGTAAAAAATGTCCCAATGCGCCCCAGTCTCCCCTACCTTCCTGTACCTCCGCTGTGCGGCTGGTGGCGCCACCACCGGCTGTTCCTGTACCTAACCTACGCTGGAACCTCACTCGCATCAGAGGATTTGTTTTTTTAGGGGCACGGACTCTTTATCCCTAGCCAGAAATGATATGCTCACACTTGACTTTGTGTTGTGTCTCCTTGTGTACTGTAGCAGCCCTTCATATATATATATATATCTACAGTAAAACCTCTCTAAATCGACCGACCATGGGACCGACTTTAAGTGGTCGATTTATGGAGGTGGTCGGTTTAGAGAGTTAGAATATCCCTACAATTGTATTGTTGGGACCCAAATAAAGCGATCGCTATAGGGGAGTGGTCGATCTGTGGAGGGGTCGGTATAGAGAGGTTTTACTGTATATACATATATATATGTTTACATTCTCATGACTATATATACATATATTTATAGTGACGCAGCGATCAATACAAAACTGGGAAGTCTCTCACAAAGGATTATCGCCATACTTGAATTTTCTTTTCCTTGTGGGAATCGTGGCGCAGCACTGAATAATCTAGGTCACTGAAACGCCGCAGGTATCTCCAGTAAAGCGGGCATTCCTTACACGCGGTATGCGGCATGCGGCATGCGGTACGTGAATGGCATGATTCCTTACACGCGGTATGCGGTATGCGGTATGCGGCACACGACTGGCTATATTTAAAAAATAAAAATAAACAATTATTCTCCATACTGCTCTGTATATGACCAAATATTGCATTTATATCTATGTACCTTCTTGTACGTCACATGGGCGTTCCTACCTTTATTATAACCAAATTATAGATAAGTATTCATATTTCTGTGCATATGGTAGCATTTTTAGCTTTCCCCTAACCGTATGTCTCCCGGGTGCCCAGCTCACCATGTGTTTCCCCTCCTCACCCCTGTGTGAGACCATTCCGTAATGCTCAGTCGCCTCTCCTGGTGTTAAACTAATGGACACATCAGACTCAGGTTTCTATTCGCACCCTGCATGCCGCATACCGCATGCTGCACCGATCGCTACATGGACCGATCGGAAAATGCATTCGCATTCGCATTCGCATGCCGCATGCCGCATACTGCGTGTAAGGAATGTAGCCCATAGGCTTCAAGGCGTTTAGATTTTTTGTCACATTCGCATTCGCATTCGCATACCGCATACCGCGTGTAAGGAATGCGCCCTTAAAGGAACAAGCCACAGCAAAGGCGGGGTTAGACAACAGGGAAGGAATATACACAGAGAGGGAACTGGAACATGTGCATTATTTATATTCGCATAATGAATTTACATAACACAAATATATGGATTTCTATAAAATAACCCCAAAACGCCCCCAAACCACCCAGCTTGTTGGGAATGTTTATCTATGTGGTCGTCTATTGTCGTCATTTGACGCCGGCGGGAAAAAACAGATTGCAAATAACTGGATGAAAATTAGCCGGAAGAAACATTCTTTCTGTTTTCTGTTATTCAAAACCTGTACTACACAGGAAGTACAGTAAAACCTCTCTAAATCGACCTGCCATGGGACCGACTATAAGTGGTCCATTTAGGGAGGTGGTTGGTGGTTTAGGGAGTTAGAATATGGTTACAATGGTATTGTATTTTTTGGACTCAAATAAAGCGATCGATATAGGGGAGTGGCCGATCTGTGGAGGTGATCGGTTAGAGAGGTTTTACTGTAGTTCTACCGGAAACAGCGGGCGAATCGGTAAGGGCGTTTGATGCAAATGGGGGAAGTTGCTGGTTCAAATCCTGGTCGAGTCAAACCAGTGATTTACAAAATTGACACTTGTCGCTCACTAGCCTTGCGCTCGGAATTAATAGAATAGGGCAAGGACTGGTTAGCTCAGTGTCAGGATAATGTGACTGAGTGGGATATTGGATCATGGTGTTGGTGGCCTAGTCTACCAATCCCAGCTATCCTTATACGGAACTAGTATAATTTGTGTGACTTCATTTTACACTAGAATACTTCTATTGACTTCAAATAGAACTATTGTCATTGACACGGGCATGCTTCCATTCTTCCATATATCTTGTGAATCCAACTTCTAGTGACCTCATATGACACTAGTGTCATTCTAGTGACTTCATATGACACTGGTGGCATTCTAGTGACTTTACATGGCACTAGTGTCATCATTCTAGTGACTTCATATGACACTGGTATCATTCTAATGAGTGCATATGACACTGGTCTCATTCTAGTGACTTCATATGACCCTGGTGTCATTCTAGTGACTTCATATGACACTAGTGTCATTCTAGTGACTTCATATGACACTGGTCTCATTCTAGTGACTTCATATGACACTGGTGTCATTCTAGTGACTTCATATGACACTGGTGTCATTCTAGTGACTTCATATAATACTAGTGTCATTCTAGTGACTTCATATGACACTGGTCTCATTCTAGTGACTTCATATGACCCTGGTGTCATTCTAGTGACTTCATATGACACTAGTGTCATTCTAGTGACTTCATATGACACTGGTCTCATTCTAGTGACTTCATATGACACTGGTGTCATTCTAGTGACTTCATATGACACTGGTGTCATTCTAGTGACTTCATATAATACTAGTGTCATTCTAGTGACTTCATATGACACTGGTGTCATTCTAGTGACTTCATATTACACTAGTATCATTCTAGTTACTTCATATGACACTGGTATCTTTCTAGTGACTTCATATGACACTGGTGTCATTCTAGTGATTTCATTATGACACTGGTGTCATTCTAGTGACTTCATATGACACTAGTATAATTTTAGTGACTTCATATGACACTAGTGTCATTCTAGTGACTTCATATGACACTAGTGTCATTCTAGTGACTTCATATGACACTGGTCTCATTCTAGTGACTTCATATGACACTGGTGCCATTCCAGTGACTTTATATGGCACTAGTGTCATTCGGCCGAGCAGAAGGCACCTCTGAATCGAGCTCATGCATGCGCACTAAAAAGCCGATCCGATAAATAGGACGGAGAGGGTGTTAGATAGTTTGTATGTTTGAGTTTTACATCCTAGCAACATCTAAGGTAATATCAGGATGGTACCAATTTGCAACAGTGCACATTCATGATGACTTCATAGGGCTGCTGAACAAGGGAGACCAGGCCGCCAGCACCATAACCTGATATCCCACTAAGTCACATTATCCTGACACTGAGCTACCCAGTCCTTGCCATATCAGGATAACACCGAGCACCAGGCTAGGAAGCGACAAGTATAAATTTTGTAAGCCATTGCTTTGTCTCGACCGGAAACCGAACTGCTGACCTTCTGCATGGGAAGCCTGCGCTCTGCCGATTCGGCCACCGCGTCCGGTAGGTGTTAGATAGACGATGGGGGCGATTACCAAGGAGACAAGCTGCATTGTGCCACCGGTAGGGGGCGACAGACGCCCTGATTTATCATCCATCACGTGGTGTGCAGGAATGCTAATGAGCCAGTACACGTCTTCAGATAGATATCCTGATCCTTCCGCCAGCTGTGATCTATTGCATGGTATATAACAGGCCACGGTACGAATTACTACTTTCACAACATTCACGATTATTGTCCAACACAACTCCGCGTCTTGAGATTTGGGGAATATAATCAGATGGGGCGGCCAAATGGGTTGAGCCGCCGCTTCCTGTTTTTGGTAGGTCATGGGATTTTAACCGCCGGGTTTTGAACCGTGACCGAGTCAAATCAATAATATAAATGTTGTTTACTTGTCACTATCTAGCCTGTCACTCAGCATTACCAGGATAGGGCAAGGAGCAGTGGAATGAGGAAGACCAATTGTCCGCGATTGCAATTTCTCATGCTTAATCAACTAATGTACAAACTAATAAATGAAGACAAGCCCACACTTTCAGAATAAATACCGTCGTGAGACCCTGTCACATTGAAGCTACTAGTACTAATGCCTTATATACTTATTATATATTAATATTAAACTATAGCTGATCTCTATATTGGTATAAGGAGGTAGGGACCTCTTGGTTGGTGATACCTACTTGCATGTTGATGCTGATAGTCATCGTGTAAGAAGTAGGCGTGTTATTTTTATGATGGCAAATATAATTTATTCATTGAATAAAGTCTTTTGTCAGCATCGTGGCACTGGTCTTCCGGCCATGTGACAATACACTTATTTACAGTACATGTATATATGTAAGTAGTCTTATATTGTCTGTCATCAGCAGTTAGCTGAAATGACAATATTATTCATTCTGAAACCTAATATGGTACAGTTTGAAAATTCACATATGAGATGGTAATTAAGTGTAAGTTGTAGTAAGTTGTAGTAAGTTGTAGTATAAATTTAAATTTAAATTAAGATTATTGTTTGTTTGTTGTTGTTTTACGTCCTAGCAACATCTAAGGTCATATCAGGACGGTTATCGACTTGTCACACTGACAGTACGCACTCATGTGACACTGACAGTACGCACTCATGGTGATTTTATAGTGCTGCCCACTGGGAAATCAGGCTGCCTGCACCATGACCCGATATCCCACTCAGTCACATTATCCTGACACCGAGCTAACCAGCCCTTGTCCTATCCTAATAATGCCGAGCACCAGGCTAGGAAGTGACAAGTATCAATTTTTAAATCATTGGTTTGACTCGACCGGGAACCGAACTCGCGAATTCCCGATCTTCCGCATGCGAGGACTGTGCTCTACCGATTCGGCCACCGCACCCGCTGATTAAGATTATGTTGGAGATGTATAAATGACAGATTCTGTTATGGGTATGTGTATGAGGGTAGTGTGAGGTTGTGCATCTAAAGTTGTGTTGAGGGAGGTGGTATAGGTGGGCTAAGATCAGTGCATATGTGTGAAGTGGGCGAGCCTTTTATTGAGCCTAGACCTTTGCGGGCCTGCAACAAGTGAACACAATAGTTTGCGGGCCACTCGCAATTGCGGACCTGCAATGGTTCTCAAATGTGGGGAAAGGTTTGTGTTTGTTTCCCATCGCCAGGGGAAATACCACAGTTTCCCTGGTTACTTCCCTAGCGAGGAGAGGGGTTCGAGCCGACACACTCGGACACACCGGACATGCTTTGATGGCGCTCCTTGCAAACCCCAGCCAAGAGGTGGGTTGCTGGGGTCGGGTTGTTTTGCACACGGCACGTGTATTTGTCGACTCCACTCACGGTGTTCTATTTGAAATTCTGACAACTCGGGTCACCCGAGTCGCCCGGGTCGTGTTAATCGATTACTGCCATGGTGATCACACACTCACATAGACACGGAGTCCACCGTCACATTAAATGTGAGTTGGTTATTTCACTTACTGATCCAGTTAGAGAAGAGGTAGCTGTATGCTTTTCCTTCACAGGTTTGCTTTAGGAAAGGGCTGCCTTGCCGTAAACATATGCATGCACATTTCTTCAGGGAATTCGTTGGTTGTTGGAGTTTTACATCCTGGCACCATCTAAGGTCATATCAGGAAGGGTACTGACTTGTGACAGTGTGCACTCATGGTGACTTTATAGTGCTGCCCCACTGGGAAATCAGGCTGCCAGCACCATGACTCGATATCTCAACCAATCACATTATCATGACACTGAGCTAACCAGTCCTTGCCCTATCCTTTTAATGCTGAGCACCAGGCTAGGAAGCGGAAAGTATCAATTTTGTAAGTCATTGGTTTGACTCGACCTGGAATTGAACTCCAGATCTCCCGCATGGGAAGCCTGCACTCTACCGATTCGGTTATATTTAGGTAATTAATACTAAAGACAGCTACTTATTAAGTAATTATTACCTTCACATGGCAACGACTAGTTCCCCAAATTCCCGATAGGGGCATGCATATTGAATCAGCACATATATATATAGCAGTCTGCATAGACCAGTGGGCGTAAATAGGGTGATTGCATCAGGACACCTAGATAGTCTAATGGTTAGCATGCTAACCCCAGAATGACAAAATGTGTGAGATCGAAATGCCTGGTCTAGGTGCAATATTTCACATTTTCATCAGCCCCATAACATCACTTGCTGTTCAGATCCTGCTTCATCCACTCTGTTTTTCTTCTATCTCCTCTCAAGCTGCCGCACTCCTCCTGGTTTGATCTCAGAAAATACTACAAGGGGGAACCGGGGTTAGCTTTTCACCTTCTAACCTCTATTACGTTTGTGACTCCGACTCGCCGACTTGTCACTACAGAGCTAGGAGTCATGCTTCTTTGACTCAATTCTCCTCACTTCTCTTTCCTTCAGACTATCCTCTTCTCCCCCCTCCCCCCCCCCCCCTCCCCCTCCTCCCCTTCCCCCTCCCTCCTCCCCTCCCAAGCTTACTTCCTCTCCCCCAGACAAGGGGAGAGCGGTTTCTTGGGTCGGGGCCCTTTCTTTCACTGCTGACCTTTCTTCTTCGCTGGAAACCCCGCTTTCCCTTCCTACCTCTCTTCACGTATGGCTTCAAACTCAAGTAACACCACCATTACCCCTCGACAAAAGTCTCCATCTTTCATTGCCTCTGGACCAATTTATCTCTACCGGTACCTGATGCTGCAGTTTTTTCCAGCCACTAACCATAAAGGTATGCGGGTATTGCAGTACCTACCTGCTAAAATACCTCAGGGAGTTTGATGAACCTGCCTTGCAAAGTTATAAACCACTGAATTGTGGTGTACAGGTTCTTGATAGAACCAAAGGCTAAGGGAGCAAACCCTAACAGAAAACCATGCTTCCATGGCAGCATTAAGGGTGGTGATGAATGGAACTCCCAACATCTCCCGACCAGCCACTGCAGGGACAAATAGCTTGCGCCTGTCTTGACGTGTTCTTGCTGGTGTGAGACCTCTATTTGCTCCCCGAGAGAGTGCTGCTAGTAACTTGCAAAAGCCAGCAGCACTTCAACACTTTGCAAGCAGCTTTTATAAAATGCACAACCGTACAAAATAGCGGCGCTTAAGAAATAAAAGCAGTCTTTGTCGTATTGCGACCGACAGCATGATGATGATGATGATGAACCGTAAAGGTTACAAACCACCCAATTTTCTCTCCCTCCCCCATAGCACATACATACACGATATAGATCCAATTAACCCATGGGATGCTGATTGGTTGGTTGTTGGAGTTTTACGTCCTGGCAACATCTAAGGTCATTTCACGACGGGTCCCATGGGCAGCAGTTTCACCTGACGGCCACTCATTGGCCACCGGCTGTCCTCGGGCATGCGCACTGCCAGTTCAAAGTGATCCCACTCCTTCCTCCTGTACCCTTCGCTGGTCCAGAAGATCACGTCACATTTAGCGCGCACCTACGTTCACACCTCCGCGATCAATGAGGGTGTGGTTTCTTAGGTAATTCACCTTAGGTAATTCACCGGAAGCTTTGAATTATTATTATCATTATTATTATTGTGTTTGGTTTGGTTTATTGGGGATTTGCATCCTAGTAACAACTATTATTGATATCATGACGGGCATTGACTTGTTATATTGCAAGGATAGGGCAATGACTGGTTAGCTCAACCAGTCATTGCTAACGTGACTGAGTGGGATATCGGGTCATGGTGCATGCTAGCAACAACTACTACTGATATCAGGAGGGGTACTGACTTGTGATATTGCAAGGATAGGGCAATGACTGGTTAGCTCAGTGTCAGGATAACGTGACTGAGTGGGATATCGGGTCACCTGATTTCCCAGTGGGGCAGCACTATATAGGCACCATGAGTGCGCACTGTCACAAGTCCGTACCCGTCCTGTTATGACCATTAGATATTGCCAGGACGTAAAACTCCAACAACCAACCATTATATGACGTGTTACTGCAGCTAAGCCGACCGCATCACACCTCACCACGTACTAGATACAAGATTCACCCCGTACTTGTAGTACACGGGTGAACGACAACGTAGTGTAAATATGGGCGAAAATAGCTTTAGTATGGAACAGGAAGTAGAATGCCTGCCTCCAGTATCAAATGGGTACATATATCGGCACAGAGTTGGTGAAATGGGAGAGAATGCAAAAAGACAAGATGGAGGCCATAGAATGCCGTCGATTTCACTTTTAAATTCTATTAAACTAGATGTTTTATTATATTTTTCAACTCAAAGGTAGCGGGGAAATATTAAGACATATATAAAGAATAAATATTGCTTTTTAGATTGTGGATTTAGGCTCTCATTTCCCCGCTTTTTCGACATCTTTTATATATGGTTGGTGTTCACCCGTGTACTGTGAGTACAGGGTGAATCCTTCATCTCACCACGTACGTGCCAGCCCACATCACGTGACCACAACATCAAACCATAATGGCGAACCATTGATCGGGCAAAAGATGGGCACCTCTTTTGTTAGTCAATGTAATGACGCTGAAGCTACCACTTTTTGCATCTAAAAGTTTTGCTTTTTTTTCTGGTACATTAGTTGATTACGCAGGCAAAATTTCAATCACGGAAAATTGGTCTTCCTCATTCCACAGTTCCTTGCTCTATTCTAGTAATGTCGAGTGCCAGGCTAGGTAGCAAACTGTATCACTGTGTATAGCCATTGATTTCATTCGGCCAGGTTTCAAACCTCACCATCTACCAACATTGGAGGCGGTCACTCAACTCATTTGCCAAATTATAAATTTGCATAACCTTATATAATAACTCCTGATCTCTTGAATTCCTGTCAGATTTTGTAGACATATATCTTAATTTGGCCATCATAATATGTGTATTATAATGTATTATAATAATATAAAGGAACGGAGCAATTCCAATATTGATATCATATTCATTGTACGATTATTAGCGTGTATTCGGGATTCGCGCACCCACCCCTTTATATGCGCGCGATTGGGGCGCCAAATGTTTGGTGCGGAAATGATTCAAACCACTGTCACTTCGCTCAGCCCAACTCTGCTTTGTCTAACCTTATTGCCTAGTGGTTTATAACATTATTATGCTTGGATTGAGTTTTATTATACCTGGTTGACATGAAATTCTTTGATGTGGAAGTATCAACATTAAGTTGTCGATTTGTACACTGAACTGCTGGACACAATAAGCTTTCTTTATCAGCTTTCGGTAGTACAGGGCACCTTACTCAGAGCTACACTGGTTCCTGGGCACTGATAGGTGTCCGAATTCTAGGACAGTATATAAATATATGCTACAGATCATCTTGTCTGCACTATAGACACATTTTAAGTTGCCCTGTTTATGTGTAATTGTAAGCATTGAACAACTTATGTACATGAACCATTTACAAGACTTGAGATTCTAGAAGGGCGAGAGTAGTCGTCTGTAGTGGATTTGTTTATAAGGATAAGTGGGGAAAACAGGCATTACTGGGCACAATGTTTATACAATTTCTGAAATTGTGAATAAAATATGTCTGCACTGACCTCCAGGTGCAATGGTGCCTCTATGACAATAGTGTTGGGTCCTCCAAATTAGGTCAAATTTCATTGGGTGATAGAGGGAAATTCATCCGATGGTTAGATCAGCATTTAGCAATAGACGGATTCGTAAATCCGACTGCGCATGCGATGAAAACGATGTTTGCAGCAAAACAAATGAATGCGGCCATTGAGTTTGCCGATACGCACAAAACTTCGATTTCATTAGAAAATAATAGAAATACAGACTTGAGATTCTTGGAGGGCGAGAGTAGTATTCTGTAGTAGATTTGTTTATAAGGATAAGTGGGGAAAACAGGCATTAATGGGCACAATGTTCCTACAATTTCTGAAATTGTGAATAAAATATGTCTGCACTGACCTCACGGGTGACAAGCTATCTAGACAAGCAAACGGAGATAGCATCAGGGAGCCCAGATGGGTTAATGGTTAGGACTCTAGACAGAAGTACGGGTTTGAGTCCCACTCTAGGTGCAACATTGCCTCTACAACAATAGTGTTGGGTCCTCGAAATTAGGTCAAATTTCATTTGGTGATAGAAGGAAATTCATCAGATGGTTAGGTCAGCATTTAGCAATAGACGGATTCGTAAATCCGACTGCGTATGCGATGAAAATGACGTTTGCACAAAACAAATGAATGCGGCCTTTGAGTTTGCCATTATCCGCAAAACTTTGATTTTATTAAAAAATAATAGAAATACAGAACAATAAGGCAAAAACACGGAGTCACTCAAGTAACATAATAATAACATGATATAATGAGTATATTTAATACACAACTATCCATAATTAAGCATTTTGAGGTAAGAAACATCCAATTTCCCACAAAACAATCAGTCACTTTATAGGCTGATGTTCACATCACCAATTTAAATATTTTTTATAAATATTAAAATGTCAAATGTGTGAACTGAAACTTGTTTCAAAAAAATATATTACCAATGTGTGATTAACTGATTAACCCTAGCTATTTCCTAGCTCTACAGATGTTATTAACCATAGGATATAAATAAAAACATGAAAAAAATAAGTTAAACTGACTATGGCTATAGTTCTAACACTAGTCTGAGTGGCCAGATTTCTCTAGATCTAAATGCAGATGGCATAAGACATGCTGATTAGATTGATCTAAATGCGATTCTAGATAAAAGATTAATATATTAATTTATTATAAATATTTGTTTAGTTGGTATTCTACATTTCAAACATCAGCTGAAATGAGCTGAAACTAACAGATTTCATTGCTGCACTCAATGGTTTAGCACGAGCCATGTGCTTCGTGCCGGTTTGTTTTGCCGACCAACATCCCACAATGCACCGCTCTGCTTGAATTACGAACCCGTCTATAGGCGAGCTTCTTTCTGGTAATTATGATTGGTTGGGGAGAAACCGGATGCGGTGGCCAAATAGACTACATCACTGTTCCAGCCGTACGGTGCATTGTTGGCTGTGTCAGAGCAAAACAAACCTGCGAGAAGCACATGGCACATGCTAATACACTGGGTGCAGTTATGAAATGTGCTAGTTTCAGCTCATCTCAGGTCTTGTTTGAAACATAGAACGCTAACTAAAAAAATATATAATAAATTAAGATATTAATCTTTTATCCAGCATTGCATTTGCATCAATATAATCAGCACATCTTATGCCATGTGCATTTAGATTTAGACAAATCTGGGCACTCAGACTAGTGTTAGAGTCATAGCCAGAGTCAGTTTTAGTTATTTTATTCATCTTTTTATATATATCCTATGGTTAATGACATATGTAGAAATAGAAAATGAGTAGGGTTAATCAGATATTGGTTATATATTTTGTTGAAACAAGTTTTTGTTGACACATTTGATATTTTAATATTTAGAACAAGAATTACTTATGGCAAATCAATGATGTGTAAACATCAGCCTGTAATTGTAAAGATCCTGAAATTGTATGTTTCTTAGCTCAAAATGCTTAATTATGGAGAGTTGTGTCTTAAACATATTCATTATATTATTATATTGCATCCTTCCATCCATGTTTGTGCCAAATTGTTATGTATTTCTATTAAATTTGAATAAAATGGAAGTTTTGCCCTACGCGTATCGGCAAACTCAATGGCTGTACGCCTTTGCTTTGCTCCCAACGCCGTTTTCAGCGCATGCACACTCTGAACCGTGATCTCGTCTATTGGTAGAGCGCATGCTTCAGGGGTGGAAGGTTAGGAGTTTGAATCCTGGCCGAGTCAAACCAGTGACTTGCAAAATGAATACTTGTTGCTACCGAGCTTGGCGCTTAGCATTGTCCATGATGTTCGCAACATGGGTAATTGAATGAACGAGACTGTGAATCTCAGTAGATTAGGCACTGTGGCGCCGACTATATTCTATTCTTGGAACTAATAACTTTGGCCACTGATCGACGCGCCATCTACATGATACTTCTTGAACTCCTTATTGCGCAGTTAACTTAATTACGCAGTTAGTTTTAATATCAGATTGTGGCGACACCTATATTCGAGTTTAGAACTAGAAATGGTCGCCGATTGACCCGCCACCTGTAGGGATTTCCAGTCAAAGCCGATGACGTGGCACTGGATATCTTCACTTCGACCAGACTTTTCAAACCGAGAGGACGTACTTCTTCCGACAAGATTTGTTAAAATGCCGCCCGTTAAGAACACAAAGGCTAAGAAATCAAAAGTAGGTGATAGTGACAATGCTGGACCTGCGAAGAAGAAGAAAACTAAGGTTGGTGCGAAGTCAGTGGCTTTATCTCCGAATTCGACGACGGAAAGGCATACTCGTTCCAGCCGAACAAAGGACCGGCGCGAGGATCGATCAGTCGATTCGGACCAAGAACAAATGGACGTTACGATCAACGACGATTCGGGATTAACCGTGGCTCTGGCTACTATACAGAAGCAGATGGCAGAGATTAATGCTGGGATAAACTCACGTATTGATGAACTGCAGAAAAACGCCGACAAAAGAAAATCGAGATCTCTTTCTCCCCGCCGGCGCCACCGTGACGTCACGCCACGTGATGGCGGCCATGACACCTTGCTCGGCAGATCTGATCGGGACGGATCCTTCGAACCGACAAGACGGCGTTCCGGCTCGCTACAATCGGCTGGGACTTCATGGGATGCTGGTCACAGATACCGGCGACGTTCTCGCGAAAAATCCGAGTTCGAGCCGTACTCCTACGCTGACCGGGACCGTCGTACCTGTCTCGGTGCTGAGGCGCACTCACTCGATGTACTATCTCCGGGAGGTGGACGTGATGGCGAGCAGGAAGACGCAGTCAACGAGCTGTTGGTCGCGGCCGGATCGGCCTTGGGCAAGAAAAGAGGTACGAATAAAATTCTCGCTCCCCATAGATATGTAATAAGAGGTAGCAAAAATGATAAGATCGGCATGGAAGAGGCTACTTGGCCTGAGTATCTAGCGGCACTATGCCGTATGTGCAAGGACAGAAAGCTTCCCAGAAACTGGTCCCACCATGTTTTTGAGCACATGCACCAGGTTCTCACTATGGCAGGAAATTGGGATTGGCACACTTGCCGACAATGGTCGGAGACCGTATTCACAATGATTGCGGACGGTCGCCTGCCACAGGCCTGGGACGACGCGTACGCTATCAAGGATGTCCAACGCGACATCTGTGCAATTGGTACGCGCGTCGACAAACAGGCTGGTCGATCCCGTCGACAGGAGCCGGCCGCGGCTGCCACTGTCTCATCGGCGTCTGCACACGCCAGTGGTAGAGTGAGCGAATATAGTCGACCTGAATACAACAAGGACGTCGATGGCAAGCCATGTCATGCCTGGAATATCGGTAATGACTGTGGTTTTGCCACATCTCATGGTATTCAGCCCGAGAGGCGCTGTCACCTCTGCGCTTGGTGTGCAAATAAAAATAAGAAGGCCAATCCGCACCAAGAAAAATTGTGCCAGAACAAAAGGAGATTCCAGGAGAGGATCAGCAACAACGAGAGAGGTCAAGCGAAGGATTTTCAGTAGGTGGCCGAGCTGACCCCGCTCACTCTGTCCACGTCGGTTATGCTAATGCGGGAGGTGCGACTCAGCGCACCGGTGATCGACATCGCTCTGTTGTAATGACTCGTGAACTGGGTCAAGGAACCAAGGCGCGCGGAAATGTTTTGATTAGCAGCCAGGCCGGTATCGGACCCTTATCAGCTGGAGTGAACCTTGGACTTTCACGCTTAGGCACGGCTGGTGCTGAGCGAGAATGCGCTCACTCCCTGGTTGATTCTAGTGTAGGCTTGGCTGAGTCGGACAATGCTGTGCCTGTTCCTACGATAGACAGTGATGACGGTGCTGGGAACGCTGGGATGTACGCGCCGGTCTGGCGGCCGGGAGATGGACATGAACCACTGGATCCTCCGATTGAAGGTAGGGAGAGTGTGTCGGTATGTGATTTGGGATCTAATGGGGGTGTCAGTGGTATATCAACACGATGTGGGGACTCGCCTGATAGGCTACTGATTGATGATCATGTTGATACAGACGACGTGGAATACGTTATTTTGAACATTAATAATGATCAGCTACCATCTTATAATCCACCCCATACCCCGGTCACGTATAGGCACATACTCGATGATATCTGGCCGCACCCGGTCGATAACATATGGGCAAAACATCTAGTCTATCTAGACATCTATATGCACGTGAGGGCCGGTGCTCTACCAAATTACATAGGCCCCAGGATACCCATACCATCGGGTTTGAACATTGGCGTATGGAGGGAGCTACTGTCCGACTATCATGATAAACAATTGCTAGACTTTCTGGAGTACGGGTGGCCTGTAGATTATACCGGTGACCGCCGCCCAGTCGCGTCGGTGGCGAATCATTATTCTGATACGGACAGTGAGGCTCATATGACCGAATATATTAACACCGAACTTAAGCATGGTGCCCTCGCTGGCCCATTTGACATTCCGCCGTTCCGTCCATGGACTCAGGTGAGTCCCATGATGACGCAAGAAAAGCGTGGTACGACTAAGAAGAGAGTCATCGTTGACCTGAGCTACCCAGCTGGTGCTAGCGTGAACTCCGGTATCAGGAAGGCCCAGTACCAGGGGCAGCCGTACACCTATACGCTTCCTGGTATCATCGACTTGGCCGACAAGGTCACGCGGCTTGGAAGGGGTGCACTCATCTGGTCTGTGGACTTGGCCAGGGCGTACAGACAGCTTCGTACCTGTCCTTTGTCGACCCCGCTCCTTGGTATCACTCTCAAGAAAAAGATATACATAGATCTGGCACCGCCGTTTGGTTGTCGCACGTCTTCGATGGCTTGTGCCCGAACAACAAACGCGGTGGTATACCTTATGAGGAAGCGCGGCCATCACGTTCTCTGCTACCTCGACGACTTTGTCGGGGCGGCGGGAACACTTGACGAAGCGTTAAGAGCCTACCGTGAGATCATTGGCCTCACTCTTCGTCTTGGCCTGGACCTGGCCACAGAGAAGTGTGTCTCGCCCACAACGGAGGTCTCATGGCTTGGGTTCACAGTCTCCACAGACGACATGACTATAACAATACTGCAAGATAAGCTTCAGGAGGTCATCAGAGAGTGAAAGGTGTGGAAGAAGAAAGTTCTGGCGTCTCGTAGGGAGCTCCAGCGCCTCGTCGGACGTCTACAGCATATTGCTAAATGTGTGATGGCGGCTAGGAGGTTCATGTCGAAGATCCTTAATGCCCTAAGGAACGCACCATACAGGGGCAAGCACATCGTGCATCCGGAGCTTGCACTCGACGTCGGCTGGTTTACACGGTATGCCGCCAGGTCGAACGGACTGGTCCTTCTCCCTCCCTGTGCTCGGGAGCCTTGGGTCATTGAGTGCGACTCCTCGCTGAGGGCTGGGGGAGCGCATTCGAGTACGACCTATTATGCAGCCGAGTACTCACAGGAGGTTTGCGATAAGCACTATGGAATTGCGCAGCTCGAGGCGATCAATCTGGTCGTTGCACTAAAACACCTCTCTCCACATGAGGCCCATAAATACACCATCATAATAAATACAGACAATGCAACCTCACAGCAGGTGCTCAGCTCCGGGGCAGGTCGTGACCAAGTCATATGTGCCTGCGCTCGCGAGATCTGGCTCTTTGCCACACAAAGAAGCACGGACATTCTCGTACGACACAAACCAGGAAAGGACATCATCCTTGCTGATGCTCTGAGTCGTATGTGTTTCGACTTGCGTGCAAGGAGCCTAGCACAGAGACTTGTTGCTGAGGCCGGTCTGAAATCGGTCATTGTGACCCATGACAATGCTTTAACACACAACCTGTAACCTGGGATCGATATTAAATCTTTTTGCCTTCTCTCCCCAGGTTACTCACAACGTCACCATCAGCGGCTTCTTGATGCCATTAGGGCGGGGCTGGCGGTTGGGACCTGGAAGAATAAGGCAGCCCAGGAAAAGGAATACTACATCTATATGCAAGAACATCAAGCAGACCCGTTGCAACCGTCCCAGTATCATATCATGTCGTATCTATTACATCTCAAAGATCGACTTTCCTCACCGAGTGCCATATTGAACTATCTAAGTGGCGCCCGCACATGGGTCCTGTCATTTGACGGCAGGACGACTTCATTTGACACGTACCTGGTTGGCCTCCTCAAACGAGGCATTCAGAGGGAGTCACGTCATGTGCCTGTCCAGGCCCCTCCTCTGCTACCTATAGATGTTCGGAATATCATCACTTTCTTCCGGACAACTGGTGCAAATGGTCACGTACTGGTGATAGCCACTATCATCGCATACTTCACACTCCTTCGCCAGAGCAACTTGTTTCCTAAAGTTGGCAGCTCTGACCCTAATCACTATCTTCGCGCTAAGGATGTGAGGCTAACCGCAAAGGGCATCAATGTCCGAATCCGTTCATCAAAAACCCAGTACAAGTCATCGTCTCCAAGAGACATCATCGTTCCGGCGATACCTGGATCGCCCTACTGTCCGCGTCAAGCGTGGAAGCAATAGGTGTCCATGACACCAATTCACCCTGATGGCCCTGCCTTCCTGACGATCAACGGATCACCCCTACGTGCAACCGCGTTGCTTGACACCATACGACTGGCCCTGTCCGTGGCAGGCCACCCGGCCCCTGCGGCCATCACCCTGCACAGCCTGAGACGAGGTGGTGCACAAGCCTGTGCCCTGCAAGGATCGACAATCAATAACATCAAACAGCTGGGTCACTGGACCTCCGATGCGGTGCATGATTATGTGCCAAGGCAGTCGGTTTCATCGGCTCCCAGGACACTTGCTCTACTTTTTGGTTAAGTGCCTGTAATCCTTGAAATATCTAAGGTCATTTTCATCATCAAGAGTAATGTAACAAGCTAATTAGAAAGAATTAAATTGCCACTTTATACTACTGTCTCGTTCTGTTTTCAATTGTCCATGATGTTCGCAACATGGGTAATTGAATGAACGAGACTGTGAATCTCAGTAGATTAGGCACTGTGGCGCCGACTATATTCTATTCTTGGAACTAATAACTTTGGCCGCTGATCGACGCGCCATCTACATGATACTTCTTGAACTCCTTATTGCGCAGTTAACTTAATTACGCAGTTAGTTTTAATATCAGATTGTGGCGACACCTATATTCGAGTTTAGAACTAGAAATGGTCGCCGATTGACCCGCCACCTGTAGGGATTTCCAGTCAAAGCCGATGACGTGGCACTGGATATCTTCACTTCGACCAGACTTTTCAAACCGAGAGGACGTACTTCTTCCGACAAGATTTGCCTCCCACCCACCCAACTAGTATGATGTACCGATAGGGTTGAGTGCCTGTAATCCTTGAAATATCTAAGGTCATTTTCATCATCAAGAGTAATGTAACAAGCTAATTAGAAAGAATTAAATTGCCACTTTATACTACTGTCTCGTTCTGTTTTCAATTACTAGCATATGACTAGCACTGGCTAGCACAAAATCAGGATAATGATACTGTGTGGAATATTGGGTCATTGGTGCTGGTGGCTAACATAATCAGGAACTCAGATGAGGGAATGAACTGCAGAGTGGTTCATAGCCAGCAGCTTACCGAGGCCTTCCAAGTGCGAACAGGAGTGAGGCAGGGATGCCTACTGTCACCCTTCCTTTTCCTGTTGGAGACTTGGAGAATAACGGTCACCACCATGAAGAAAGTCTAGTCCTCTATCAACACCTGTCTCAGACGAATCCTAAGAGTATGCTGGCCAAACACCATCAGTAACCTGGAGCTGTGGCAGTGAACAGGACAGCAGCCTGTTGAGGAGGAGATCCTTTGGAGACGCTGGAGATGGGTTGGGCATACCCTTCACATCCTGCATCCAACACCGCAAGACATGCCCTCTCCTGGAATCCACAGGGGAAAAGGAAGAGAGGCAGGCCAAGAAACAGCTGGCGCCATGACCTGGAGGCAGATGTGAAGAGCTCTGGCCATACCTGGAGACAGATGGAGAAGATGGCCCAGGACCAGGATAATTGGAGAGCCCTTGTTCGTGGCCTATGCCCAAAGTTGGGCGGTAGGCGTAAGTAAGTAAGTAAGTAAGGTGCTGGTGGCTTGGTGTGCACTGTCACAAGTCGGTACCCATCCTGACATGACCATAAATGCTGATAGGATGTCAATAAACCCCCATAGAAATATCAAACACAACACATTTCTGTGTTGAGTGACGAAATGTTCGACACACGTCTTCTACCCAGGGACGAGCCACTCTATTATTGTGTAGTCGCGCTCAGGGAGGCGTGGGTAGGTTGGTGAAATCAGGGAGCCTAGGTGGTGTAATGGTTAGCAAAGAGTTGTGGCTTCGAGTCCCGCTCTAGGCACACTATTTCCCATTCTCATCACCCCCATGACACTGGTGCCGTGACCAGGATCCTGTCCTAGCTATGCGCTGTATAGTTATTGAACCTACCCTGTGTATGTATGTGTTAGTGCATTGCCTGTATGTATGTCATTGTAAGCATTAAAGACTTACAATTCCAGGGGCACGAGTGTAGTGGTCTGCACTGACCTCTCAGGCAAGTAACCAAATAGACAGATAGGCGTTGGTAGTGTGATGATATCAGGGAGCCTTGCTGGTGTAATGGGTAGCACTCTGGCCCGGAATGCAAAGAGATGTAGGTTCGAGTCCTGCTCTAGGTGCAATATTTCCCATTTTCATCACCCCGAATGACAGTATTAATGAGCCTGCAAACTCGATGTCCATGAAATGGCATCATTATCATTTGCATACAAATCCATGTATTTATGTATGTAATTGTATTATTTAGCCAGTACAGATTTAGTAGGTCATAAGCCTGTATCAGGATGTCTACGGCACCTTGTATTCCCAGGTGGTCACCCATCCAATTACTGACAAGGTTCAACTATTACCTACCCAGAACAGATTTAGTATCTCATAAGCCTGTATCAGGACATCTACGGCACCTTGTATTCCCAGGTGATCACCCATCCAAGTACTGACAAGGTTAAAATATTACCTACCTAGTACAGATTTAGTATGTCATAAGCCTGTATCAGGATGTCTACGGCACCTCATATTCCCAGGTGATCACCCATCCAAGAACTGATGAGGCTCAACTATTAGCTACCCAGTATAGATTTAGTATGTCATAAGCCTGTATCAGGATGTCTACAGCACCTTGTATTCCCATGTGGTCACAGATCTAAGTACTGACAAGGTTCAACTATTACCTACCCAGAACAGATTTAGTAGGTCATAAGCCTGTATCGGGATGTCTACGGCACAGTGTTTTCCCAGGTGGTCACCCAACTAAGTACTAATGAGGTTCAACTATCACCTACCCAGTATACACTTAGTATGTCATAAGCCTGTATCAGGATGTCTATGGCACCTTGTATTCCCAGGTGGTCACCCATCCAAGTACTGACAAGGTTAAAATATTACCTACCCAGTACAGATTTAGTATGTCATAAGCCTGTATCAGGATGTCTATGGCACCTCGTATTCCCAGGTGATCACCCATCCAAGAACTGATGAGGCTCAACGATTACCTACCCTGTACAGATTTAGTATGTCATAAGCCTGTATCAGGATGTCTATGGCACCTTGTATTCCCAGGTGATCACCCATCCAAGAACTGACGAGGTTCAACTATTACCTACCCCGTACAGATTTAGTATATCATAAGCCTGTATCAGGATGTGTATGGCACCTTGTATTCCCAGGTGATCACCCATCCAAATACTGACGAGGTTCAACTATTACCTATTAAGTACAGATTTAGTAGGTCATAAGCCTGTATTGGGATGTCAATGGCAGCTTGTATTCCCAGGTGGTCACCCGTCTAAGTACTGACGAGGCTCAATGTCGCGCAACTTTGGTGATCAGGTAAGAACTGGTGTTTCCCATGTGTTGTCACCATATACACATTTTTTTGTGCTAATTATCTGCGCAGGTGTGAAGCGCGACCCGATAGGGGCACCAGCTGGATGTGAAACTAAATAAACACTCGTTAACCAGACTCCAACGTGTCCAGATCATTACAATTCCAACCAGTGTTGTGGAGGGTGACGAAAATAGGAAATATTGCACCTGAAGTGGAACTCGAACCCATATCTCTTGCATTCCGGGCCAGTGTGCTAACTATGGAAGCGACAAGTATGAATTTGAGCATCCCTGATATCACCACACTACCCACGGCTACCTGTCGATCTGGCTCTTTGCCTGAGAGGTCAGTGCAGACTACTACACTTATCGCCCTGGAATTGTAAGTCTTTTAATGCTTACAATTACATACATACAGGCAATGGACCTTACATACATACACAGAGTAGGTTTAACAACCACACAATGCATAGCGTGTACAGGATCATGGTCACGGCAACCAGTGTCGGTGGTGGGTGGGGTGATCAAAATGGGAAATCTTGGGCCTGGAATGGGAATCGAACCCACATCTCTTGCATTCCGGGCCAGTGTGCGAATCATTGGACCACCTAGCCTCCCTGATATCACCATACTACCCACACCTACCTGTCTATGTGGCTACTTGCCTGACAGGTCAGTGCGGACTACTACAATATCTACAATCTAAGCTCCCTCAAGCAATCACCCTACCAATGCCTACCTGTGTATGTGGCTTTTCAACTGGGTGGTTAGGGCACCTCACTACATTGTCCTCACCTTATCATGGGATCGTGGGTTCGAACCCTGATCGAGTCTAACCAATGACTTAAAAATTGATACTTGTCGCTTCCTAGGCAGGTGCTCTGCATTATTATGATACGGCAAGGACTGGTTGGCTCAGTGTCAGGATAATGTGACTGAGTGGGATATCAGGTCATGGTGCTGGCAGCATGATTTCTCAGTCGGGCAGCACTATAAAGCCACCATGAGTGTGCACTGTCACAAGTCGATGCTCATCCTGATTTGACCTGAGATGTTGCCAGGACGTAAAATTCGAACAACCAACCAAATTTGTCAAATTGATTGCCCTTGTAAATGAGGAACTGGAGCTCTAAAATAATTACTCAGGGACCCATGTCATTTCCCTGAATCTGCGCTGCCTAATGATGTAGAGAGAGACACCACCGAAGCCCCGATATATCGCCATTACTCGAACCTTAAAGCCGCATAGTCGGATGAAAACATCAAATTTTCCAAACCAAAGCAATTATTTAGATTTGATTCTACACATCTAACTTAGATACTGGTGCGCTTATTATAAATTTACTGCCACACAGAAGGGAATACTAAGGCAATTTAATAGAACCTGTTACCGCAGAAGCCGATGGTGATGGTGTCAGAGTTTTGATGCTTGTTAAAATTAAATTTGCATGGTTGCACTTTTAATATCTCAAAAGTTAGCCATTTAAAATAAAAGTTATTTCAAATTGAAGTAAGGTATATAGCGATCAACCTAATCTTAGAAAATTACAGAAACTGAAAACTACCGGACCATGCAACTATAACAAGGGAGATTATCATTGTGACACCATTCTGATGTTCTGTGCGATGACTATGCAACAAAATTGATGCATACATATAAATATATGCACACAACTCGGGGCCCGATTTTGTCATTCTGGAAAATGTGTATAGCTCTACTAATATTTAAGGGATTTATTATTTAGTTCACTGAATGCTTATGGTGCTGTCACATTACGACGTTTCTCGCCAACGCGCGTCGACTTGTGTCACTTTTTGGCGAATCATCGGCAGACGTCAGGAAGCGTTAGATGCGCGTAAGGCGCGCGTTGTTATTCATTGATCTACGGTGATGGTCGCTGGCGCGTGTTAGGTGATCGGCAAAGTTTTGTTGCTTGCACAAAACTTTCGACGACGGACAACGCGCGCCAACGTGCGGGTGCCAATATTAGGGCTATGTTAGAAGCACATGGAGATCCCTGGAATAATGTTTATGCGAACGCTAGGCAGATGCCACGCGCATGCGAGGGTCATTACCACATGTTGTGCCAAATCGTGTCTTTTTGTTGTTTTACATCTACGGTCATCTCAGGATGGCGCGCCAACCTTTTACCACAACGTCGGCCACACGCTACCAATACAGTGCGCTGACGCCGAAAAGTTTGACGTCTCTCGACGATTAAAAGTGATTTTGCGCGTTGGCGGCGCACCGGTGAGATACGTTGTAGTGTGACACGGCTATTAGATATATGTAGTTGGGTTGTTACTAGCGTGTTGTATATAGTACCGCTGCATTCCTCATCCTTGGAAATGTAGAATTAGCCAACGGAATCAAGATGTTAGATGATCTATAAGAACCTGAGCTACTGGTAAAATAACAACCAATAGCAACCATTTTGTATATACATCCGGTACAGTAACGATACAAAAAAACATTTAGCAAAATGGCAGCGGTTATAGCCATGGAACAAATTTACTATGGTCCTATAGCTAAACAATCTTCCTCAGGACATACACTAATAGTTTGCCAAAGCTCATGCTTGTGTCATCAAAGGCACAATTCATTGACATATCTGCCGGACTACAGGGGCCTAAGGAGATTGTGATCGGCGGCGGGCTGACAGGAAACGGCGATGAATGGATAGAGGGTTTCCGCTTCCGGTTGACGGTGTCGCTGCGCAGAAATGGTAATGTAAGCAGAGGATCTCGCCTCTGTTTGTTTCGTGTTGAATTATGACAACGGGACCGTCGTGCTAACAGTTTAACGCGTTAAACTGGGAGCCACCAGCCAGTCACTAGACTGTGTTTACTAGATAGCGGTTATTGGACAGTGTTTACTAGCTTGTGCTGAGTAGATTGTGTTTACTAGACTGTTTAGTAGACTGTGTTTACTGGACTGTTTACTAGACTGTGGTTACTAGACTGCTTATTAGACTGTGGTTACTAGACTGTGTTTACCTACTAGACTGTGTTTACCTACTAGACTGTGTTAACTAGACTGTATGTCCTCTACTGTGTTTACTAGACTGTGTTTACTAGATTGTTTGCTAGACTGTGTTTGCTGGACTGTTTTCTAGACTGGGTTTACCAGACACTGCTTACTGGACTATGTTCACTAGACTGTGTTTACTATAATGTGCTTACTAGACTGCGTTCACTGGACTGTGCTTACTAGGCTGTTGTTGCTAGACTGTGCTTACTAGACTGTACTTAGTAGATGGTGTTTACTAGATTGTGTTTACTAGACTGTTGTTTATATATCATTCTTACTAGACTGTGTTTACTAGACTGTATTTAGTAGACAGTATTTACTGGACTGTGTTTACTAGACTGTGTTTACTAGACTGTGTTTACTAGACTGTGTTTACTGGACCATGTTTACTAGGCGCTGCTTGCTAGACTGTGTTTACTAGACTGTGTTTACTAGACTGTGTTTACTAGACTGTGTTTACTAGACTGTTCCATCTGACTGTGTTCGCTAGATTGTTTATTAGACCATTTACTTGGTTGTGTTTACTAGACTGTGTTTACTAGACTGTCTTCACTAGACTGTGGTTACTAGATTGTGCTGACTAGAATGCCATTACTAGACTGCTTAGTAGACTGTGTTTACTAGCCTGTGTTTACTAGACTGTGCTTACCATACTGTGTTTACTAGACTGTGCTTACTATTCTGTGTTTGCTAGATTGTGCTTACTAGACTGCATTGACTAGCCTGTGTTTACTAGATTGTGTTAACTAGACTATGTTTATTGGACTGTTTACTAAAGTATGTTTATTAGACTGTGATTACTAGACTGTGTTTACTACACTGTATTTACTAGACTGCGTTTATGGACTGTTTACTAGACTGTTTACTGGACTGTGGTTGCTAAACTCTGCTCACTAGACTGTGTTCACTAGACCATGTTCACTAGATTGTGCTTACTAGATTGTGTTTACTTGACTGTTTACTAGACTGTGTTTACTAGACTGCGTTTACTAAACTGTGTTCACTAGACTCAACTAATATCTACATGGGGACATCTTGACCAGACGGTTCACAGGTCCCAACTTGTGACACTGTGCACTCATGTTGACTGCCCCACTGTGAGACCAGGCCACTGTCACCATGACCCAATTTTCCACTCAGTCACATTATCCTGACACTTACCTAACCAGTCCTCGTCCTATCCTACATTTTAAAGTCATTGCTTTGACTCGAGCAGGGTTCAAATCCAGTGGATTCGAACCCCACGATCTACCAAAACGGGAGACGGAGGTTTAACTCATTTGGCCATCCTGTCTGGTGCAGCATGTAGTAGTTGATAGTAATAGGTAACACAACACATACAGACAGAGGACAGGGATGTAGTAGTGTCCTTGTTTATATTCACATATAGATTATACAGTACATATATATATAATAACCTCCATGAAGAAGGCCACAAACTAATTTCCATGGAGGGAGACAATCATGAGTAGGCGCTACTGTTATCAACACGACTCAACCCACGACCTAATCACAAACACAACGATGCACCGGAAGTCGCCTTAATCCAAGATGCGGACAACCGGAAGTAGATTACCACAGTCTGTAGTGGTTTTGTGATCCACTACCTGGCGCCTAAAACAGCCGGTTATGGAGTTGAGGTGGAGGGGTGGGTCTATGGTAAATTGTGATATCTGGGAATATGGTAAATTTGGAGATGTGGGGATTGAGTAAGAGATGAGTTGGATTTGGGTTTCTTGGGGTATTATGCCCTACTAACATCAATGGTCATATGAGGCCGAATACCGACTTGTTGGATGGTTGTTGGAGCTTTACGTACTGGTAATATTTAAGGTCATATCAGGATGGGTACCGACTTGTGACAGTGCACACTCATGGCAACTTTATCATATTGCCCCACTGGGAGACCAGGCAGCCAGCACCATGACCTGATATCCCACTCAGTCACATTATCCTGACACTGAACCAACCAGTCCTTGCCCTATCCTATTAATGCCGAGCACCTGGCGAGGAAGCGACAAGTATACATTTTTAAGTAATTGGTTTGACTTGACCAGGGATCGAGCCCACAAACCCATGGGTTCGGATCCAACAATCTCCCAAAACAGAAGGTGGATGCTCCACTCATTCTGCCAACCTATCTGGTTCCGAAATTAAGTTGATATATTGTCACTTCAAATATAGTCATGTTAATCCTTTAAAATAAAATACAATATAGTTAAAACTAAAGTAAAGTAGTTGATACCCATCAAAAGAAATTATATCTCTATTAAAAAAAGGAAGAAATTCAAAGCCATCATGAGATTATGCCTCTTTAATGAGTGCTAACCGGAGAGTATGGCCGAATGAGTTGAGTGTCCGTCTCTCATGTTGGTAAATCCTGAGATTCGAACTCGTGGGTTCGAACCTTGGTAACATCTAAATAATGACTTAAAAATGTATACTTATCACTTTCTAGCCTGGTGCTCAGTATTGCAAGGATAGGGCAAGGAGAGGTAGAATGAGGAAGACCAATTGTTTGCGATTGAAATTTACCATGCTTAAAGCTGCATAGTCCGATGAAATATCAAATTTTCAAAACCAAACCAATTATCTAGATTTGATTTTACATATCTAACTTAGATACTGATGCACTTATTAAGCATTTGTTTCTGCGTAGAAGTCAATACTGAGTCAATTTAACAGAACTTGTTATTGCAGAAGTCTATGGTGTCAGAGTTTTGGCAAGCTTGCCAAAACTAAATTTACATGTTTGCACTCAAAATATCTCAAAAGTTTACCATTTAAAATAAAAGTAACTTTCAACTAATGTAAAGTAGATACTAGTGATCGATTTAATATATCCATCTCAGAAAAAATACAGAAATACAAAACCATCGGACTATGCAACTTTAATCAAGTAATGTAGTAACAAAAAAACAACAACAGAAAAACCATCTGGGATTGATTGTGTGTGGAAAAGCATCTATTCTACGACAATGCTATTAGTAGACGGTACATACTTGGCTATTTTCACTCTCAGCTTCCCCAAACCTGCTAAGACCTTCTCTGCAGATCACTTGCTGTCCGGACCAGGCCTCGTTCACACCTCTTCTATCGTCTCTCGCTGCGCTACGCTCCTCTGCAATTATGTCTGAAAAGAGTTCCAAAATGGGGAGCGGGCCAGCATTTCACTTTCTACCTCTTACTCTGTCCATCTGTCAGGCTTGCCGACTGGTCACCACAGGGCAAGGAGACACCGCCCTTTGACTCAACTCTCCTCATTTCTCTTTCCTCTATACTACCCTTTTCTTTTTTTTTCTCCAAGGCTTACTTCTCCGCCTAATCAAGGGAGTTGTTGGCTTGGGTGGGGCCCTGTTCCCTTTGACTGTTTCCCTTTGTTCTTGCCTGCAGATCCCACCTTTTCCCGTCCCTTCTTCCTGAAACATTGGCTACTGGACGTGAGTGCACAGCTCCAATCAGACCAGTGATCCGGTACCATTCCAACGACTTGTCGGTATTGTTGTAAAGTCCCCTCTGCTTCTACAACCACCCCACCTGAAGTTAAGTCTTCATTCTGAAGAACGGACCGATGCCGTTCTATATTGCTGCAGAGCTGCAGCCTGTAACCGTTAAGGTTACAAACCACCCAAAAGTCGAGTAGAGTGTATGCAAATGTTTTTGTTTGCTTTTGGGGGTTTTACCTCTTAGGAAAATCTAAGATTATATAAGGAGAGGTATCGACTTGTGACAGTGCGCACCCATGGCAACTTTATAGTGCTGCCCCACTGGAAAACCGGGCCGCCGGAACCATGACCCGATATCCTACCTCAATCATATTATCCTGATGCAAACCAACCATTCCTTGTACTATCCTAGAAATGATAATCACCAGGCTAGATAGCGGCAAATAGCAATTTTGCAAGACCTTTGGCTTGACTCGGATGGGATTCGAACCCACGACCTCCCTCACAGGAAGCTGGCCATCACTCTTACGACTTCAACCACCCGGCCTGCTTGTGTTTGCAGATGACTGAGGAGGCAATGTTATTTAATGACAATATGTCGCAATGTTAGGATTGTGTTTGATTGGGCGGGAATGACGCGCTTTCCCTCCCCTGCACTCACGACACTTTGGACTCACTCTCGGGTCGACAGACGAGTCCACCATCCATCCACCCGATTGGTCAACAGGCTCTCACACCTTTCCCCTTGATATTCCTGGATAGCCACTTTCCTATCACTTCTCGGCAAGCCGCAATTGCGCACACGCCTCCGCTGTGATCGATCTGTTCCACCCACCCTCCCTAATACAAACTGTATCCGCTAGGGCTGGGCACAGGCACTTCGGTCCACCTATATAAATAAACACTCCTGTTACCCGTACTTTCTTCTCTTGTGTCGCTCCTTTCTGAAACGCAGTTGGCATATTGATCGATGCAGCCTCAGATTGCCCTCTAATCCTGAATCCTGTCATTGCCATATATAATTTCAACTGCACAGATCCTGCCCACCCCTTTGAACAGTGATGTACAGTGATGTATTTGTTAGATGAGAGAAAAAAAAGAAGAAAAATAGAAGAAAATTAAATCAATCTATCCTTACAATATCGCAAACCCATGTCAAATCCAAATACAAGAATCCAGCCCCAACAGCAATTGAGCAAGACTAATATTGCTGTCACGTGACTATTGATACTAAAACAGGGAAGTTAAAAAAACAACAACACAAATCTAATGTCATATCAGCATGGGCGCAATCATCACCCAATAGACTTCTGAGGCCTAATTCTGAGGCCACCAGAAGTGGATCTATTTGATTGAAGCATTTAGGAAATGCACTTGCTGGGTCCGTATTAGATAAAGGATTCACCCGGTACTCGCAGTACACGGGTGAATACCAACCCTATATAAAAACGGTCGAACAAGCGGGTTAATGAAATGAGAGCCTAATTTCACAATCTAAGAAGCAACATTTATTCTTTGTAGATGTCTTCATATTTACCTGCTACCTTTGAGTTGAAAAATATTATAAAACATCTGGTTTAATAAGATTAAAAGTGAAATCGACGGCGTTCTGTGGCCACCATCTTGTCTTTTTGCACTCTCTCCCATTTCACCAACTCTGTGCCGATATATATAGCCATTTGATCCTGGAACCACAGTTTCTAGTTCATGTCCCATACTAAAGCTATTTTCGCCCGTATTTAGACTACATTGTCCTTCACCCGTGTACTACACAAGTACCGGGTGAATCTTTTATCTGGGTCAGTATTAGATGCATGCTATTTCCCCTCATTTGTTTTGGTGGTAGATGATAATTTTATTCAGCGAATAAAGGTATTTTTTCATTGCCGAGGCACTGGTCTTTAGGCCTTGTTATGTTACATTCATTGACGTTTATAATAGTTTAAATCAACAAGAGTTTGATACAAAGACAAAAAGAAGAAAAAAGAAGAATAGTGCCGTTACCCAACAGCATTGAGAGATAACAGGATGTACATTTTATAGTGTCAGTGTCATGGTTAGGGTAACTTTGTACTAATATATACACAGTTAATATGAAGCTATTCTGTTAGTAGAATTTGATGCAGTTAAATCCTACACTTCGGTCCAGATTTGATAACAAGTATAATATGATGTTTGATGTGGTTTCCTTGAGTTATTGTTTAAACTAGTTCAGTGAACCGCTTTGGAAGAAATGGTATGCATGTATAGTCAAGTGTTAGTAGATGATATGGTAGTTAGTGGTGCTACTTATTTAGCTTAGTAAGTGTACTGTAGATGTCAATAACTATACCAAACCATGTCATGTTTCGCTATAGATATGTGGTTCATTAGGGATGTTGTAAAACGATTTTGCTTTTGTGGGGTATTAACCTTTTGCGGGTACTAGTTAGTGTGTAGGAGAACTAATGCAGTCATGTTGGATGGTTGATTGAGGTGGGATAACTGCTGTAATATGAGGTAATGAATACAGGGGCGATACGCTATATCGCTGTATCGATACGCTATATCCATGCGCTATAAAAGCAGGCAGCTGTTTATTACAGCTGTTTATTACAAAGACAATGTAGGACAAGACGCACCACTCAGTGCTTTCATATAGACATTTCTTAAATAATCATGCAGTGCTGCCACCGTATGCCAAACAAGGCAAGTGGACAGATCCCCTAGCCCAGCCTGACTGCTGTACCCTTGAAACAAGGGGACAGGTTCCCTAGCCCACCCTGACTGCTGTACCATCAAAGACAATGTATGACACTTATCATCAACTATATCAATCATATCAATTATAGTAAATTATTAGTCAATTATATAATATTATATAATTATTATTCAATTATAGTGATAGTCATAGCGGGAGATATACACTATGTAAATATAACATTTTAATTGCAGGTTAATGCGCACCTTGTGTGATGGCGCCACTGCATCTATATTTCATGGGAAAGCGCTGAGTGGTGCATCTTGTCGTACATTGTCTTTGCTATGATTCAGTCACACTGGCTTCATATTGTGGGGGACTCAAAACAATGACTTAAACATTGATACTTGTCGCTTCCTAGCCTGGCGCTCGGCATTATTAGGATAGGGCAAGGACTGGTTGGCTCGGTGTCAGGATAATGTGATTGAGTGGGATATCAGGTCATGGTGCTGGTGGTTTGGTCTCCCAGTGGGGCAGCACTGTAAAGTCACCATGAGTGCGAACTGTCACAAGTCGATACCCATCCTGATATGACCTTAGATGTTGCCAGGATGTAAAACTCCAAAAACCAACCAACTCAAAGTGACCATTCGTGGCTTATATAGTCTTTTCTGTTCAAAGGTGAAACTACCCCCCCCCCCGCACCCTCGCCCCCCCCCCCGCACCCCGCTACCCAGAATGCATTGGGTGTCAGTGCTCACTGACTCTAATTTTTCAAGCACAGTTTTAGCAAAGTGTGCTAATTCTATGTACATATGGGTCATTCTCAGAAACTGTGTACCAGATTTTTGGTTTCCATGTTACATTGTTAATGATCTTGCTTTCTTTTTAGCGGTAATAAGTCAAATAATTATTGTTGACTCTGTGTTTTAATTATGTTAGCAATAATACACGTATTTAATGTATCCCAGAAAATGTACTCAAAATGTGCCTATATAATCTTGTGCTAAAGTAAAATTAAGAACAGCTGCATAGCAACACTATATACCTTACACAAACATCTTTTTCAACTTTTTTTATTGTAAAATACAATTGTTTTGGCTTAAGTGTGATCAATAAAATCTTGTTTGAATTTGTTATGAGTGTTCCAAAAATGTTATCGATGTTTGTTAAAATGATGTTATGAATGGATGTTACATGGTTAATTTTAATGGCTTTCTCAATGTGTATAAGATTAAAATAAAAACAAACAAAAAATAGAATTTCAACTCTGATACATGCGCACTATATAAACCTCGATATCAATATGGATTCTGCTATTTAAAAAAATATTTTCTGCTATTATTTGGAATATTATCACTTTTCGTTTCCATGTCACAAAAGTGGTAGACAATTTCTGAAAATGACCCATATATATATGTTTGTTTGTTTGTTTGTTGTTGTTTTACGTCCTAGCAACATCTAAGGTCATATCAGGACGGGATCTATATATGTATATATATGTATGTGATGCAGAGCGCATTATACAAGTATAAATGCTCGGGGAACAATATATCACTATTAAGCATTATTCCTCCTTAGGCGCCGTGGTGGAGTGCCCCCCCCCCCTCCTCCAGCTGTGTGGGTAATTCTATTCGGGTGCCCCCCCCCCCCTCACGCCATACACACCGGAGGAATGTATATATATGCTGTATAAGGCATTATACAAGTATCATCAGTCCGGAAGCTTTCACCTGCTCCTCAGCTCTTACTCCCTCGTCAGTCATCGGCTGCTGGAGCCTGAATTAAGTCATCGGCTGGTTTCAGCCAACCAACATCAGGTCACCTGTGGCGCCACCTGTCCGTTCACGCATTTAACGGCCTCGCGAATCATACTCACTGTACCACTTAAAATGTTTTATGAATATATATGCATATATATGTGTATATATATATGTAGATATATATATAAATGTATATATACCGTATATGTCCCAATAGACGCGCACTGCGCGAGTGCAGATACATGGATGCGCCTGTATTCAAAGTTCAAGTACGCCAAACTCCTCTCGTGGGGCTGTTGCAATGGGGAGCGGGACGTAGCTCAGCTGGTAGAGTGTCCACCTGTGAAGGTGTGGATTATCCTATCGATCCTGTTCAGTGGCCCCATTTGCAGTTTGGGCTATTTTCCTTTCCAACCAGTGGTCCACAACTGGTTCATCAAAGGATGTGGTATCTGCTGTCCTGTCTGTGGGAAAGTGCATATCAAAGACCCCTTGCTGCTTATCGGAAAGAGTAGCCTATGTGGCGTCGGCGGGGTTCTTCCAAAGAAATATGTCAGAATGACCATATGCTTGACTTTCAATAGCCAATGATATGAAATTCCATGTGCTCTAGAGGTGTCGTTAAATAAAACAAACTTGTTGGGGTGATGAAAATGGGAAAAATTCCACCTACAGCGGGAATCGAACCCACATCTCCTGCATTCCTGACCAGTGTGCTAACCATTACCCCACCTAGGCTCCCTGATATCACCACCCTACCCTCGCCTACCTGTATATGTGGCTCCTTGCCTGAGAGGTCAGTGCAGACAACTACACGCCCGTCACACGAATGCAGCCCGTGAGTGAGAGAGAGTGAGAGAGCAAGAGAGAGCAAGAGAGAGCACGAGAGAGAGCGAGAGAGAAAGAGTGAGCGAGAGAATGAGAGAGTGAGAGAGAGCGAGAGAGAGTGAGAGAGAAACATACAGAGCGAGCGAGAGAGCGAGAGAGCGGAGAGAGCCAGAGGTAGCAGAAGAGAGTGAGAGAGAGCGAGAGAGAGAGCGAGAGAGAGAGCGAGAGAGGGCGAGAGAGAGCGAGAGAGAGCGAGAGAGAGCGAGAGAGAGCGAGAGAGAACGAGAGAGAATGAGAGAGCGAGAGAGAGCGAGAAAGAGACAGAAAGAGACAGAAAGAGACAGAAAGCGAGAGAGCCGAGAGAGAACCGAGAGAGAGCCGAGAGAGAGCCGAGAGAGAGCCGAGAGAGCCGAGAGAAAGAGAGAGAGCGAGAGAGAGCGAGAGAGCGAGAGAGCGAGAGAATGTGAGAGAATGTGAGAGAGAGCGAGAGAGAAGCCACTGTTCAAAATGAGGTAGCTTTTCTTAGAGAGAGAGAGCAAGCTGTTACTGATATTGCCTCGTGGGTTATGAATCAATTCAGCATAGTGACACATACGTGCAGGAAGGTCGGTCTTGGTTCACACATTTAATTCAGTTTTAATGGCATTGCAAAGGAAGCGCTATGAATTGCCATCATTCCACAATAGGTTAGAGTGCTCGAAGAATGACCGAGTCCATTGGGGATGTCTAAATAATTGTTATGGCCAGCATGTTCTCAGAGAACGAACCGAACCCCCCCCCCCCCCCAAAAAAAAACACCAACAAAAACCCCAACAAACAACCGACAACAACAAGAAACCAAACACACGACGTCGTTTCAGCGTCGTAGTTTAGTCCAGGTAGGTCCACGACGTCAATCTGCCAAGTAAGGGCAAGGTTGATTGACCCTTGATTAAATGTTGTTTGAACGTTGATTGAACGTTGATTGAACGTTGATTGAACGTTGATTAATCGTTGATTAATCGTTGATTAATCGTTAATTAATCTTTGATTAAACTTTAATTATACGTTGATTAAACGTTGATTAAATGTCGACTAAACGTTGATTAAACGTCGATATGTTTAGTTGAATCATCACGATAATCGAATAATTTCTTTTTATCAATTCTTTTTTTTTAATGCAGGTTCACAATCCCCTATCAACAATTCTGAAATCCGAAAAGCTCCGTAAACCGAAGTTTTAACAGAGCGTAAACCCAAAGTATAATTAGTTCTATTTATAGTATTTAATTATCCAACATATTGTGAATATTCATATATCTCTTTGGGGAAATAATAATTTCTTTGAATATGATTCATTGGGGGAGCATGATATTGTCATATTCCCCACTCTGATCTGAAACTTACCATTCAAAATTATTAATGGCAGATTGAATAGGATGAACACCCAAACAACAAACTCCGTAGAATTACCTCCTCTGTGAACGGACTGCTGCAGAGTCGCCTGGAAGGCCGACATGACCAGGTCATTCTAACAAGATACCATATTGGCCACTCATGGCTAACACATTTTCCTGCTCAAGGGGGACCCTCCCCCTAAATGTATTGGATGTCAGTCCCCACTGACATTAAAACACGTTTTATTGAACTGTGTGGATTTCACGGCCCTGCTCCAACAATTTTACACTGCAAAGATCATGCATGACCTTTTTGACGTAAGTAAAAAATGAAAACATTTTAGCATTTTTGAGGACAGCTGGTTTGTACCACCTCATATAAGTTTATTAAATAATTTCCATCAATGGAAAATATGTTCATCTAGAATTTGTATTTACTTTGACCAGAAATTATATGATTGTGATTTAAAAAATTCATGAGTGTCTATTGACACAAAATTGATTATATGATTTTACATGTAAAAGCGATGGTTTGGAAAAACACAAACAGTTCTCGCCGTGAATATGCCCTATGTTGCCGACACGGCGTAAAGCAACCACCAATCAATCACTCATGAGTGGGAGATGTTAATTCGCTGTCATTGCGGGGTGGTAGAGTACAGTATAACTTTTCCACACGCCACCACAGTTTACACCGACGGCTCGCTCAACCTTGACACAGGCCGAGCCGGGGTTGGACACTTCCTACCAGAGGGGCAGGCTAGACACCTTATTAGTGTCACAGACTACTCCTCCACCCTCGATACAGAGCTTGCCGCCATCCACCATGCACTGACCCACCTGCGACACTGCACCTGCACCGACTCGCTCAACACAGTCCACAAGATCAAGGACCACAGAGCTAGCCATTCTCTGGCCACCTTGATCCAGAACACCATCGCCACCAGGCATGAAGCTCGCCTAAAAACAGTGCTAATCTGGGTTCCCTCCCACATAGGACTTTCCGGTAATGACCAGGCCAACTCAGCTGCTCTGGACGGTTCTCGCCACCCTGAGATCAACCTTTGCATAGGCCACTCCCTGTCCAAACTCAAAGCCACCTGAGCTAGAGCCACCAAAGCCCTGTGGGAGGCCTCCCTCCACCAGGACACCGTCAGGAACCCATACTCTATCAGTTGGGCCTGGCACAAAAATGTCAGGGAGCGCCTACTGTAAGATACGAGTCGACACGTTGAGTTCCAGTTAGTAACTGACCTTTATTTTATTCCTGTATCCCTTGGTTACAATCCGTAAGCCGCTGGTTCCCCGTACCTGCCGGATGGGCCTAGATACATAACATCTCCCCTTCTATAGTTTTAATTAATTAACTAGTAAACCGGTCACCATCATTAAACGTAGGCGACATGTACTTTACCTAACTGAAACTATTAAATGCTTGTGTTAAATGCTCGTGCTAAATCCGAGATATATACACATGCAGATATGTGTGAACAACTTAACTACAGCTAACCTGTGACACTACACCTCTTATCACATCTAATAACAATTCCATCACCCTCCCAAAGTGCATATATCACTACTCTATTCGTTTGTAAACTTAACATATGCTTAATAGAATTTTAAATCACAGATTCTTTGTTTTTATTCATTACCTTGTTAGTATCGCAACAATTAGATCATAGATAACACTTCAGCTAGTTTACCTAAACGGCCTAATAAATTATCTAGTATCACATGAAAGTTCCAATATACCCGTGCTGTATATTGATATCACATGAATTGCTATACATACAGGGTATAAATACATGTTGAAATGCAAACTTTTCAACAGTTACCAGATTGGAGAGCTTACCTCGATCGGGCTATGGTGCTTAAATACCTCATTCGAGCCCCGGTCCAATTTCCAAGGTCGATTTTTGTATAGGATTAGGTAGCAGGTTCACAAATATGGTTATGGCACACTGAGTTTTGGGAAGTTTTCATATTGGAATACATCACTAGAAAGCCAAAAATTATATTAAATTTCCTAAATATTCCTAGGCCATTTAGTTGGGACCGGATTGAGTAAATTAACAGTGAATATTAGGAAATAATTCAGTAGTTACAACACATGGCTACAGGCCAGAACTGCCCATGATAGTGCTGTGTTGGTATAGCAGTAAATCCAAAACAATAGGCCACCTCCAGTCAACCATGGGGGTATATACTGGTCTTTGGCCCACTCATATACTTCCACTTGCCACTTGGGGAGGAGATCCTGTGGGGACTGTTGTACATCATTTAGATATATTTTTTGCATACCAATATATATATGCATAATAAATAATTCACTGTGATTATGTATCTGATGCATACTCACTACAAACATGGCTTGTCTTGCTGGTACAACATTAAGAAAAACCTACCTTAAATATTATTTTATTGTTGGTTATCACTTTTTATATACATATGCATACATATACATACATATACATACATATACATACATATACATACATATAAAATAGAAGAGAGTGATCTCAGATTTATGTCTGCCATATGGAGGCATTGGTACAAACTACTGTATGTAGACCAATATTTTGATATTGGTTAGTATGGTAGTATTCATACTATTACTTATATCCTATTCACATACATTTTTATATCTACCTACTATGGACCCAATTATGTAACTACCATAGTCCTGAGTCTGAAATAAAGAATTGAATGAATGAATATACATATACATACATATATATACATGTACATACATACATATACATACATACACATAACATTATCTGATGCATAATCCCCACGAATATGGCATTTCTTGCTGGTACAGTAACATTAATAAAAGATTACCCTGTATATTATTGCATTTATATTTCATTTATTTTATTGTTGGTTATCACGTTTTATTTATATTGATATTATTTGAATTGAGGCCTGGTTCCGGGAGTCTCGCCACCGGGAGGCCGGGAAGCCGGGATTCCCGGCGCCAATAGGCTGCCTCCCCCCCCCTCCCGAAACACAAACCCCCTATGCCTATTATAAATGGTATACATATACATATATGTACATACATATACATACATACATATACATATATATTAACATACATATACATACATATACATATATATACATATATATATATATACATCTATATATATACATATGCAGACATATATACATGACTATATATATATGCATATAAATACATATTGTATTTAGAGATGACTGCATCACATTCTTAGAGTGGTCCTCCATTTGTCACTGCTAAGTTAATCCATATGTAGTCTGTGTCACTATCCAGACTTATTGCAACAATGCAAGGGGCCTAAGCTCTGACACTTTCATACTCAGATTTTAACCAAACACTGCCATTACCCTAAATAATATTCCATTTATATTTTATTTTTGATTATGCATGTACATGTACACATACTTTTAAAGCTATATGTATATATGCATATATACACATATATATGTATGTATTATATATAATATATACATAATATTGCAATATCAGGTGAAAAATAACTTACCAGTGTTCCTAAATGTAAGGATGACTGTGCCAGATCATTCACAATGGTAATCCATTTGCAAGTAGCAAGTTGACTGTTGTTTAGTGTGTGCCTTCAGAAATATGTGTGTGCAGTGCACTGTGGCACAGACCTTATAAACTAAATCCAATCCACTCTCACACCTATGCAAAGGGCATAAGCTCTGACACATTCACACTCAGTGAGCTCAGCTGTCAGTGGAGGTGCAGCCCAAAGAACCATTGGCAACCTGAGGTGTGAAAGCTTTCCTTGGCAGTTTTTGGTTAAAATCTGAGTGTTAAAGTGTCAGAGCTTAGGCCCCTTGCAATAAGTCTGAGAGTGAAACAGACAACGCATGGGTTAACTTACCAGTGACAAATGGAGGACCACTCTACAATATGTGATGCAGTCATCTCTAAATACAGTATGTATTCACATATATATATATATACATATATATATATATATATATAATTATGTAGTCACATATCTAGGTATCCATATGTATATATGTATACATATATGTAGATGTGAATGCATGTATATATAGACATATACACACATAGGAACATATGTAATATTTATATATGCATATACAACTAGGTATATGTATATTTATATGTATACACATATGTATGTGTATATGTATATTTATATCTATATCCGTATATGTATATATATTATATATGTATACACATGTATATGTAAATCTAAAAATGATGCCAATAATAATTAAAATAATACGGTAATAATAATGACAATAATAATGATAATAGCAATGATAATAATAATGATAATAACGATGATAATAATAACAACAATATAATGATAAAAATGGCAATGATACTTGACGTTACCCGACCTGACTTTACCGTACCTGACTTTACCCGACCTGAATTTACCCGACTCTAATTATTTATTATGCATATATATATATATATATCGGTATGCAAAAAATATATCTAAATGATGTACAACAGTCCCCACAGAACCTCCCCCAGTGGCAAGTGGAAATATATGAGTGGGCCACAGACCAGCTTATACCCCCATGGTTGACTGGAGGTTCCTCTATTGTTTGGGAGTTATGGCTATACCAACACAGCACTATCATGGGAAGTTCTGGCCTGTAGCCATATGTTGTAACTACTGAATTATTTCCTAATATTCACCGCTAATTTACTCAATCCGGTCCCAACTAAATGGCCTAGATATATTCAAGAAATTAGATATAATTTTTTGCTTTCTAGTGCTATATTCCAATATGAAAACTTCCCAAAACTCAGTGTGCCACAACCATATTTGTGAACCTGCACACTAATCTTATATAAAATTCGACCTTGGAAATGAACTCGGTGGCCAAATGACCACCGTAGCTAAAACGAGGTAAGCTCTCCAACCTGGTTACATGTACTGTTTTATTTTGTATACATTTATAATGATATATCTGTAATGGGCACAGTACATATTCCCATGTCTAGCAACATATAAAACAACAACACTGTTAAATACTATTCTGTTTCAATGATCTAGCCCGAGTAGACATGCAATGTGAAGGCAATTGTGTGAAAACTGAACTATCGAAATGCAGTAATGATAATAAATATGACAACCAAATACAACCAATATCTATGAACATGCCTAAAATTATGTAACTTTACATGGACCTATCAATTATTATACCTTATTCACACGACTCTTATAATCTTATTATCCATCACTCACATGACTCCTAGAATCCCATCCTTTTGACCGGGCGAATATCCCGGCCGTACCTAGTCATATATGGAACTGCTACTACAGATTTTGTGTGTGGTGTGTGTAGTTTCACACCAACTGTATTTGACTTAAAAATGTGCTGTCGATTTCTTTTGATCAAATGATTTTGTGCATTGAGGACAACGTAGTCACGTGGACCTGGTGTACCTGCATTTACAATTTTCCCAACCTGCCACTCTCCCCTGTGGTTGAGATATCGTACCCTGTCTCCTATGTTCAAACCTTTGTGTCCAGGACCTGCATTTTGATCATAATATTTCTTTTGTATCTGTTGTCTGTGATGTACTTCGCCTTGTTTCGATGGTTGTGGTTTTGTTCTCAAATGGTTATCTAACATGGGAATTTTCGATCTGAGTGTACGAGACATCAACAACTGAGCTGGAGAAACACCCATGCCCTGCAAAGTGGTATTCCTATAATTTAGTAGTGCAATGTTCACGTCCCTATTGTCAACTATTGACTTTTTGATCATGCGTTTAACAGTCTGTACGTACCTCTCCACCTGACCATTACTTTGGGCAAACATTGGATTAGAAAATATGGGAATAAATTCATATTCATTTGCAAATGTTAAATAATCAGCACTGCTGAATTGTGGGCCGTTGTCTGAAAACCACATATCTGGGTATACCGTATCTACCAAATACTTGCCTCATCGCAGCTATTATGGATAGACTTGTTGTACTCGTCAATTTCACAACTTCTGGGAACTTTGTGTAATAATCTACTAAAAGCAAATATGTTGTGTTGTCCACATAAAACAGGTCAACCCCAATTTTATAATATGGTATATCCATTACTTCATGGTTAATCAATGGTTCAGCGCCTGTTTATTTTGCAACCCTTGACATATTTGACAGCGTGATACCTTGTCTTCAATTTGACCACTTAATCCAGGCCAAAAAATGGTATCTCGCACTAATTGCTTGCATCGTACTATTCCCAAATGGGACTCATGTATCCTGTCTAACATTTCTTTTTGTAATGTTCTGGGGATAACAATGCGGTTGTCTTTGAGCAAGTTGTTGTCTTGTATTGAAATGTTATATCCGTATGTAAAAAACGGTTTTACATCGGGGTGCAAACCCTTGTCATGGTTGGGCCATCCCTCTTTAGTTAACAATATAACTCTCTGTAGAGTGCTGCCTGTTGCTATCTCCAGTCTTATTTTGTTTATAATGTCATGGTCAATGTCGACTGCTGCCACCGTCATATCGTCGTCGAATAACTCATCAGGGCTTGTTACTGTTGTGTGTGCCCTGGATCATGCATCTGCAAAAAACATTAGGGTGCCTTTAATATGGACAATGGAGATGTCATAATTTTGCAAACGCATTCTCATGCATTGCATCCTGGCAGACAGTGTATGTATTGGTTTATTCATAATGGCTACCAACGGTTTGTGATCAGTTTCAACAGTTACATTTTTCAACAGTTACATTTTTTCCAAATATATACTCGTGAATTTGTGTACAACCAAAACAAATAGCTAGCAACTCTTTTTCTATTACAGCATAATGTCATGGGGGTGATGAAAATGGGAAATATTGCGCCTAGAGCGGGACTTGAACCCACATCTCTTTGCATTCCGGGCCAGTGTGCTAACCATTACACCACCTAGGCTCCCTGATATCAACACACTCCCCATGCCTACCTGTCTATGTGGTTACTTGCCTGAGAGGTCAGTGCAGACCACTACACTCGTCCCCCTGGAATTGTAAGTCTTGTAATGCTTACAATTACATACATACAGGCAATGCACTAACACATACATACACAGGGTAGGTTCAACAACCATACAGCGCAAAGCTTGTACAGGATCCTGATCACGGCAACCAGTGTCATGGGGGTGATGAAAATGGGAAATATTGTGCCTAGAGCGGGACTTGAACCCACATCTCTTTGCATTCCGGGCCAGTGTGCTAACCATTACACCACCTAGGCTACCTGATATCAACACACTCCCCATGCCTACCTGTCTATGTGGTTACTTGCCTGAGAGGTCAGTGCAGACCACTACAATAATTTGACTGGGATTTATCCAAAGCCTTCGACGCCATGGCAACTGGCCTTTTGTTTTGAAACGACGTTGCCCCCAGTCCAGATTTGGAAGCATCTACTTGCAAAACTATGTCTTCCTTGACATTAAAATACTTTAGTATAGGGGCCTTTGTTAATAGCTGTTTAAGCGTTTCAAATGACTTTATTTGTTCTGCCTGCCAGTGCCATGCGACATCTTTGCTTAGGATGACCCGTAGAGGCTTGGTTAACTCTGCCATGTTAGGTATAAATTTACTGACGTAGCCAACCATCCCCAGAAATCTTTGTACTGCTTTTTTGTCTTGGGGAGTTGGCAGATCAATAATGGCCTGAATGCGGTCTTTGTTAGGTAATAGTCCATCTGATGTTATCAAATGACCAACATAGTTAACCTGGGATTTACAAATTACAGACTTTTTCTGGTTAAGTTTCAAATTGAATTTTCTGGCTCTGTCAAAAACCTTTTTGAGTCTATTGTTGTGTTCTTCAACATCTTTGCCATAAATCAAAATGTCATATGTGATCACATTAACACCTTCTAACCCTCCCAGTATGCCATTCATTTCTTCTATAAATATATCGCCAGCTGTTTTTATTCCGAAAGGTAAACGTGTATACCTGTACCTGCCCCACGGCGTGTTGAATGTGCATAAATGAGAACTTTCTTTGTCTAATTCGTCATATTGATACAACTGTCTAAAGTTAAATTGTTCATCTGTAATAGTCGATCTTGCAGGTTCCTGCTTTTGACTCCACATACAATGCGATCGCATAGTAACGAATCCTCGAGGTCACCGTAACTACAAAATGCTACATGGTCTCGAAGAGTTCTGATATATGTGTCCATCGTCTCAGTTGTCTGATTTAATGTATTAAACTGATATCTCACTACTGTAATGTTCGTTTTTCCGTCACAATACCTTTTGAATGCAGAAATCAGGATTTCTATTTTGTCACGTTCTGCTATGTCCAGGGTTCGATGAATTTTCTGCGCTTCCGCTCCTGCTACGTGCAGAAACACGCTGCACTGAACTTTTTCTGATTTTCCAATCACCCCTGCAGCTGTAGCGTAAATCCTGTAAGAGTCTATCCATTGACACCAATTTAGTGACATCTTGCCTTCAAAGTTGAGTGACATCGGGGGTTTCAATCCTGATAATGCCATGTTTCTTGAAGGCAAGCCACATCTGACACCATGTAAGATACGAGTCGACACGTTGAGTTCCAGTTAGTAACTGACCTTTATTTGATTCCTGTATCCCTTGGTTACAATCCGTATGCCGCTGGTTCCCCGTACCTGCCGGATTGGCCTAGATACATAACACCTACCAGTCCCAAAAACCTCTCTGCTTCCATGCACGAGGTGGTCATGCACTTCAGGACTGGATACAAGCGGTTCATCGACACCCCTGCATTGCAACGATGTCCCTGCGGTGACCAAATCTTCAATGTCGCCCACATACTGGCATCATGTGACCACCATCTGAGACTTCCTCAGCCCACCACACAACTGTCTGACAACCGAGCTGTGCTCACCATCCTCACGAGGCTCTCTAAGTCCTCATGGGAGCCACTCAGCAGATCTATAGACAGAACTCCCACACCTTTGAGATCGGTGGCCCTGAACCCATCGCCGACAACTCTGAACCCGACAGTATTGAGGGTGACTAGCAACCACCAACCTGCAGGATTGCACCAACCTGCGCCCAATGACCTCCCTGAGAGCCCCGCGCGGTTCCGGGGGCTGGAAGCACCACATGGTCAAACCAGAGAGCCCCGCGAGGGCCCCTCAGGGAGCCCCATGAGGTCCCATTGGGGAGCCACATGAGGTCCCATCAGGGAGCCCCACGAGATCCCATCAGGGAGCACCACGAGGCCCCATCAGGGAGCCCCATGAGGGCCCATCAGGGAGCCCCGTGAGGTCCCATCAGGGAACCCCGTGAGGTCCATAAGCAAGCTAACCCCACACTCTCCTCTGGGAAGCCGTCCGAGCAACAACCCTTGTGACAACCCACCAACCCACACCTCATCTTCTTGGTAATGCAAAACACAGCACTCACGGCTATTAAACCACCCGAACCATTCAAAGAAAATACATAATATCATAACATCACCTCCCCAGAGGCGCATCACGCTACCAGCCTTGACAGACAGGCATTCCAGAGGAATTAACCGCATTTAACATTCAATTATCTTATCTTGTATCTATGTCATGTTCACTATATCGTATATGTTGTGATATGTGTGTCCATCTTATCATCAACCCTTCGCATAGCCTTGTAGGCAGAATAACTGGTTTCTTATGTACATTTCCACACCACTGGAGGCCCTTTACTCTGAAAATAAACCTGTGTTATTTCCCAACTGCTCTCTCGTTCTCTCTCGCCCGAGCGCAATGTGAAACTGTACATGCCTAATGCAGCAGGGCTGGACGTAGCTCAGGCAGTAGAGTGTCCACCTGTGAACGTGTCAGTCATCTAATTGATCCTGCTCAGTGGACACATTTGCAGTTTGGGCTATTTTCTGTTCCAACCAGCGGTCCACAACTGGTTCATCAACGGCTTGTGGTACGTGATGTCCTGTCTGGGGGAAAGTGCATATAAAAAAAACTTGCTATTTATTGGAAAGAGTAGCCTATGTGGCAGCAGCGGGTTTCCTCAAAAGAAATATGTCAGAAATACCATGTTGTAAAATAGTAGTTAGCAATTTCAGTAACTATGAGCAGCAATATGCAAATTCTAATACTAATCAGAACTAATGGTGGACATATAACTAGTATATGAAGGGAGCACCCAGCAGTCAGGCTAGAAGGGAATGCATGTAGGTAGCACATGGGTGAAACAGACTGGGTGTTATTTGGCCACAGGCTGAGGGGGATAATTGGTTGTAAACCACTTTGAAGTTAACTTGAAGGGAAATAAAGCTGTGACATTGTTCTATATATAGACATCAAAGATAACGTATGCATTCAGTAAAGCCAGGTGGTGGTTAGTTTGGGTATGTTTGTGTAAGAGCTGGGGCTCTGTTGGGGTGAAGGGGTATAATATTTCTGGATGACCCGGCCGTCAGAGCACCAGATAATACCACAAACTCTTCCCAGATACGTTCTGACAACTGTCTGTCAGTTCACACCTCATGCCCCTCTTAAACAAACTCATGAGGAAGAAAGGGATGACAAGTCACGCAAGATTGACAGTGAAGAAGTTGTGCTTTATTGGCATCAACTCCTGTTCACCATCTAGTGACCTATCACCCTGACCCCTTACCTTCTGTCCACACAGAGTCTCCTTACCTCTTTAGTATGGCTATGAATCAGTGCCTACAGCCCATTGAACTGGAGTCCCATGGTTGTTGCACACAGCTCAGTTTGTATATATGAAAGGTGGAGCATCAGACATAGTGTCTGGGTTCCTGCCCAAGAGAGAGTGTGTCTCACTCAAGCGTCAGGAGTAGAGTGTTGCTGCCCAGTGTGTCTGGGGCAGTGTCTAGAATAATCAATATCAAAGTGTGGCTAGTGTGGTCAGGTGGGGCAAGGGCCTCCCACAGCCAGCCAATCAGGCACCTTCCACAGCCCGGGAGGCGACAGCCCCCATATGGCCAGCGCTCAATCAACCCAGCTCTAGGTGGTGTCCATAATGTATGCAGTGTGCTTGCCCATCGGCCCTGTGGTAACAGGTAGTTGCAGACAGTTACAATAAATATATATATTAAAAATGTCCTTTTCCTCCACTTGCACCCTTACTGGTGCATAGAGGGAACATTTCACCAAACAATTAACTGTCTCTTATATAGGAACATCTCATCACAATCTCGGTCACTATGTATTAACATATATTTCCCATAGCTTAATATGTCACACAGCGACTGGGGCACCCATTGCTTTTCTATTACATAACCTTTGTCCCCACTCCGTCGCCGAAGGATAATAATGCTCTCTGCCAATATATAATTCCGAACCGAAAATCAAATATATTTTTACAGGGGAATGGGTGGGGGGGGGGGGGGGGTGTGCAGGTGCAATTACCTAGAGTGGACTAGGCCCTAAAGGTGGTCTTAGTGGGAACGTCTAGATGTAGGAGGGTTATTTAGGAGTGCATTATCTGAAATAGGAAATGTCTGCAGGAATACTTAATATCTGAAGAGTACTGTCAATTCATGAGTGTAAATTTACTTATGTGTTATGTAGGAGTGGATTATCTGAAATAGGAAATGTCTGCAGGTATACTTAATATATGAAGAACACTGTCAATTCATGATTGTAAATGGACTAAAATACATTGCATGCATGTTATTGTATGGGTATATGTTGAGGTTATGACTTAGATGTATTAATGATGTTAGAACATAGTAATTGTGGGTGCTGATTGCTTCTCCCCACCCTCCCACTCATCCCCTCCCAGCCCAAGTGAGTATAAGACGGGATGCTTTCCTGTAAGCTGGCACTCTCTCTCTGGTTGTGGTGGTGAGTGGAGGTTGGCAGAGGTGGTTTGTGTTGGAGTTGACTGGAGTAGGCAACAATAAAAGCTACTCTATCCTGTCCTTCACTGTTGGTTGTGACTTCCTTTCTCTACTGATACTAGTGCACTAGAAGAGAATTCTGGAGCTGAAACTGGAGCTGAGCTGTGGGGAGGACAACAATTGACAGTCTACACACATCCTACAGTCAACATCATCAGTTTGCAATGTATTTGATATCCAATAGCCGATGATAAAAATCAATGTGCTCTCGGGGCGTTGTTAAATAAAGCAAGCTTGACTTGTTTTATGCCTAATGCAGCAGCACATATTTAATTATCACACCAGTATCTAAGTTGGATATATATATATATATATATGAGCCTGTCTCAAAAGGTGATAACTCTTCTTTATTTTTACCATTGTAACGAGTGACACAAAACAACACAGAAACGGTTACACTGAAAACACAAGGACATTTGCTTCAAATCAATACGTATTCTATTGGGATTATGAAACACCATGTAAAAAACAAATCAGTTTATCCTGAGCAAATGCATAAGCAGATAGTATGTTGATCGTTACAATGGATAGAGTTTTGTCCCATATTGCTTAGCACCTTTTGAGACAGTCTCATATATCAATTCAAATCTAGATAAGTGTTTTACTATTGAAAATGTTATGCTTTTTATCGGAAAATGCAATTTGAAATACGTAGATCTGCTACCTGGAATTACTGCATATATCAATTTAGTAGTAGATGATATCATGAGGTCGGAGTCATTACATGAGCATTATGCAATTGACATGGAATGTACCCACTGCAAGAAGATAGTTACGGACAGCAGGGAAGAATTTCATCAGAACTGACACACAAAGTTTATTAGCTCAATTACAAGATCATTTCCATTTTCTCTTTTAATTAAAACTCAGTTTAAAACATTTTATGGAAAATAAAATATTAGGTTGATTGTTATAATCTACTTAAATTTCAATTTGAGAAATTTGTATCTTAAATTGCTAAATTTGCAGATATTTGAAGGGAAAACATGAATATCTAATTATGACATGCTTATCGAAACTCTGACACCATGCGCTTCTGCAGTAACAGGTTCTATTAAATTGAGTCAGTATTCCCTTTTATGTGGCAACAAATGCTTAATAAGTGCATCAGTATCTAAGTTAGATCCATAGAATCAGCTCTAGATAATTGCTTTGGTTTTGAAAACTTGATATCTTCATCGGACTATGCAGCTTTAATGCTGAGTGAGTAGAACCTCAGTGCTCATTAACTCACATCCTGGTCCCTCATAACGGAAGTAGTTTCGGAACCGGAAGTGGCAAAGAACCCGCCATAACTGTCGGCGGTAGATAAGTGGGCGTTGATTTGATAGGATAGGACGAGGGGTTAGAGAAGTGATATCTGTAGCCATATCAGGGAGGGGATAATAGTGTGCATTACCGTGTGGTATAGCATGGGATGAGTGACCAGGTGGTGCATTGGAATAGACATGAGCTGATACTGATAGTGGATGTGATATATATATATATACAGTAAACCCTCTCTAACCGACCGCCTCCACAGATCGACCATTTCCCTTTGTCGATCGCTTTATTTGGGTCCCAGCAACACTATTGTAATGATATTCTAACTCCCTAAACCGATTACCTCCCTAAATGGACCACCTAAAGTCGGTCCCAAGGTCGGTCGATTTAGAGAGGTTTTACTGTGTATATATATATCCTTCCTCAGCTGAACATTGTTCTACTCTATGTTAAATTGTATTATTATTTATTATTATTATTATTATTGTGGATGTGTGGATGTGTGGATGTGTAGGCGTGTGGATGTGTGGCTCTGTGCATGTGTGTTTGGAGATGTGGGTATGTGGACGTGTGGGTGTGTGGAGCTGTGTGTGTCGAGGTGTGGGGGGGTGTAGAGATATGGGGTTTATTATTATTATTATTATTGTTGTGGATGTGTGGGTGTGTGAATGTGTGGGTGTGTGGAGGTGTGGATGTGTGGGGGTGTGGAGCTGTGTCTGTGGAGGTGTGGGGGTATAGAGATATGGGGGCTTATTATTAGTAGTATTGTTGTTGTGGATGTGTGGATGTGTGGGTGTGTGGATGTGTGGGTGTGGGGAGGTGTGGATATGTGGGTGTATGGAGGTGTAGGTGTGTGCAGGTGTGGGGGTGTAGAGATATGGGGCTTATTATTATTATTTTTGCGGATGTGTGGCTATGTGGATGTGTGGATGTGTTGGTGTCTCGGTGGGTGTGGGTGTGTGGAGGTGTGGCTATGTGGGTGTGTGGAGGTGGAGGTGTGGGGGTGTAGAGATATGGGGATTATTATTATTATTGTTGTGGATGTGTGGCTATGTGGATGTGTGGATGTGTGGGTGTCTGGATGTGTGTGGGTGTGGGTGTGGGTGTGTGGAGGTGTGGCTATGTGGGTGTGTGGAGGTGTAGGTGTGTGGAGGTGTGGGGGTGTAGAGATATGGGGATTATTCTTATTATTGTTGTGGATGTGTGGCTATGTGGATGTGTGGATGTGTGGGTGTGTGGATGTGTGTGGGTGTGGGTGTGTGGAGGTGTGGATATGTGGGTGTATGGAGGTGTAGGTGTGTGCAGGTGTGGGGGTGTAGAGATATGGGGATTATTATTATTATTTTTGCGGATGTGTGGCTATGTGGATGTGTGGCTATGTGGATGTGTGGATGTGTTGGTGTCTCGATGTGTGTGGGTGTGGAGGTGTGGAGGTGTGGCTATGTGGGTGTGTGGAGGTGTAGGTGTGTGGAGGTGTGGGGGTGTAGAGATATGGGGATTATTATTATTATTGTTGTGGATGTGTGGCTATGTGGATGTGTGGATGTGTGGGTGTCTGGATGTGTGTGGGTGTGGGTGTGTGGAGGTGTGGATATGTGGGTGTGTGGAGGTGTAGGTGTGTGGAGGTGTGGGGGTGTAGAGATATGGGGATTATTATTATTATTGTTGTGGATGTGTGGCTATGTGGATGTGCGGATGTGTGGATGTGTGGGTGTCTGGATGTGTGTGGATGTGGGTGTGTGGAGGTGTGGGTGTGTGGAGGTGTGGGGGTGTAGAGATAAGCGGCTTATTATTATTATTGTCATGGGGGTGATGAAAATGGGAATAATTGCGCATAGAGAAGGATTCGAACCCATACCTCTTGCATTGCGAGCAAATGTGCTAACCAGTTAATCACATAGGTTCCCTGATGCCATCACTCTATCTACGCCTAACTATCTGTGTAGATCGTTACCTCAGAGGGCTGTGCAGACAACTGCAATATAATTATTAGATATTTATTCAGCCGCACCACCACCCCACCAACCCCCACCACTCCACCCCACCACATCCCCTTACCCCTCCTCCAGCCCCCTCCCACCCCCTCCCACTTCCTCCACCTCCTTCAACCTAACCTCCAGCACCGACAGCAGAGACGTCAGATCACGTGATCCCCACACAAAGGTCATTAATGAACTACCAAGAAGAGACACACTAGAGGGGGGAGGGGGAGGGAGGGGGGTATCAAACGCCCGGCGGCGGTCACGTGCATCCGGCGGCCACCTGGCGGCCACTTCCTACACCAGCGCCACCTGACCGGAGGTCAGCACCCTGTCAGGACCCATGAGATGGCCCGATCAATTCAAAGTTCAGTCACCTTTTTCTTTTTCCTTTTTCTTCTTTTTTTCTCTACTTTTTTCTTCTTTTTTTCATTGCTTCGCTTTTTCTCTTTTCTTTCCTGCTATTTTTCTTTTTTGGTACATTAGTTGATTATGTAGCAGGGGAAATTTCAATTCAATCGCAAACAATTGATCTTCCTCATTCCACTGCTCCTTGCCCTGTCCTAGTAATGCCGAATGCCTGGCTAGGCAGTGACAAGTATCAATTGTTAAGTCATTGGTTTGACTCGGCCGGGTTCTGAACCCAGGGATCGAATCCCAGAACCTACCAGAACGTGAGGTGGGAGGCGGACGCTCAACATATTCGGCCATCGCACCTTTCTCTCTCTCCCCCCCTCCCCCCCACCGCCAAGCTGGCTCTCCCATCTCCACCTTCATCTCTCCGCCTTCTCCCCCTCCTCCCCACCCCCCAAACCCCATCTACCTGACCCAGATGTGGTGGCCGATTCGGTAAGAGCACACGCAAGCTTCTCGTGTGGAAGGTCGGGCATTTGAAATCCAGCCGAGTCAAACTAACGACTTACAAATTGATACTTGTCGCTATCTAGCCTAGCGTTTGGCATAACTAGGATAAGGCAAGGACTGGTTTGCTCAGTATTAGGATAATGTGACTGAGTGGGATATTGGGTCATGGTGCTGGCAGCCTGATTTCCCAGTGGGGCAGCACTATTAAGTTGGTATGAGTGCACACTGTCACAAGTCAGTACCTATCCTGATATGTTCAGGTGCTAAAACCGACAAACGCCATCTGGGCCAAAATGAAAACATGACTTCCATATCTGAGCTGAAGCTGCTATCCCTCCAATAACCAAATCCATTTTTGTCCAGACGGTACCACATCCCCTAAGCACAACAATAAATCCTATTTTACAGAAAACAAATCAATTGGATTTGTCAGTTTTTGTGCCTGAACCCTTCAGATGTTACCAAGATGTAAAACCCCAACAAACAACCTCGCCATCCCCCGCCTCCTCTTTCTCTCCTATCTCCATTGCGTGGGCTGAGTGATAGCTTTCTGGGCTAGTCTCTCCATCACTGTGTTGTTGATTAGTTTCAGAGTTCCCCCGTCCATAGCCAACTCATACAATTCTCCAGGTCGTAGAAAAAAATACTTAGCCATGTGAATAGGCATTCCTCATGCAATTCAATATTAAAATGTGACATATGACATATATATCATTTTGTTCGGCATAAATATAGCATATGTGGTGTTCTCTGTGGCGGAGTGGTTAGAGTGTCAGACTTTTGTCTAGGTCGGACTCCTAATCTGAAGGTCGGTGGTTCGATTCCCCGTGTCCCTACCTCTTCCAATTTGGATTTCCACGGCTGTGTATAACTTACAGTGACATCAAAGGCCAGTTGCTCTCATACAATGTCTATGTGGTGTGGGAGGTTAAAAAATCCCTTGGGTTGGTAAAAGTGTAGGCTCGTGCTTTCTATCGACAAACTGTCTAATGGTGAAAACAAGTCTATTCAGACTTATCCATGATAGGCAGTATAAATCTTCAACAACAAAAAAGGTCTGATCAGGTCCCTTCATGATCTTCGGTCTTATGTGAACATGAATTGAATATCTTTCAAATCTTGATGACATTCTGTTGATGTGGGTCCTACATAAATATTTTAAAAAATAAAGTAAATTATTGTGTTAGTTTAGAGATGCAATGTAAAGGCACCAGGCATCAATTTTGTATTTATACTTTTCTTCATGATAGATTTATACTGCCTATCATGGATAAGTAAGAATAGACTTGTTTTCCCCATTAGACAGTTTGTCGATAAAAAGCCTGAGTCTACACTTTTAGCGACCCAAGGGATTTTTAACCTCCCACACCACATAGTCATGGTATGAGAGCAACTGGCCTTTGATGATGCTGTAAGTTCTACACAGCAGTGGAAATCCAAATTGGCAGAGGTGGCGGGCATGGGGAATCGAACCACCGATCTTCAGATTAGGTTATATCATTGGTTTGACTCAGCCAGGAATTGAATCCGAACAACTTACTTCTCCCTGCTTCTTACTGATTCGTCCACAGTATCTGGTCCATAGTGCTTCAAATTCAACAAATATACTTTGCGATGCTTTCCTTGGAGAGCTCTATTGCAAGAACTGCTTCTTTCTAGCCATTTTCTATAACATGTGATCCATTGGAATCTAAATCTCTTCCAGTTCTATTTGATGGAGAAAGCCTATCCACCAAGTATGGAAGCATTCCCTGGCCACACACACTCTGACAGTATCGATCGGACCAGCCATAACCCTACGAGAATAGGTTGATTCAAGAAATGCTTGCCATGAAAAGTCTTAGTCAATCGTGATAATTGTCACCTGTGAATAAGGGAGATTGGTTGGTTGTTGGTGTTTTACGTCCTGGCAACATCTAAGGTTATATCAGGAGGGGTACCGACTTGTGACTGAACACTCATGGCGACTTAATAAGGGAGATTGGTTGGTTGTTGGAGTTTTACGTCCTGGCAACATCTAAGGTCATATCAGGAGGGGTACCGACTCGTGACAGTGAACACTCATGACAACTTTATAGTGCTGCCCTACTGGGATACCAGGCCACCAGCACCATGACCTGATATCCCACTCAGTCACATTATCCTGACACCGAGCCAACCAGTCCTCGCCTTATCCTAATAATGCCGAACGCCTGGCTAGGAAGCGACAAGTATCAATTTTTTAAGTCATGGGTTTGACTTGACGGGAAATTGAACTCCCGACCTTCCGCACCGGAGGTCTGCGCTCTACCGATTCGGCTACCCCATCCGGTAAATAAAGGGAGGTTGTGTTGGCTATGTTACTTCCCCTTTAACGTCTTGCCATTTCATTCAACAACGACGGAGAAGGGAACAAAGCATTCAATCAATCAATCAATCAATAGTTCCGTCCTCTAGTCGAGGGTTGGATGCAATGGTTCTTCACTTGTCCCGATGTTGTGCTGTTCTGATAGAACAAAGCATTGCCTCTCCATAAAGCCGGTAATTAGGCGTTAGAGTAACACCTCTATAACCGACCACCTCCACAGATCGACCACTCGCTGATATCAATCGCTTTATTTGGATCCCAAACGATTGCCCATACAATACTATTGTAACGATAAAAACAACTCATTAAACTGGCCACCTTCCTAAATGGACCAAATAAAGTCGGTCCCATGGTCGGTAGATTCAGAAAGATTTTACTGTATATATATATATATATATATATATATATAACCACCTCCCTAAATGGACCAATTAAAGTCGGTCCCATGGTCGGTCGATCTAGAAAGATTTTATACACAATAAAACCTCCCTAAATCGACCGACCATGGGACCGACTTTAATTGGTCCATTTAGGGAGGTGGTCAGTTTAGGGTGTTTGTTTTTTCATCGTTACAATGGTATTGTTATGGGCAATCGTTTGGGACCCAAATAAAGCGATCGATATAGAGGAGTAGTCGATCGGTAGGGGTGGTCGGTTAGAGAGGTTTTACTGTATATATTATACACATGCAACAATGCAATTAATTGATTCGTGTGTCCCGTTGTTGATAATTCAGTCTAGATAATTTGAGGTTACATCAGATTCTTGTTGCATCAGCACTTTGAAGCATTGTGGACCTAGATCAAAGATTCACCCGATACTTCAAGTACGGGGGTGACTACCAACCCTATATAAAAACTGGTGAAGAATTTCGACATGGCGGGGAAATGAACTGAGCTGATAAATTCTTAATTTAGGAAGCAACATTTATTCTTTATATACGTCTTCATATTTCCCCACTATTTACGAGTTGAAAAATATAATAAAACATCTAGTTTAATAGACTTTAAATGAGAAATCGATGGCGTTCTATTGCTGCCATCTTGTTGTTTTGCATTCTCTCTCATTTCACCAACTCTGTGCCAATACAAGAGCCATTTGATACTGGAAAATGATCTTAAAAAATCGATATGTTCTAGAGGCATCGTTAAAGTTACATAGTCCGATGGATTTGAGTTTCTCTCATTTTCTGAGATAAACATATTAGGTTGTTCATTATAATCTACCTTACTTTAGTTTGAAGTAACAATTATTTTAAATCGCAAACTTTTGAGATATTTGAAATGGAAACTGCTAAATTAATTTTGGCAAGCTTGCCAAAACTCTATCACCATAGGCTTCTGCAGTAACAGGTTCTATTAATTGACTCAGTCGTCCCTTCTATGTGCTGGTAAATGTTTAATAAGTGCATCAGTATCTAAGGTAGATATGTAAAATCAAATCTAGATAATTGTTTTGGTTTTGAAAATTTGATGTTTTCATCGGACTATGCAGCTTTAAATAAAACAACTTTTACTTTTTTTTCTCCCACTCCCCACGATCTCCACGGCGTTTGATTTCTAATGGAACGCTCAACAATAAGCGGAATCCTCAATGAACGCGCGTTGGTAAACTCTCCCCCAACATCCATCCTATTCAACAGCAATGAGCGGAACTAAAATAGCGTGACACAGCGCATGCGCCCCAGGGACCCAGACGAATGTCGACCATTGTCAGTCCGCTCACGGTCGCAGCTTGGGACACACCCGCTTGTCTTGGGTGGCGCAATAGTCCGTGTGGACGAGTGTGCAAAGTGCAGCAGGTTTATACCAAAGGGAAAAGTCACACAAATGATTATATGTGGAATGTTGGTGAAAACCAGTTGAAATGATCTTGAATCTTTCAAATTGTCATAGCGGTGGGGCAGCACTATAAAGTCGCCATTCGTGCGCATTTTCACAAGTCGGTACCCGTCCTGATATAAGCATAGATGGTTGGTTGGTTGTTGGAGTTTTATGTCCTGGCAACATCTATGGTTACAACAGGATGGGTACCGACTTGTGACAATGCACACTCATGGCGACTTTATCGTGCTGCTCCACTGGGAGACCAGGCCGCCAGTACCATGACCCGATATCCCACTCAATCACATTATCCTGACACTGAGCAAACCAGTCCTTCCCCATATCCTATTAATGCCAAACGCCAGGCTAGGAAGCGACACGTATCAATTCTAAAGTCATTTGGTTTGACTCAACCAGGCTTCGAACCCGTGGGGTCGAATCCCAAGATCCACCAAAACGGGAGACGGACGCTCAACTCATTCGGCCATCCCGTCTTGACTATCACCATAGATGTAACTAAGACGGAAACACAATTAAATTGTCTGTTGTTGTTGCGGAAAAGGTCTATTATTCTATGGCTTCCGTGAGTGGCAACATGTCTCCAAGGCGAACAGCCTCTGGCAGTAGAAGAATGCGTGTTATTTGACGCTGTCATTGTGTCCTTCACAGAAGGCCTCCACCCCCCCCCACCCCCCCCCCCCCCCCCCCCCCCAGGCTTATCTCTCACAGACACACACATCAGGCGGAGGGAAGATTGAGCAGATTTTGTGATTGGCAGCTTACCTGCTTACCCACTAGGGGGCGTTTATAATACTAGATGTCGGGCAGGCTGACTGGTCCCTGTCAGCGCCGATAGGCGTGTAGGGCGATCATGTAAGCAAGCGCCGGATTTCAGACTTGGCGGTGCCTGATCACGTGGTCTGTTGGGTATTTAGGTCACGTGGTGTTTTAGGTAATGGCGTCGGACTGCGACGGTAATTATCTATGTATTTATGCAACGATGCATCAATGCATCTATGTATCGATGCACCGATGTACAGATGTACTGATGTACTGATGTACCGGTGCACTGATGCACCGATGTATCAATGTACCGATATATATATGTAGCTGTGTAGCTGCGTATCTATGTATGTATCTATATATCTCTGTATTTTTGTATCTCCGCACCTCAGTATCTCTGCATTGCTGTATCTCTGTATCTCTGTATCTATGTATCTCTGTATATATGTATCTATGTATCTCTGTATCTCTGTATCTATGTATCTCTGTATATATGTATCTATGTATCTCTGTATCTCTGTATCTATGTATCTCTGTATATATGTATCTATGTATCTCTGTATATATGCATCTATGTATCTCTGTATCTTTGTATCTATGTATCTCTGTATCTCTGTATCTATGTATCTCTGTATATATGTATCTATGTGTATATGTATTATGTGCATATGTGTCTATGTGGCTATGGGTCTATGTGTCTATACGTGTATACGTCTATCTGTCTATGTTTCTATGCATCTGTGCCTCAGTGTGTCTGTGTCTCTGTGTGTCTGTGTGTCTGTACATATGTGTGTATGTGTGTCTGTGCATCTGTGCCTCTGTGTGTATGTGTGTCTGTGTGTATATGTGTATGTGCATATATGTGTCTGTGCATCTGGGATGCTGTGTGTATGTGCCTTTGTGTGTGTGTGTCTCTATGTGTATGTGTGTATGTGTGTCTGTGCATATGTGCATATGTATATGTGCATATGTGCATCGGTGCATCCGTGTGTATGTGTATGTGTGTCTTTGCATATGTGTGTCTTTGCATCTGTGCATATGTGTGTCTGCGTGTCTGTGTGTCTGTGCATCTGTCCATCTGTGTGTCTTTGTGTCTGTGCGTATTTGTGTCTCTGCATCTGTGTGTCTGTGCGTATGTGTGTCTGAGTGTCTGTGTGTCTTGTGGATGGGTGTATGTGTGTCCATGTGTCTTTGCATGTATGTGTATTTGTGTCTGTGCATTTGTGTGTCTGTGTGTCTTTGTGTCTGTGCATATGTGCGTATGTATGTATGTGTGCCTGTGGGTATGTGTATGTGTGTCTTTGCATCTGTGTGTATTTGGGTCTGTAGATCTGTACATATGTGTGTATGTGTGTATGTGTGTCTCTGTGTCTGTGTGTCTTTGCATCTGTGTGTATGTGTGTATGTGCATCTGTGTCTCGTGTATATGTGTGTATGTGTGTATGTGTGTCTGTGCATCTGTGTGTCTGTGCTTCTGTGCATGTATCCATGTATATATGTATCTATGTATCCATGCATCCATGTACATATGTATATATGTATATATGTATATATGTATTCATGTATATATGTATAAGACTTCCCTACGAAATGACAAAGAGAGCAGCAGATTGGGTTGGATCGTTTAATCGACTCCGGGCTGAGCGATAAATGCCCTACCTAATAAAAGCGAAAAACAGGAGGCAAGTGACGATTTGAACCGAGTTGAGTGCGAGCGCCGGGGCCAAAGGAAGCAGCAGGCCCGGACGACGGTGATTGGCTAATATTCAAATCGACTAAATAAACAAATAATAAATAATAATAATTCTCCGAGCATTTATATGTATATAATAGATTATATATAATATAAGACTTCCCTACGAAATGACAAAGAGAGCAGCAGATTGGGTTGGATCATTTAATCGACTCCGGGCTGAGCGATAAATGCCAAAGGAAGCCGAAGCGACCACCCAAACCAATCAAGCTGTCTCAGAGCACAAGGTGGCTGCGACCCTCATGTCGTCCATAATCCGGACAGATAAGGGGGGTTTTCAAATATGCGTAGACTGTGTCCGAGGCCCAATCCCCCCGCACCTTGATCTCTTCCACAGTGCCCCCACATAAGGATAGGAAGGTGCAGCCACCCCGATGCAAGGAATGTGAAGACAAGTCCTCCACATCCATACCGGCCCTGGAAGCAAAAGTCTTTAGAGTTCGTTGGTAAATTGCATAAGTCATAGGTGTGGAACCCCCCTCCCCATCAGGCAGCCTGAATGCTTCGTCAGAGGGTCCAGCGGGAAGCTGGGTGAAATGCCGTTCGACCCAATGCACCGCGCACATCCCCGGGTCCGGACAGCGAGCAACGGGGACCTCCAGGACTCTCTCCGCATACTGGATGGTTTTACTTTTCCTAATAGTTATTACCATTCCCCAGTCAAAGATCTTAAAATCCCGCCTCTGAAGAGTCGAGTCTGACATGGTCACTTGAGCCTTCCTCAGAAGGGCTCTAAAGGAAACCAAAATTGCAGCTCTCCAAGCTGTATGGCCGGGGGAGGAGCACAGCATCGCAAATATCCTTCTCATCATCGACGGCAGCAAGGGTCGAGCCCGGCGTGGGGCATCACCCTTGACCCGTTTAATCCCTCTAAGGGTCGAGGATATAATAAAACTGTTATAGTCAATAGGCCTCGCGCCATTCTGTCTTAGAAAATAATTTAAACCACTCAGGTAGTTCTTGATCGAGCCGTACTTCATAGTGCGGGCGAGCCAAGTTGCGTAAAGGACGACCTGCTCATCCGAACATGGAGCAGGAGCGCGATCAGAACTGAAAGTGTCTACAAAGTCCAGGTATTTCTTGACTTGAACGGCCCTTGATGTTAGCGAATTTGGCGCGTAGAAATGGTCCTGATAACCCTTTTGCTCACTCCTCAGCTGAGATATCTCTGTAAGAAAGTAGAGTGCAAGACAGTTTAGCCCTACAGCAAAGCATGCCTTCTGGGTCAGCGTTCATAATTCTCGTGTTACTAGCACTGTCGTCCAGGCGGCTCAGAGAGTCACAGATGACATTATCACGACTACGAATATAAACAGACTTAAACTCAAAGTTCCTCTCAACTGCCATCCAAAACAACCTCCTGAGATAGTACATGATTCCAGTTGATCTAGATCTGCCTGTGCTCAGGGCGGCCCGTACGACAGCACTATCTGTAACCATAACAACAGTTGCATCCGACCATTTATGCGACCACCTATCGCAGGCAGCGTATACCGCTGCCATCTCCTGAATGTTTATATGAGCTGTAGCCACGTGGCCCTCGGGGCTCGAGTGGTGGTGACCCACATAGCCCGACAACAATCTATTGTCAGCTTCGACGAAGGAGCCGGCCAACCAGTCGTTACCATGGAGAGCGGCTTCCCGATGCGTCGCTGTAAGAAGAGATCAGGGGGGCGAAGTGGCCAAGGATCTTGGCCTTACCGTTAAAGTGGCTAGAGAACGTGATCCACCATTCCAGATCCTCCCGGACCCCCTTGGTCAGCCTAACCCGATGGTGGCCCTCCCTGAGTTTTGCGGACATATCGAATATCCTTCTCGTAGAGGTTCGGCCGCCCCTGATCACCTTCGCACAGTGGGCTAGGATCCCGCCGAGCTGCTCCAGCTCCTTCTTCGAAGCTTTCCTCCGATCCCTCATTGTCTCGAGTACCCGTCTCATCTTGTCTAATTTATCTGTTGGAAGGGAGAGTTCTAATTTATTGGAATCAATCATGATCCCGAGGAAGCGCACCCGCGGGGCAGCCTGGCTCACTTTCTTATAGCTTACATAGAAACCCAGCCTGCGGATGATTCCTAAGACTAGCTTCTGGGCACCCATCACCTCAATTTTAGTCCGTCCTAACACACAGAAGTCATCTAGGTAATTAATTACCCGAGTAGCTCCCTCCCTTAGAGCACATCTGACAATGAAATCTGAAATTTTGCTAAATATATAAGGGCTGGAGGAAAGGCCCATGCTGAGTCTGTTATCTAGATAATAGCCTCCCTCCTCAGCCAGGGCCCTAGCAATGGCCAGACCCTGACGAGGGCGGTCAGATGGGTGGATGGAGACCGCTCTGTAAGCATCTTTAATGTCTATTGTCGATAGAAAGTCCCCTTTCTCCATGCAGTCTGTGACAGTATCGATGGTTTTGTAGCTAAAAGTGGTGGCTATGCCTCGTGTGAACTGGTTTACCGAGTTGCCCTTGGGTCTACTACAATCAACGACGGTTCTACCGCCGCCGTCGTCTTTTGGTACGACAAAGACCGAATGTGTACATTTTGGCTGGATGTCTACTCTGGATATGTTCCCAGCAGCCAGCTCTCCCTGAAACTTCTCATAAATGATATCATGCTCCCACTTATTCCTAGCGTTCTTCTCCCTGGTGCTATAGGTTATATCACAATCGTCATTTATAACCCTGAAGCCATAGACCACCCCTAACAATAGAAAAATCGAGTCAGGATCATTATCTCCTCTAAAGAACAACTCGACTACGAATCTACAGGGCTTAAGCTGGGAGCGGTTGCCTGCAATAAAATGGGTACAATCACAGTTGGCATGAAAACATGATTCATATACTTTAAAATGGAAGCTATCACCAGCTATAGACTCTGATAAAGATACCATTATGTGGTCTCCCACATCCCAGATATGCAATCGGCCGTCAACATCCTTTATATCAACAGTACCCCAAATGCTAGATGTTTCAACGCCCCCCTGCACATTGGGAACAATCGGATTAGCATTGGCATCGTGCGCAGAATGTTCGCCATTTCTCTCAATTTGAATGTCCAGGCCACCACCGTCTCCACTGTCAGTCATGTCACCCATGTCCTCGCAAAAGTGCATAAGTGTATCTCCGTCATGAACTTTGTTGCTGCTCTCAGCCTCGGTTGGTGTATCACTGTCATTCCGTGAGTCGCTGCTCCCGCTCACGCCGTGAACGAGGCCCCGGCTAGTCACAGGGGCCAAGTACTCCCGATAGTTGCTAGCCCCAAGGTGGCCAGCACCCAGTTCAGCAACCTCCCTGCTGACAGTCTCCCTGTCAGCCATGTCCCTGTCCAACACACCTGCCTTGGGCCACTGAGTCAGCTGGGCACTAGTTTGCCCCCTGACCCACTTACCTGCATGATATGCGAATAAGGGTTCATGCTCCGTTACCACAGAACTTGCCTCGAACCGGTCGGTGAGATGTTCATGTCCCAGTCACTCCTTACACTTGTAGCGTTTGTGGCCCTTCCCCCCGCACTTAGAGCAAGTGTGTTTAAAGCGGCACAAGTCCTCTGCGCGGTCGCATCCCCCCTCGGAATTCCAGGCGTAGCAGGAGCGATTTCCTGGTCCGGATGGCGCCTTCCTTCCTGAACCGAAGCTCGTCTTCCTCTGCCTACGGTTCTGGTCGCTGTAGTGGGACATGCTCTCACTCTGGTATTTGGATGAGAATGCCGCGAATCCAATCGTCTCTGCTAGCTTCCGTATCTCCAAATCGTACTCGACATGAGCAATGTCTTTATAATGGTCATCCCGCGCCCGATTTGTGATAAACTTGAGATGCTGCAAGAAGGCTCTGTGGTCTTGCACGGACAAGTCCGCTATGGTGAGGCACCAGGAAGCACTAGCATTGATGAGCTCATAGGCATTGAGCTTCCTAAGATCCTTTCCCCCCAGAGTATGCTTCTTCAGAGCCCACTTACTCCGTCTACGTCGGGAGGCACTGCTGTCGCTCCGAGAGCGTGTTGTTCGTCGTCGTCTTCCGGCATCCCTGGATCTTCTCCGGGACCGGCCGTAGGAAGAGTGGCCTTCGTCTTCCCTATCCTTTGTCCCCCACTCCGGCCGAGCCTCCTCGGGAATCACGTGAATTTCAGTTCTGTGGGGGGCCTTCTCTGTCTTGTCGTCGTCTCTTGCTGGCTCGTCCCTAGTCCGTGGACGACCGGCCCTCCTTCTGTCTCTCTCTGCCTGCAAGTCACTCAGCCGGTCCTGGAGATCCTGGAGCCGTAACTCTGCCTCGATTTTTTCGATCGCCGCTCTTGCCTCCTCTTCTTTTTCTTGGATCGATAAGTCTGCCATTGCCGTCGTCACTTGGGCCGAGTCGTCTTTTGATTTACTTGAGGCCATACTTCTTGTGCGCACCGTCGTCCGTTCCTGGTGGTCACAACAAGTCGCAGCGTCCTCCTTCTTGTGATTACAACCGCAGTCAGTACAGTATGGCAGCGGCATAGGTCGTCCGTTGGCCTGTAGTCGTCCGCTGGCCCCTTCGGTTGTGTGTCAGAGACACTAAGTATTTGAGGAAAAAAAACCTTCAACGTCGATCTGGTCGTCCGCTGTCCCTGTAGAAATCGCCGTTGAGTATGGATGGTTTAATCGTCTGTGACGTGCAAAATCGAACGAGTCGTCCGTTGGCCCGATCGGGCGATTTGTTTTGAACGACCGTTAAGGAGGACTAGTTTCAAATGTACGAATAATCGACAAGATTCAAATCGCTCGTCGATACGATTAATATGTCTGAGCCTCTTCCATAAGAAACTATGAATGAGGATACAGTCGTCAACTGGCCTGAGTATGCATTTCCTACGATCGATAAGTATTTGAGCAAGGCGTTTTCAACGTCGATCAGTCTATTTGGAAATCGACAACATGGAAATATTTTTCGTCAGTCGTCCGCTGTCCCTGTAGAAATAAGGTTTATTTATGTGCACGATACCGTTATTCTTTAATTCAGGAACGATCGTCCTTGTTGTGTTGGTAGAGTTCACGGAATCAGCTGAAGTCGTCCGTTGGCCCAGGTAAAACAACAGGTAACACAGGTAAACAAAGGCAGCACAGGTAGCAGGTAGACTGTGATCCTTTCCAAGCGAAAAACAGGAGGCAAGTGACGATTTGAACCGAGTTGAGTGCGAGCGCCGGGGCCAAAGGAAGCAGCCGGCCCGGACGACGGCGATTGGCTAATATTCAAATCGACTAAATAAACAAATAATAAATAATAATAATTCTCCGAGCGTTTATATGTATATAATAGATTATATATAATATATAAGCATCGATGTATATATGTATCTATGTGTCTATGCATCTATGTACATATGTACCTATGTATCTATATACCTATGTATATATGCATCTATGCATCTAGGCATATATGTATCTATGCATCTATGCATATATGTATCTATGTACCTATTTATATATGTACCCTATGCATATATGTATCTATGCATCTATGTGTATATGCATCTATGTGTATATCTATGTACCTATGTAAACCTTTATTTATGTATATATGTATCCATGTATCTATGCATATATGTATCCATGTATTCCTGTATCTCTCTATCTATGCATCTATGTATATCTATATCTATATATTTATGTATCTATGTATCCATGCATGTATGTATATATGTGTATTTCTGTATAATTAATTATATGTGTGTATTTTTATGAACTTATGTATATATATATCTATATATATCTCTCTTATGCATAAATATCTATATATTCCCTCTGTGTGAGTGCCACAAGACTGGGGGGGGGGGCCCGATTACCAATACAACCCCATGGGGTATTCGACCAATGAGTCAGGTCAAGAGGAAATATATAACTTAATAGAAAATGTATTCCCCTCCGAGCATTTGTACTTATATAATGCGGTACACAGCACATATTGTATAAATGCTTCCTGAGATTAACCTAGATTACTGATTAGCAATGGAACAGGTGTTCAGCTAAGATTCCTTATACGCGGTATGCGGTATGCGGTATGCGGCATGCGGCATGCGGAATGCGGCATGCAGTATGCAAATGGGAGGATTCCTTCTATGCGGTATGCGGCATGCGTCTGCCCACCACCACCACCACCATATGTTTCCCCTCTGCACCCCTGTGTGTGACCGTTCCGTAATGATCCGTCGCCTCTCCTCGTCTAAAACTAATGGACACGTCCGACTGAGGTTTCTATTCACATACCGCATGCCGCATGCCGCATGCCGCATACCGCATGTCGCATGCCGCATGCCGCATGCCGCATGCCGCATGCCGCATGCCGCACCGATCGCTATAGAGACTAATCGAGTTGCCACATTCGCATTCGCATTCGCATTCGCATTCGCATTCGCATTCGCATTCGCATACCGCGTGTAAGGAATGTAGCCCATTGACTTCAAGGCGTTTCGATATTTTGCTGCATTCGCATTCGCATACCGCATGCCGCATGCCGCGTGTAAGGAATCTTAGGTTTAGACACGTCCTTATCACGCGACCACGCTCACCAAGGGTGAGTTTGAGTCCACTGGCGGGAAGTAAAGGCGGTAGGTACTTGTTGTTCCCTTTCATGCAGGTGTCGTTGAAGTATTCTGCCATCTGGCCCTCCCAGCCTGACTCCTCCACTACTCCTACAAAGGACTTATTCATGGCCCTCCCAGCCTGGCTCCTTCTCTACTCCTACAAAGGACTCATTCACGGCACACCCAGTCCCTCACATACTGGTGAAGTACAGACAGTTCTGTCTGTAAGGAATTTGTATGCATTTATTGTATCTCCTCAGTTTATTGTAAACATACCTTGCAGAGAGTTAAAATAAAAGAATTGAATTGAATGTCATGTCTGAGGCCTCATCCACACTGCGGCTTGTGACCACTTGGCGACCACTTTGCGACCACTTTGTAACCACTTTGCGGCCACTTTGCGACCACTCTGGGACCACTCTGCGACCACTGGGTGACCATTTTGGTCATAAGGAGGTTGCAGGTGCTGCACCAAACACCTCACTACGACCAAAATAGTCGCCTGGAGGTCACCAACCATTTTCAGAACTTGCGACCGGTCGCCGACCAGTTAGCGACCAGTCACCGACCAGTCAGCGACCAGTGAGAGACCAGTTAGCGACCAGTCGGTGATCAGGTAGAGACTAGTCAGCAACCTGTCGGTGACCAGTCAGCAACCAGTCGGCGACCAGTCACCGACCAGGTAGAGACCAATTAGTGACAAGCCGGTGACCAGAATGGCTTTTGGTACTAAACTGGTCGCAAAGTGGTCGCAAAGTGGTCGCAAAGTGGTCACAAAGTGGTCGTCAATGGTCGCAAACAGTAGTGTGACTGGGGCTTAATCAGACGGCGGCAGAACTGAGGCCACGCTGCCTATGATCATCGCCCCCTCTGGCGGTTATCGCGAAAACAATCGGTCACGTGATCGGATGAGAGTTCAAAGGCCAATCAATGCGTGGCCAATGATGAAAACGAGGCGGTTTGGCCGCTGTGGGAGTCCGTCTACTAATGACAACTCAGGAGCGACCTTACTTACTCCCGCAGCACTGCCTCTGATTGATTGGTGGTTACTCTACACCGTGTCGGCAACATAGACCATATTCTCGGCGAACTTTAAAAAAAAAAATTCAACCATCGCTTTAACATATAATGTAAAAGCATACAATCAACTATGTCTCAATAGACACTCATGAATTTAAAAAGCTCACCATCATATAATTTGTCTCCAAGGTAAATACAATTTATCTTTTCGAATGGGCTGCTACGTAACCCAGTAGAACAAGTGTCGGAAGGCTGGGTTATGGAAATAACTGCGTAAATTTGCAATCCTGATATGTTAATTATATTGTTCACGCAGTTATCTACCATAACCCGCTACCTCTGCAATGAAAAGTTGATGAAATCATCTAGATTACCATAATATTCTTTAAACGTCAAATTGAGAGCATTCAGTGGCTGCCATCTTGGTTATTTTTGCCATTCTCTCTAAAGTCCTCAACATTATCGCAATATTTGGAAAGTGATCAGTTACTGGTGGAGGAATGTGTGCGTTGACGACTTGCCAAGAAGTCTGGAAGAGGTGGTGAGCCAGCGCTGGCGGGGGAAAAGGTGCGGCCAATCGGGTGGCTGGATTGTGGACTCATCTATCCTCTCGAAGAAGAGTCCAAGGTGATGTTGGTGGGGGGTGGGGGTGGGGGGGGGGGTGGAGGTGTGTTGTTCCCACCGAATCAAACACAATGCTAACATTGTGATCAATTTCCAAATGTGTGGCTTATCTTGATGTTATTTGTTAAGCTGTTAAATTGTTAAATATTTCTGTTAGCTATTTATTTTCAATTTGTAAAGATTCATTTTGATGCCGATCAAATGCACCGTACCCTATTTCATAATAAGATAAATTTCAAATCAAATACAAAAAAACAACTCTCAGCCTCACGCAGGCAAGGTTATGAAGTTTTGAGGACAATAAAATGGCTGCGACATGTATTAGAAGATTTCCACCACCAACCCGCCTTCTGCTGGAAACAGAAGGCTGGAAACCCCGTCCTGATATGACCGTAGATGTTGCTAGGACGTAAAACAACAAGAAACAAAAAACAAACATCTGCTGGAAACAGCAACAAGTAATGCTATGCGTAGATAGAATCTTACAATGCAGCTTGTTCTGTTGAACAGGTCTGAGAAGATTGGAAACCTAGAAAGTTTGTTTTATTTAAAGACACCTCTAGAGCACATTGATTTTTATCATCGGCTATTGGACGTTAAACATATGGTCATTCGTACATATTTCTTTAGAGGAAACCTGCTGCCGCCACATAGCCTACTCCTCCTGATAAGCAGTAAGGGATATTTTATTATGCACTTTCCCACAGACAGGACAGCACATACCACAGCCTTTGATGAACCAGTTGTGGACCACTGGTTAAGATTGGAAACGTAAAGTGCCTATCACACCTTACCGGATTGAGTACCGGACACAATTGGACAAAGAATTTTCTAGTCCGGTGGTGTTCGGTATCAAAATGTACCGAAATGTGTCGAAATGTTGCACTTAGGGTCAAAGGCCGCCGGATGAAATGGATGTTAAATGGACAAGGAACGTACATTAACGAATAGCCACTGGACGATAACCGGACGATAACCGGACGACAACCGAACCGGACGACAACCGAATGTCAAACGGATGGACCAAACATCAACTGGACACGTACCGGACTGATCACGGACGTGCTGAAAACATATAAAAACCGACTGACCGACTTCCCGCAACACCGTCAAGGGACTCTTCAGGAAACAAACCGGAGACGTAACGGTTAGGTACCGGACATGAACCAGACAAAACGGACTAAACAGACTTAAAACGGACAGCAACCATACACGTCAGTCCGGCAGTGTCCGGTACAAGTTTTGTGCATGTTCAAAACTTGCCACCGTACACACCGGACACCACCGGACAGAGACCGGAAACGCCGGATGTGTACCGTATATAAACCATACATTGATGTATTTCACCGGACAGTGTCCGTTTTCTATCCGGTACCCGAATCCGGTAAGGTGTGACTGAGCCTTTAACTGCTCAAATAAGCCATGATGACACAGCACAAGCTGCAATTCCTCCTTCATAATGATTATGAACTACAAGATCCTATTACGTCTTCATTAATATTTAATATCTGTGCTCTCATCTTCAAGCGATACTGGATAATCTATTACGGACCATGTCGACGGACTGGAACAGCAGCATTAATAACACTAGTTTGTTTGTTTGTTGCTTTACATCCTATCAACATCTAAGGTCATATCAGGACGGGTACCGACTTATAACAGTGCACAATCATGGCAACTGTACAGTGCAGCCCCACTGGGAGAACAGGCTGCCAGCACTATGACCTGATATCCCACTCAATCACATTATCCTGACACTGAGCCAACCAGTCCTTGCCCTATCCTAATAATGCCAAGCGTCTGGCTAGGAAGTAAAAGTAATCAATTTTTATGTCATTGGTTTGACTCGACCAGGGTTCGAACCCATGAACCCATGGGTTCTGATCCCCCTATCTCCCAAAACAGGAGATGGACGCTCAAATCATTCGGCCACCCTGTCTGGTCATTTTACTAGTCTAATGGCCCACGGCCCTCCGACTCTCACTCACACTGGCCACCGCGTGGTAGTAGAGCTCATCTACAGACTACTACACTAGCAATAACATAACAGTGACACAGATATGCAAGTAAATTGCCATTTCAATTGCTAAATTTTCTTGTGATAATACATTTATTTATTAAATATGTTCAGCAACGGGGCAAATCATTTCTAACTAACGTAGGTTTGATGAATTTCTTAATTTATTGATTTATTTTCTACAGCTCCTCCAGTGTAACTGATTAAGATGTTAATGCCGCATTGTCAAATGAAAGCATACAATGTTCAAAACCAAAGAAAACCTATATTTGATGTTAGATATCCAACTTAGATACTAGTGCATTTATTAAGCCTTTTATTGCTGCATAGAAGTGAATACTAAGTCAATTCACCCTATTCACGCCGCGGCCATGCTGAAACCAGACCGAGGGCACTTACGCGTCTGCCAGGCGCCGCTGTATGAAAAGTCATGTGAATACTTTTTTGTCGACCAAAACCTCTCGAAATCACTCAAATTTGAGGGTATTCATTTTTTAAAGTAACATATTCATCTGTGCATACCTGTTTTCTATCTATTGGCCAATTTTCACCAAGATTGGGTGACCCTTGCATGGTGATTTTTCCCGTTCTTTAACTACAATGTGACTGTCAACTTCAAGTCTGCTTGGTTATGGTGGTATCATGTAATGCAGCACTGTCAGCATAGTTATGTGTGCAACACAGTTAAACAACTAGTCTTAGTAATTAGAAATTAATAAAAGCTTTAAAAGTGTTAAGATATATTTATTTAATATATCTATATTATGAAAGTTATGCAATTTTGCAATTAAGAAAAGATTGGCAGCCAAGGTGAGTGACTTTGTTGACATTGCCTACTGAAATGCATCTGATCATCACTCAATCTTCATGCAAATTGACCAATAAATAGAAAAAATGTAAGCAAGAATGATTATGATAGTTTCAAAAGTTAATATCTTCAAATTGTACTCCTTTAATTGATGTAGTAGTTCATACACATCAGCATGCAGCAGTGTCTTATGGCCATTTCCAATACCGATGCTTACTCAGCCTCGTTCTGATGCCTAATTAGGTCGTGCGTGAATAGGGTGAATAGAACATGTTACTCTTGAAGCCTATGGTGTCAGAATTTTGGTGCGCTTGCCAAAATTAATTTAACTTGTTTCACTTCAAATAACTCAAAGTTAACCATATAGATCAACAGTATGTTAGCTTATTATGATCATGTTGTTGCTTTACGTCCTAGTATCATCTAAGGTCATATCAGGACGGGTACCGATTGCTGAGCAAAGCAGTCCTTGTGCTATCCTAGTTATGCCGAACGGCAGGCTAGGTAGCGACAAGTATAAATTTAATAAGTCATTGGTATGACTCGGCTGGGATTCGAACTCCCAACCTTCCACATGGGAAGTCTGTGATCTACCGATTCGGGCACCGCGTCCGATCCCTAAAGCGGCTGTCACATCTCACCGGATTGAGCAACAGACAGAATTGTCTAGTCCGATGGTGATAAGTATCAAAATGTATTAAAATATGTCAAAATGTTTTACTCTCGGGTCAATAGCAGCTGGACGAACGGACATGAAATGGATGTGAATGGATAGCCAATGAACGAAACGTACTCAAACCGGACAAGAATCATAGACATCAATCCGACGGCATCCGTTCCTGGTTTTGTGCGTGTTCAAAACTTGTAGAGACACAAAACAAACTTTGTTCAGTTTCTGTCCGTTTCCCCCAATCCGGCGAGGTATTACTGGGCCTTTATACATGTACCACAAACTTAAAGCCATCAGCATCTGCAACTTAAATAAGCTTACGGCTCTATTGGCAATCGTTATCGAAGGAGATTGGTTGTTGGAGTTTTACGCCCTGGCAACATTTATGGTCATATCAGTACGGGTACCGACGTGTGACATTGCGCACTCATGGCGACTTCATGTGCTGACATAAGGAAGCCTAGGTGGTGTAATGGTTAGCACACTGGCCCTGAATGCAAAAAGATGTGGGTTCGAGTCCCGTTCTAGGCGCAATATTTCCGATGTTAATGCCCCTGACGACAATACTGTCTCATTCATGTAAATAGTGGATTACTACAAATCGGTTACGGTGCCCAGTCCCCAGTGTGCTGCCGTTGCTTTCACAAATGCATGTAGATTAAATGAATAATAGACTAAGCTTCCTTTCCCTACTGTAAGCGTGGCCCTAAGCTAATTCTCCCAGCGACACATGAAGCGTAATAGTCCGATGAGCCATCAACATTTCAAAACCGCGGTTGCCGGCGGTTTGCCGGCGGTTTGCCGGCGGTTTGCCGGCGGTTTGCCGGCGGTTTGCCGGCGGTTTGCCGGCGGTTTGCCGGCGGTTTGCCGGCGGTTTGCCGGCGGTTTGCCGGCGGTTTGCCGGCGGTTTGCCGGCGGTTTGCCGGCGGTTTGCCGGCGGTTTGCCGGCGGTTTGCCGGCGGTTTGCCGGCGGTTTGCCGGCGGTTTGCCCGATGTTTGCCCGATGTTTGCCCGATGTTTGCCCGATGTTTGCCCGATGTTTTCCCCAGTTGCCGCCGTTGCCGTCGGTTGCCGCCGTTTGCCGCCGGTTGCCACCGGTTGCCGCCGGTTGCCGCCGGTTTCCGCCGGTTGCCGCCGTTTGCCGCCGGTTGCCGCCGGTTGCCGCCGGTTGCCGCCGGTTGCCGCCGGTTGCCGCCGGTTGCCGCCGGTTGCCGCCGGTTGCCGCCGGTTGCCGCCGGTTGCCGCCGGTTGCCGCCGGTTGCCGCCGGTTGCCGCCGGTTGCCGCCGGTTGCCGCCGGTTGCCGCCGGTTGCCGCCGGTTGCCGCCGGTTGCCGCCGGTTGCCGCCGGTTGCCGCCGGTTGCCGCCGGTTGCCGCCGGTTGCCGCCGGTTGCCGCCGGTTGCCGCTGTTGCCAGCACCATGACCTGATATCCCAGTCACATTATCCTGACATTGAGCCAACCAGTCCTTGCCCTATCCTATTAACACACTGATTAAAGGCGAGCAGCAAGCTAGGATAGTAGGAAGCGACACGTATAAATATGGTAAGTCATTGCTTTGACTTGACCGGGAATCAAAATCCCGATCACCCACACAGGAGGCCTGCGCTCCACCGATTTGACCACCGTGTTCAGTAACAGACAGATAATTTTGCATCTGCAACTGTAGCCATCGTAAATCACGTGGGTCGGTGGGATGACTATAAATAGCCAACCACGAGGGATATTACGATGCCTACAGGTACAATAAATTCTTCATCTTATATTATCTTTTTATTGTCCATGTAGAGAACTAGTTTATATCGCTATGGACCTATACAATCTAGTTATCTCATCTGGTGTTGATGTCATTTGGCCGAGCAGATATCGTCTATCTATCAATGCACCACATGCCCAATAAAATCCTAACACACATATTTTATTACTCTGTATTATTAGTTCATTTCATAATAATTAGCAAGCAGAACATAACAGAAAGAAGACAAGTACGATTCGTATGGATCGAGCCGATAACTCTGGCTGGCCCTTTAGACCTACCATTAATTTTATTTAACTAAATCGTTATAGAAATGGGCCATTAGTAGGGGGGTGAGGCGCCGCCTGGTGGGACGGAGTGGACTTAGGGGAGCTGCTTGGAAGCAGGCCTCCCGGTCTCCAGGCTGCACCCTAGCCTCCAGTAACCCCTAGTAGAAAGGACCACATCAAAAGGAAAGGTTACAGGAGCAGTCGTAATAATAACAATAGAAGACAGGAGAATTACATACATAATAATATGTGCATAAGTACTTTATACCGCACGTGTGTTTGTGTCAAAATACAAACCGGATATGAAATGCATTTAACAAGTTTGTGACTGTCACTATCTGAAGGAAAATAAATATGAATTCTACATATTGAGATCAAATTGAAAGACATGGATAATTCTGCTATTATTCTGATTCTATTGTAATACACAGAAACTCCTTTCTTTCTTTAAAGAGCTAGTAATATGACCAGAATAATCTTATGTATTCATAATTGCACGGGAGCGGGACGTAGCTCAGGCGGTAGAGTGTCCACTTGTCATCGGATCGATCCTGCTCAGTGCTGTCCATTTGCAGTTTGGGTTATTTTCTGTTCCAACCAGTGGTCCACAACTGGTTCATCAAAGGCTGTGGTATGGGATGTTGTGTCTGTGGGAAAGTGTATATAAAAGACCCCTTGCTGCTCGTTGGAAAGAGTTGCCCTTGTGGTGGTAGTGGGTTTCCTCCAAAGAAATATGTCAGAATGACCATATGCTTGATGTCCAATAGCCGATGATATGAAAATCAATGTGCTCTAGAGTTGGTAAATTTTGAGTTCCCCATGGAAAGTATCACAATCCCTACTTTGAATAGCAGTGTATTTGATTGGTTTTTGGAGTTTTACGTCCTGGCAACATCTAAGGTCATATCAGGACGAGTCCCGACTTGTGACAGTGTGCACTAATGGCGACTTTATAGTGCTGCCCCACTGGGAGACCAGGCCACCAGCACCATGACCTGATATCCCACTCAATCAGATTATCCTGACACTGAGCCAACCAGTCCTTGCCCTATCGTAATAATGTCGAGTGCCTGTCTAAGAAGCGATAAGTATCAATTCTTATGTCATTGTGTAAAATTTCCCGATAATTAGACATTGGTGGATGGTGTGAACTAGTCTATAGTGAATTACAATTGTTATATGAAAGGGTAAATGAAATATAGGGCCAGAGGCATTAAGGTATTATGTGGTGCTGGTGATCCTTTACTGAGTTTTATATAGATATTATCTGATTATGTAGTTATTACCTAGTGTGAGAGGGGCACTACTTTTAGTGTGACAGAGCCTTAGCAGCTCTGCTCACATACCCCCTCCCCCCCCAACTGTTATTTACGGATCACTGCACACCCAGACACAACAGCGCACTGTAGCCATAAACAACCAAGGCTTGGATACAAGCATGCTGAATGTTCATCAGTAGATTGGAGAATGCCTACTGTTGATTGGAGGAGCTGATCAGGTGTGACAGCCATCTTGGATTCATGAAGCTATATAATAATAAACCTTAGGATGCAAGCTCTCTATCTTGCTGTGCACTTTATACACTACCTTTCTCTTGCCCGTAGTGATTTCATATTTAGCCTACCTACACAACTACAGCTGCCAGCCGTCGACTTTACAATTGGTTTGATTCGACCAGGGTTCGAACCCACGAATCCATGGGTTCGGATCCCCCGATCTCCCAAAATAGGAGAAGGACGCTCAACTCATTCGGTCATCGAGTCTCACAACATGGAACTGATCAGTTCATGACTATTGATGCCCGACAAAGAAGGAAGAGGAGGCGTTAGTGGAGAAAATAGCACTTTATTGGAAAAGTGCTGATAAGTCCAGGATATACCAGGATATGCGATGCAGGATAATGCAGGAAAAATAAGATAAACATGTTATGCGAACAGGATAATGCAGGCGAGTTATGTGATAAGAGTAAATAAGAGGACTCATAAGGAGGCTAGGAACTAAGAAAGTCAGCGAGGTAGAGCTGAGGAGCCCTCCACCAAAATGGAAGAGAGGGCTCGAGGGGCGGCCGAGGGGGCGAGGCGGGGCACGTATGCGTGTACCGCCTCAGAGGTCCAAGTCCCTTGGGCCATAACGTCTGGGAGGGGGACCCCGGCCCACTGGCATGCCTGGGCGGCGCCGCGTCGGAGGCTGTGGAGGGTGTAGACCTCAGCGGAAGGGACTCCCCGGAGCAGCGCGATGAGGGTCCAGAGGGCGGCCCGAGGGCATGATAAGCACGGGGGCGTCGGGTGGGGCCGAACGCTGCACGAGGGCAGCATGCCAGGCAGCGACGGGGCAGAGGGCGGAGCTGGGTGATGCGGGGACGAAGAGGGCCACCGCCCCCGAGGGCCCGGTGGTGGTCTTGGACGTCCTGATGATGACGTGGAGGCCCCCGGGAGTGAGGCGGACGTCATCCCGTGTGATGGTGTGGGGGCCGCCCCAGCCCTCGGGACTTGGGGAGAGTAGGTAGGACTGTCTCAGCATCCCAAAGTACCCTAGGAGGAGGGTGGCCCGAGGGACGATGGAGGCGGGCCCCGCCCTGGCGAGATGGGCGATCACCAGGAGTTCGGGGGTGAGGGGCGGGGCCTGCCGGGGGACGTGGGAAGAGGAGCATTCTCCACCTCGGCAGACGTCTTTGGCGAGGCGGGAGTCGAAGCCCGAGGTAACGCCCCCTGCCACCTCGACCCATGAACGGGCACCCGAGAGAGCGTTCTTGACCGACGCAGGGGCGAGGGCGCGCGCGTAGAGTGCTGCAGCGTAGGCGGGTGACTTTTTCTAGGTCAGACTCCTGATCTGAGGGTCGGCGGTTCGATTCCCCTTGCCCCCAGCTCTGCCAATTTGGATTTCCACCGCTGTGTATAACTTACAGCGTCATCAAAGGGTGGTTGCCCTCATACCATGTCTATGTGGTGTGGGAGGTTACAAATCCCTTGGGTCGGTAAAAGTGTAGGCTCAGGCTTTCTATCAACCAGCAGTGGAATGAGGAAGACCAGTCGTCTATGACTGAAATTTCCCCTGCTTAAACAACTAATGGACCAAAAAAAAAAGAAGAGGAACTGAAGCCATCATAAATCACCCCCCACCTGTCTCTTCCTGGCTGCCAGTTAAGTATTCGTGGCGGCACCTGTGTCTAATGTGCTCACTATGGCTACCACTAGTTCACACTCAGGTTGTGCCGAGAAAAAGAAATTCATATATTGCCGACATGTTTGTTCTGAACAACATATCGGGGGCTGAGGTTTTATCCAAAGAGGAAGAAAATAACTTGCCTTCCCCCCCCCCCCCAACAAAAAAAAATACCAACAAGAATAAATGCTTCATGAAAGTTGGTTGTTGGAGTTTAACGTCCTGGCAACATCTAAGCTCATGTCAGGATGGGTACAGAATTGTGACAGTGTGCACTCATGACAACTTTATAGTGCTGCCCCCCTGGGAAATCAGGCTGATGGCACAATGACCCGATATCCCACTGAGGCACATTATCTGGACACTGAGCTAACCAGTCCTTGCCCTATCCTATTAATGCTGAGCGCGACGCTAGGAAGTGATAAGAATACATACATTTTAAGTCATTGGTTTGACTTGACCGGGAACCGAACTCCCGACCTTCCACACGTAAGACCCACGCTCTACCGATTAGGCCACCGCGCCCGGTTCGCGCCCGAATATGACCTTAAATGTTGCTAGGACGTAGAACAACAACATACAGACTTCACATCCACAATGTGTTCCTCCCCTTATTGCGAATCATGCAAATTTAGGTTGCATCGTAATAATTATGTTTATTATTGTTATTCTGTGACTTCATATATGTGACATAATAATTATGCAAATATAAATAATCGGAAGGTTGTGTTATTATTATTCTCCTGTTTGGTTGTACTGGTGGAGTGTCATCCTCCATCACTGCCCGGATCGGACCGTTGTCCCCCCCCCCCCCCCGCACCCCCCCCCCCCCCCCCCCCCCCCCCCCACACACACACACTCGGCTGTCCGCCTCACTACCCACCTCCAACTACCTTTGTCCGTTATTGCCATAAACATATATATGTCACATATATAATTCATAATATGAAGAGTTCTGTAAATGCCAAACCATAAACTTACTTAAAGATTGGAGTCAAACCCTCAAAATATTAATTTTGTACATTCCTTTTTTTGTTGGTCCATAGTTCCATAACCCTTTCTTCAGAACCGATAATGAATTAGTGAACAAATTAATTACATTCAGGAAAATTAAGAAAAGTTTAAGTGCAATTTTGGATTGGCGTTAACACGGATTTGCACAGGAACTCTTCATCTATATATAGCGACTAATATACATTTAAGTTACATTCATTCTGGAACATGTGTAAATCTGTGTAAAAAGAGTAGAAGCTAATGGTTTGAAGCTATAAATATATATAGTATGTTTATTTAGTGATTACACAATGGTGATGTGCATAGTGTATCACTGTTCATAATAGATCTAATAATACATCGTCCCATTTAGCTATGCCATTCGTAAACCTATTTACATTTTTGTAAGTCAGAATTTTGCATGAACCTGCATCTGTGCGGGAAAAAAATAGTACAGTAAAACCTCTCTAACCGATCACCTCCACAGATCAACCACTCCCCTATATCGATCGCTTTATTTGGGTCCCAAAGAGATCGCCCATACAATACCATCGTAACCATAAGAAAACTCCCTAAGCTGACCACCTCCCTAAATGGACCATTAAAAGTCGGTCCCATGGTCGGTCGATTTATAGAGGTTTTACTGTACTAGCATTGTAATTGTATAATTCAATTGCATTTTATTTGACTTCAAAATATGGTAAGCTGTTTTTGATTCCGTCCCCTGAGGGGGTGATCTTTCTGCCTGCCTCTTTACATGGAAGTGTATTGCAGCTATTGGCACACAGGACGACGAGGCAGGAGTTGGGATAGCACGGCTTTATTCCGGGAAGCCCCCGGCAGCTTTACATTTGTTGGTTGTGGCGAACTGAGAGCTGCAAGGAACAATGTTTGTTTGTTTGTTGTTGTTTTACGTCCTAGCAACATCTAAGGTCATATCAGGACGGTCAAGGAACAATGTCATGTGGTGATAGGAGTCATGTAGATGAGAGTGGGATGAGTGAGGTGAGACAAGTGAGCAAGGTGAAGTTGAGGTGAGAACAGAGCAACTAGCAGGTAGCAATAGTTACTTAAAGTTGCATGGTCCGATGGCGTTTGAATTTTTATTTAATTTTTTAGAGAAATATATTAAATTGATCGTTATAACCCACTAATCATTAGTTTGGAGTAAGTTTGATGAAAAATGGCTAGTTTTGAAGCAATTTGAGCTGAAAGAACCCAAAATACATTTTACAAGCTTTCCAAAAGTCCACGAGACATGATGCATATTGACATCTCGCGATGCCCATGTTATGTATGGTACTTGGAATGAGGGTCTGGCTAATTAGGCCACAAGATTGACCTAATTGCCTAATGAGTGTTCCTGTCTCAAATTTGGTGTCCAATGGAATGAGTTAATAAATTCACTGATTATTCTTTATAGGCTGTCCCCAATCCTTAACTAATGCACTAATATGTAAGTTGGATATATAGAACCAAATTTAGAGAAGTGTTTTGGTTTAGAAAAAAATACATTTCATCGGACCATGCAACTTTAATGAGCATTAATACATTATGAATAATTAATTAAGGTTAAGCTTAGTTAATTAAAATAATTAAATTAAGTTATTAGTTATGTAATATCATGTAAAAATCACGGTGTGGGTGGGTGGGTAAAACTGAGAGTAGTGGTCAGTCCGATTGGGTGATGCGGGGTGACCTTGGAGTGGGGCGAGGTGATGTTGGTCAGCTCTGTGTGGGCTGAGATTGGCTGACGGGCAAGAGGTGAGGCTGGGGGCAGCGAATGATGGGAGGAGGGAGGGGGCCTGTGTGAGTGATTGGCAGGTGTATGTTTTGTATGTCTCTCCCCCCTCCGGCCCCCTGCCAAGTGATGGGGCGGTCAGGCCGGTAGGGAGGAGAGGGGGGAGGGGGGAGGGTGTGTGTGAGGGGCCTCGCCGTCCTGCGTGCCCTGCAATGACCCTGAATGAGCACTCGCTCATTTGGGGTCATTTATCTGAACTAACAATGGGTAACTGGCAATGTATCGAAACAATCTGGCAGTTCAACAATTACATAAAGATAAACCACAAGCTATGAAATTACATGGAATGCATAGAGATGTGATGGAAATGATTGTTTATAAAGATAATAAATTGATGGATCATACAGGAATTGCGTTTCCCTCACAAAAACTCCGACAACCAACTAACCACAGGAATTACAGATTATGGCATTCTACATATTCTGAGGGGAACGGGACATATCTCAGGCTGTAGCGTGTCCACCTGTGAAGGTGTTGGTCATCTGATCGATCCTGCCCAGTGGACAGATTTGCAGTTTGGGTTATTTTCCGTTCCAACCAATGGTCCACAACTGGTTCATCATAGGTTGTGATATGTGCTGTCCTGTCTGTGGGAAAGTGCATATAAAAGACCCCTTACTGCTTATCGGAAAGAGTAGCCTATGTGGTGGCAGTGGGTTTCCTGCAAAGAAATATGTCAGAATGACCATATGGTTGACGTCCAATAGCCAATGATAAAATTCAATGTGCTCTAGAGGCATTGTTAGAGTTGCATGGTCCGATGAATCGTATATTTTTCTAAACCAAAACACTTATCTAAATTTGGTTCTATATATCCAACTTAGATACTAGTGCATTAGCTAAGGATTGGGGACAGCCTATAAAGAATAATCAGTGAATTTATTACCTCATCCACTTGGACACCAAATTTGAGACAGGAACACTCATTAAGCAATTAGGTCAATCTTGTGGCCTAATTAGCCATACCCTCATTCCAAGTACCATATATGTAATGCGGTCATCGTGAGATGTCAATATGCGTCATAGCTCGAGGACTTTTGGAAAGCTTGTTGAAAGTATTTTGGGTTCTTTCAGCTCAAATGCTTCAAAACTAAACATATTTCATCAAAATTACTCCAGACTAATGATTACTAGTTTATAACGTTCAATTTGATATATTTATCTAAAAAATCAAATAAAAATTCAAACACCATCGGACCATGCAACTTTGGTCGTAATGCTCGCATTGCGGTTGATGCGAGGCGAGGGAGGACCCCCCCACCCCTCTCTTCCTCCAGCCATTGGCCCTTACGCAATCTCCCGCGCTTCCCTTCCCTTAAAACCAGCCCCGAGGCCGCCTCAGGCCACTCGCCCTCCTGCCTCCAGGCACTCTACTCCTCCAGTCCTTTTTTCTTCTTCCTCGTCCTTCCTTGTCGCGCATCAACGAAAACAACTTGTTTTAACGTGTTCTGCACATACTATTAAATGTACAATTTCCTGCATGTATGCGGTCCTTTTCCATCCATCTTTGGGACTTCCGGTGGTTTGAGGAGCAGCATGGACAGCAGCGGGTGTCTGCACTAAGGCCTGTCAAGTGCAGCTCATTCCAGTCCCGGTCCTGCTCTTGACCTACTTACGTCGCCCATCTCACCTGATGCATACATGGAGATTGAGAGTAGTTCAGTATTAGCCATAATAAGCAAGCAGCATCTGCGCCTGCGCAACAACCACTTCCGGTTATCAGGGACCCTCCAGGCATGCGCTATGAGAGCAGGCTTACCGCCTACCAGCCTCCCCTTAACCCCCCCCCCCCCGCCCCCCACACACACACCCCACAAGGATGTTAACGTTACATCAGCATCTGTTCACTTCTTTACACTTTGTATATATATATAATGATGAGTTAGAGCGTCCGTCTCCCGTGCTGGTATATAAAGAGTTCAGGTGCAAAACTCAATAAACACCAATCCAAAATTTGAATTAAAATACAAGATTTTTACCTGAATATAATTTGAATTCTGACTTATTCCATTTTTGCTATCAAATGGTTATGGGGCAATGAACAAAAGAAATATTAATATTTAAAAAAGCTAACCTTTTGAAGGTTTGACTCCACGTTTATCTCAATTTTTGGATTGGTGTCCAGGGGGTTTTGCGCCTGAACTCCTCATATGTATATATAAACAGTTGGCCCCAGATAAACAGAACAATGATAAGACTGATTTGGTTGAGACAGAAGATATATTCTCTGGTGGATATATATTAAATGCCCACCTAAAGTTAAAATTTGACCATCCAAACAGGTCTATAGGCAATAATGGCTAGACGTAGCTGGCATACAGTGCTTAGATCACAGGTGCCGCCCATGTGACCAATACTGTTCTGACACATGGCCAGTTAAATAGGATATTGTGAGTGTACTATAATATAGGGAACTGAAGATAGATATTGTCCTTGTTTATATTTCCATAATAGATTATAGAGCACACACACACCCACAGGTACCGCGCGAAATAGAATAGAGGCTGTGTCGGCACATGCACAAACCTTAAATATCAAAGCGCCACCTAGCGGATCACACACAGGTAAGAATGGAAACCATCAGTCCGATATATAATCACAGCGACGCAGCGCCGACTACCGGTTTAGACTTTGTAAGAAGGGACACACAGAAGTGGCAAATGAACAATGTACTAGTAGTACTAGTAGTAGCGAATAATAATAATTAGTAGTAATAATTATTAAAACCCAGAAGGAGCCCGCGGCCCCTTCCACCCGCATATACAATGTACATATATTCATACATACATGTGTTTATGCGGGGTATAACGTATTATGCGAGTATAAAGGTCCTGAATGGAATTTGCGTCACTATATATTATTACCGATCATTCTATGTCCTCCTCCCCGTACCTCTCAATGGCGGCCTGTGGCGCCACAACCGACTCTTCCCGTCCCTAACGGACGCAGGAAACCTCACTCACACCGGAGGATTTGACCATTTGGGCAATAGTAAGCCTGTATATATAATAAGCCTTTATGTATAAATATAGACTTATGCAGATACATACATTTTGGGCACTAGCAAGGCTATGCAGGTTTGCTATTGTACAAATGGTGAGTATATAAAAATATATATATAAATATATATGCAAAACTTTGCATATCTATATATACAGACTTGCTATTATCCAAATGGTGTGTCTACATATACATAAACCTGCATATATATATATATATATATATATATATATATATATATACACACATATACTTGCTATTGTCCAAATGGTGTGTGCATATATATATATATATATATATATATATCCCTACATATATACACAAAGGCTTGCTATTGTCCAAATGTTGTATATTCAGTTTCAAATCCAATGGGCGAGTGACTTGACCTGGTGCGAGCACCACCGGAAGTGGCCGTTGGTGGCGCTACCGGAGGCAACCCGGAGCAAAGCCAGGCAAGTCAATGATTGGACATAATGTATTTTGCGAATAACAAACAACTCATAGCAATAATAATACAGGCAATACTCCGCCTATTTATATACGCATAATTAATTATACATCCTATAACCCAGCATATATATATATATATATATATATATATATATATATACACACACACGTGTACCGACTTCTGACAATGCACAGTCATTGCGACTTTGTAGTGCTGTCCCACTGAGAAATGAGGCTGCCAGAGCCTAGACCCAATATCCCATTCAGTCATATTATCCTGACACTGAGCTAATCAGTCATTGCCCTATCCTATTAAAGTTGCATAGTTCGATGAAAACATCAAATTTTCAAAACCAAAACACTTATCTAGATTTGATTCTACATATTCAACTTATACACTGGTGCACTTATTAAGCATTTGTTGCTGCATAGAAGGGCATAATCAGTCAATTAATAGAACCGGTTACTACTGAAGTCTTTGGTGTCAGAATTTTGGCTTGCTTGCCAAAAATTATTTTGGCATGTTTTGACATCAAATATCTCCAAATTTAGCCATTTAAAATTAAAGTTACTTCAAACTAAAGTAAAGTAGATTATAACGAGTAGCATAATGTATTTATCTCTGAAAATAGCAGAAACGCAAAAGCATCGGACTATGCAACTTTGGTCGTAATGCGTAGCATTACGTTTGATGCGAGGAGAGGAAGAGACCCTCCCCCGCCCCGCGCTGTCGCGCTGCTTTCCCACCTCGCTCGACGCCGCCGCGCGCCACCCCCTCCCCCCGGCCCCGTGTCGCGCAGCACTCGCGCCTCACCCGACGCCCGCTGCTCGCCACCTCTCGCCCTCCCCCGGGCCGGCAGCATTCACACCTCACCTGCTGTCGCCCGTCCCCCTTCCCTTATAAGGTCGCCCGCCGGCCTCCCTCAGGCACTCGCCCTCCTGCCGCCTTCCAGCTCTCTTCCCGTTTTAATGCTGAGCACCAAACTAGGAAGCGACAAGTTTCAATTTTGTAAGTCATTAGTTTGACTCGAACGGGAATGAAACTCCCGATCTCCCACATCGATTCGGCCACCATGCCTGGTGAATGTCTGATTGAATTAATACTGAGGACTATGTGTTTGTTGGGGGTAGAGCTCTGCTTTCATCGCTGGGTAAGGCCCAGTCACACCTTACCGGACTGGGGAACCAGACACTGACCAGTGAAATATGGCAATGTCCGGTACATGTCCGGTACCAATCTGGCGGTGTCCGGCGGTGTCCGGTACAAGTTTTGAACATGCACAAAACTTCTACCGGACACCGCCGGACTGACGTGTCCGGTTGGTATCCGGTTTGTCCGGTTCATGTCCGGTACCAATCTGTATGTGTCCGGTACCCATCAGTTGGTGTCTGCTTGGTGTCCCGTTTGTGCGTTTTGTCCGGTTCATGTCTGGTACCCATCCGTTCCGTGTCCGGTTCTCGTCCGGTTCTCGTCCGGTACATTTATGGTACATGTACAGTACTTGTCCGGTGGTCCGGCGGCAATTGACCCAATTACGCTCCATCTCGGTACATTTCGATACATTTTGTCACCGGACACCACCGGTCTAGAAAGGTCATGTCCGTTGCTCAATCCGGTAAGGTGTGACAGGCACTTTCGCGATCTTCAGCATACATTTGAGTAGGGTGGTGGCATGGTATGGACGAAATGATCCATGTACTGAGTGCTCACCGTCACAAGTTGGTGCCCGTCCTGATATGACATTAGAGACCAGACGGGATGGCCGAATGAGTTAGAGCGTCCTTCTCCCGTGCTGGTAGATCGTGGGGTCGTGGGTTCGAACCCATGTCAAGTCAAACCAATGACTTAAAAATTGATACTTATCGCTTCCTAGCCAGGCGCTCGGCATTATTAGGACAGGGCAAGGACTGGTGTGCTCAGTGTCAGGATAATGTGACTGAGTGGGATACGAGGTCATGGTGCCAGCGGCCTGGTTTCCCAGTGGGACAGAACTATAAAGTCGCCATGAGTGCGCACTGTCAAGAGTCAGTACCCGTCCTCATATCACCTTAGGTGTTGCTGGGTCGTAAAATAACAAAAACAAACATGACCTTAGGTGTTGCCAGGACGTAAAACTCCAACAACCAAACAACAATCAGACACCTTCCTTGCCCCACTCGAACCATCACCATGGCAACCTTCATATATTATTACCCGCATATGTGGGAAGTATTGGAAATACCGCCAGGTAGAGGCAGGGTATAGCCGAACTGAGCAAACCAGCCTATTCCCTATTCTAGTAATGCCGAGTGCCAGTCTAGGTAGTGACAAGTGTCAATTTTGTAAGGCATCGGTTTGACTCGGTCGGCGTTCGAACCCACGACTTTCCGTGCGGGAAGCCTGTCAGCATTGGTAGTGCTACCGATTCGGCAACCGCGTCAGGTACCGTATTCATTTGAAAATTGGTCAGTATATTATAGGCGGCATTTCTTCGGAAATGGGACAGTCAGGAAAATCTGGTTTAATCGTAAGTCCATCCAATTGGCATTAACCAGACGGTACGGCTGAATGAGTTGAGCGTCGATATCCCGTTTTGGTAGATCGTGGGATTCGGACCCACCGGTTCGAACTCTGGTCGAATCAAACCAATGAGCTAATAAATTGATACTTGTCGCTTCCTAGCCAGGCGCTCGGCATTATTTGGATATGGCAATGACTGGTTGGCTCAGTGTCAGGATAATGTGACTTGAGTCAGGGTGCCGGTGGCCTGATTTCCCAGTGGGACAGGGCTATAAAGTCGCCATGAGTGCGCACTGTCACAAGTCGGCACCCATCCTGATATGGCCTTAGATGTTGCCAGGACGTAAAACTCCAATAAAACTCCAATAACCAAATCCAATCTGCATTACCAGATCCGCATCAGTGAACACAGAGCTGGTGGTGGTGGTGGTGGTGGTGGGGTGTGGTGTGTGTGTGGGGGGGGGGGGGTAATGACGCTAAGTGCATGAGTCAATGAACAGTGAATAAGGACATTCCGAGTTACTGTCTGCTGGGCCGCATTCAGGGTGCACCTCGGAGACGCCTCGGAGAAATACCGGACCTCGCGCGAGTCTGAATGACTTTAGCTGATGGGTGGCTCGAAAATGGTGGCCTCCATAGGGTGCAGCCATTTGCAATTGAAAAGAACATCTCTGATTGGCTGAAACCGCTGATTCTGCCAGCCATTTTGGAGGTGCTTTTTGCCTCCTAGTTGAAAAGCGAAGACGTCCCGGAGTCAAGTCCGAGGTGCACCCTGAACACAAATATGCCAAAAAGACGTTGCAGAGCCGTTTGTTTGTTTGTGTGTTGTTGTTGTTTTACATCCTAGCAACATCTAAGGTCATTTCAGGACAGGTACCGACTTGTGACAGTGTGCACTCATGGCGATTTTATAGTGCTGCCCCACTGGAAGACCAGGCCGCCAGCACCATGAGCTGATATCCCACTCAGTCACATTATCCTGACACTGAGCCAACCACTCCTTGTCCTATCCTAATAATGCCGAGCGCCAGGCGAGGAAGTGACAAGTATCAATTTTTAAGTCATTGGTTTGACTCAACCATGGTTCGAACCCACGACCCCACGATCTACCAACACGGGAGATGGATGCTCTACCTCATTCGGCCATCCCGTCTGGTCAGCCATCCGAGCCGTACCCTGAACGCAGCCCTGGGCTGCGTTCAGGGTCCATCTTGGCGGTGCCTCAGAGACGTCTCCGTGATGCTTTTTGGCCTATTTGCGTTCAGGGTGCGTCTCGGCGACGTCTCGGAGACGCCTCCCTTTTCAGACTGGAGATGAAAAGCGCCTCGAAAATGGCCACCGCATTCAGTGGTTTCAGCCAATCACAGCGCAGCTTTTCCATTGCAAATGGCCAGCACCTATGGGGGGTCAGCCATTTTCGAGACAACAAACTGCTTTTGCCGTTCAGACTAGCATGACGTCACGGCCATCTCCGAGGCGCCTCCGAGACAGACCCTGAACGCGGCCCTGGTGTCTGAGGAAGGACTGAAGCTGTGACCGGGTGTGTTTGCATACCGGAAGTTGCAGCTACTGCCCCTCCTCGACCTACCCTTCACTCTAAGCCCTAACCGGACACGGTAACCGAATCGATAAAGGCACAAGTTTTCTGGGCAGAACGTCAGGAATTCGAAACCTAGCTGAGTCAAATTAACGACTTACAGAATTTATACTTTGTCGCTACCTAGCCTGGCACTTGACAATACTAGGATATGGTAAGGACTGGTTTGCTCAGCATCAGGATAATGTGGCTGAGTAAGAAATCAGGTTAAGGTGCTGGTGGCCTGGACTCCCAGTGGGATAGCACTATAAAGCTGCCATCAGCGCCCATTGTCATAAGTCAGTACCTCTCCTGATATGACTTTAGATGTTGCCAGGATGTAAAACTCCAACAACCAACCAACCAAACTTGGTTCGTTTTGTTTGCATACATTTGTTTCTGATCTAAATTGCACTGATATTGTCCAAGCAAAATATTCTACGTTAGATAAATTACCACTTCGTTATATATGGGTTCACCAGCTCGGCCGCCTTCTGAGACCCCGGCTGTAGTGTCGGCTACTGACTCTTGACTTTCACAGCCCGTCCTAATTAGTAACCATAGTAACCCTGCCCCGACCCTAACCCGCCCTTAAAGCTGCATAGTCCGATGAAGCATCACATTTTATAAACCAAAACAATTATCTAAAATTGATTCCACATATCTAACTTAGATAATAAACACTTGCTATCCGGCCCGCACTCTGTCCACACCTCTCTCTATCAACTCTCCGCCAGCCTTGCTCCTCCTTGATATGTCTGAAAAGAGTTCCAGGAGGGGGAGCCTGCAGGTATTTCACTTTCTACTCTTACTCTGTCTGTGTCTATGGCTCGCTGGTCGGTCACCATACAGCAAATAGACACAGTCCTTTGACTCAACTCTCCTCATTTCTCTGTCCTAGAGTTTGCCCTTTCGATTTCTCCCAGGCATACTTCTTCCCCTGACCAGGGTAGTTGTGCTCTTGGGTGGGGCCTTTCACTTTCACGATTTCTCTGTCTTGTTCTCGTTGCTGGAACCACCGCTGGTGCGGTCTTTACCCACCTTCCTCGAACCCCTTGTTGCTGACCGGATACAAGTGCTCAACTACATCTACAGCTCAACTACCGCCGGACCGAAGAGATTCGCTGCCACCCCAATGCCTCACCGTTACAATGTTGTAAAGATGTCCCCAGCTTCTACAACACTCCCTACTGAAGTTAAGTCTTCAACCAAAGATTGGGCCTATTTATCGGAGCCTCTCTATTAATGTTGCAGTTCTGCAACCAGTAACCGTCGTAAGGTTACAAACAACCCCAGAAAAAACCCACCAAAAAACAAACTTAGATAATGATGCACTTCTTAAACATTTGTTGCCACATACAATGGAATACTGAGTCAATTTAATAGAACCTTTTACTGCTTAAGCCTATGGTGTCAGAGTTTTGAGGAGCTTGCCAAAACTAATTTGACATTTTTGCGCTTAAAATATCTCAAAACATAACCATTTGAAATGAAAGTTACTTCAAACTAAAGTAAGGTAGGTTATAACAATCAATTAATTATATTTATCTCAGAAAAATGGTAGAAACTCAAAACCATCGGACTATGCACCTTTAAGTGCCGGCGGACCAGGCGGGATGGCCGAAAGAAACCATTTGAAATGAAAGTTACTTCAAACTAAAGTAAGGTAGGTTATAACAATCAATTAATTATATTTATCTCAGAAAAATGGTAGAAACTCAAAACCATCGGACTATGCACCTTTAAGTGCCGGCGGACCAGGCGGGATGGCCGAAAGACTTAGAGCGTCCGTCTCCCGTGTTGGTAGATTGTGGGGTCGTGGGTTCGAACCCTGGTCGAGTCAAACCAATGACTTAAAAAATTGATACTTGTCGCTTCCTAGCCTGGCATTCTGCATTATTAGGATAGGATAAGGACTGGTTGGCTCAGTGTCAGGATAATGTGACTGAGTGGGATATCAATTCATGGTGCTGGCAGCCTGGTCTTCCAGTGGGGCAGCACTATAAAGTCGCCATGAGTGCACACTGTCACAAGTCGGTACCCGTCCTGAAATTACCTTAGATGTTGCTAGGACATAAAACGACAACAAACAAACAAACGTTCTTCCAGTGGGGCAACACTCTAAAGTCGCCATGAGTGCGCACTGTCACAAGTCGGTACCCGTCCTGATATGACCTTAGATGTTGCTAGGACGTACAACAACAACAAACAAACTTATGTGCCGGCAGCAGCGATCGTTCCCTGCTCTGCCAGTGCAGCCCCACACACATACTGAGCACTCCATCTGTGGTGCCACTCTCTACACCGCGCGTGTCTGGCATCGACACTGCTACAGTGTTCTGGATTGATGCAGTGTGCTCCCACTCCATCTTACCAAGGCCGGGAGCCTATTCAGTGGCCTCTTGGGCGCAGGGTAACAGATTCACCCTGGACTTGTGGTAGAGGGGTGAATGACAATGTAGTCTAAATACGGGGCGAAAACTGCTTTAGTATGGAACAGGAAGTGAATTGTTCCAGTATCAAATGCCTACTTATATCGGCACAGAGTTGGTGAAATGGGAGAGAATGCAAAAAGACAAGATGGCTGCAATTGAACTCCATCAATTTCACATTTAAAGTTCATTAAGCTACATGTTTTATTATAATTTTCAACTCAAAAGTAGCGGGTAAATATTAAGATGTACACAAAGATTATATTTTGCTTCTTAAATTAAGAATTTATCTGCTCATTTCAATTAGCCCGGATGTAAATATTTGTTGCCAGTTTTATCGAATGGGTTGGCTTTCACTGGTACTACAAGTGTGGGGTGAATCTTTAATCTAGCTGGGCCCCAGTGTCAGTATCTCAAAAGACTGTATGGGGTTAGCGGATGTGCAAGTCTTCCTAGAACACACTTAGTTAGATTTGTTGTTTGTTTGTTGTTGTTTTATGTCCTAGCAACATCTAAGGTCATAGCAGGACGGGTACCAACTTGTGACAGTGTGCACTCATGGTGGCTTTATAATGCTGCCCCACTGGAAGACCAGGCCACCAGCACCATGACCTGATATCCCACTCGGTCACATTATCCTGACACTGAGCCAACCAGTCCTTGCCCTATCCTAATAATGCCGAGCGCCAGGCTAGGAAGCAACAAGTATAAATTTGTAAGTCATTGGTTTGACTCGACCACGGTTCGAACCCACGACCCCACGATCTACCAATACGGGTGATGGACGCTCTAACTCATTCGGCCATCCCGTCTGGTCCACTTAGTTAGAAGGTGGGCGAATGGCTGGAAGCACAGACTGGGCTGCACTAATTGGTTTACAGAGTGTTTTTCTAATCATTGTAATCAGTATCATCGACTTGACTTCCAATAACAGCAATTTTCTACTCGCAAAATAGCGTTAAGATTGGGAAAAACTTTAGCTAAGATTGGGCAGTCATTATGCCTGGGATACCTACAAAAACGTCCACAACTGTTAACAAGAAAAAAATGCCATTTACTATGTACTAATAACTGATTGCAGAGTAAACTGTGCGTGGGTATGGGGAGCCGTTTGTAAGAATAATAATTTCATAACAACACGGTCTTTATGCTATTTCTCAATAACTGGGTATGGGGTGCTGTTTGTAACCAAAGCAGTTTCATAACAAAATGGTTGTTATGCTATTTCTCATTTGTGTATGCCAATAATGTGCTACATCACACATATATATAACAACACAAATTTATTAAAAGAACAAATACACTTTTTTTCGAATGAATTTAATTAATTATTATGTCAATACTTCGACACATGACACTTATACATATATAAGATCGAAGTATATGTATGCAGCGCAAAGTGTTTTAGATTGCAGAATACCATTTTATTGTGTTCAATTAATCCACTCCATTCAAATTTATGACTTGCATAAATAGAAGGTGTGTGCATGAGGTGCATAGTGTAATAAATTGCATAATGTAATTTGCGTTTTCACTAATTCCACTCAGTTCAAATTTATGACTTGCATAAGTAGAAGGTGTGTGCATGAGGTGCACAATGTAATAAATTGCATAATGTAATTTGCGTATTCACTAAATCAACTCAGTTCAAATTTATGACTTACATGAGGTAGAGGTGTATGTATGCAGCGCCAAGTGTTTTAAAAATTACAAAATTGTCACAAATTCTTGTCGCTTCGAAGCCAGAAGCTCAGTATTAATATAATAGGGCAAGGACTGGTTAGCTCAGTATCAGGATAATGTGACTGATAATGTGACTGAGTGGGATATCGGGTCTACTCATAGTGCACGTGGGTTGGTCTCCCAGTAGGGCAGCAGCAGCAATGTAAAGTCACTATGAACGCTGCACTGTCACAAGTCGATGCCCGTCCTGGTGCGACCGTAGGTGGGGCTAGGACATAAAACCCCAACAAACCAAGCCAACAGTGGCCAGGACTGGCTCACACAGCAATAGGTGTGAGATGTGAGGGTAGGGATAGCTGGGGCGGGTGGGAACTGACAGATAAAAGGACACCATATGCCTCTGTTGAGAGGAGTAGCTGGTAAAGTGTTGGGGATGCGGGGGTGGGGATGGGTTTGTTTGTTTGTTTGTTGTTGTTTTATGTCCTAGCAACATCTAAGGTCATATCAGGACGGGTCCCGACTTGTAAGAGCGCGCACTCATGGCGACTTTATAGTGCTGTCTCACTGGGAAACCAGGCCGCCGGCACCATGACCTGGTATCCCACTCAGTCACATTATCCTGACACTGAGCACACCAGTCCTTGCCCTGTCCTAATAATGCCGAGCGCCTGGCTAGGAAGTGACAAGCACCAATTTTCAAGTCATTGGTTTGACTCGACCATGGTTCGAACCCACGACCCCACGATCTACCAGCACGGGAGACGAATGTTCCAACTCATTCGGCCATCCCGTCTGGTCTCTAGTGGGAATGGGGGGGGGGGGGGGATATGAGGGTGAGGGCGTGCGGAAGTGAGAGGATGATCGCGGTGAAGGGAAGAAGGGGAGAAGGAGCAGAGTGGGGGAGAGAGGGAGAGAGGGGCAGAGTGGGGAGAGAAGGGGAGAGGGGGCAGAGTGGGGAGAGAGGGGGAGAGGGGGGGCAGAGCGGGGAGATGGGCGAAAAGGGGTAGACGCGCTAACGGGGTAACGGGGCGAGAGGGGTTAAATGGGAGTGAGGAGGTAGATGGGTTAAGGGGGGGGGGGGGGGAGAAAATGGGGTAGAGGAGCGAGAGGGGATAGAGGAGGTAAAGTGGGTAGAGGGGGAAACGACCGAGGGGGGAGAGAGGGGCGAAAAAGGGGGAGGAGGAGGGGAGGAGGAGGAGGGGAGGAGGAAGGGAGGAGAGGAGGGGAGGAGGAGAGGAGGAGAGGAGGAGAGGAGGAGGAGGAGAGAGGAAGAGAGGAGAGAGGAGGAGAGGAGGAGAGGAGGAGAGGAAGAGAGGAGGAGAGGAGGAGAAGGGGAGGAGAGGAGGAGTGAAGGAGGGGAGGAAAGGAGAAGGGGAGGAGAGGAGGAAGGGAGGAGAGGAGGAAGGGAGGAGAGGAGGAGAGCAGGAGAGGAGGAGAGGAGGAGAGGAAGAGAGGAGGAGAAGGGGAGGAGAGGAGGAGTGAAGGAGGGGAGGAAAGGAGAAGGGGAGGAGAGGAGGAAGGGAGGAGAGGAGGAGAGGAGGAGAGGAGGAGAGGAGGATAGGAAAAGGGGAGGAGGAGAGGAGGAGAGGAGGAGAGGAGGAGAGGAGGAGAGAAGGAGAGGAGGAGACGAGGAGAGGAGGAGACGAGGAGACGAGGAGAGGAGGAGAGGAGGAGAGGAGGAGAGGAGGAGAGGAGGAGAGGAGGAGAGGAGGAGAGGAGGAGAGGAGGAGACGAGGAGAGGAGGAGGAGCGAGGAGGAGGAGGAGAGGAGGAGAGGAGGAGAGGAGGAGAGGAGGAGAGGAGGAGAGGAGGAGAGGAGGAGAGGAGGAGAGGAGGAGAGGAGGAGAGGAGGAGAGGAGGAGAGGAGTTGAGAGGGGTGAGGGGCTGGGTGAGGGTGTGTGTGAGCGAGCAGGATTCCACGAGAAGGAGGAGGGTGTGTGTGAGGGATCGAGGAGTTCGTCGGAACCAGATAATTCGAGGGTGTGGAGTGTGTGTAGTTAAAAGTCCCCTCAGCGACGACTAGTGAAGGAGGAGGGATCAGCTTGTGACCTCAGACCAAGTCATTACTGCTCTTTGCGCCCGGGAATCCTAACGTCTGGTTCAGACCAGACTGAAGTCGTAGAAGGAGGGGGGAGTGGATAGGGGGGTGGCTGAGGGGGGGGGGGGAGGAAAGGGAGAGGATGAAGGGAGAGAGGGAGTTGAGGGGAGGGAGAGAGAGAGAGAAGGGGGATGGAGGGAGAGAGCAGGGGATAGAAGCAGGGGGGGAACTTAACTCAGTCGCTGTCAAGACACAATTTTTGGTGTGTGGAGGGGGGCGGGGGGGGGGTATCCTTCACACATCATCCACCTGAAGTCAGTTCTACTAGTTTCCTAAATTATAAAGCCTACTCGAGCGCCATCATAACCGACAACAATTGCCAAAGTATGAGAAGCAGGTGCTTGATCATTCCAAACTGACAATCTATGCACTCATGTGCCTAAGATTAGTAAGAAACACCTGTGGACATGCGTTGGATGAGGACCTTTCACTTTACATGAATCTCTCGTCACATCGCACACGATGCCAGTCTCTGTAATGCTGTGGTTGAATAGAAGCAGTTCCTCCTACTATCAAGTGTGAGAATTTTGGTGTGTGTGGTGGGAGTGCATGGGGATTTAGGTGTGTGTGGTGGGGGCTTAGGGATGTGGTGGGGGTGTAGGTGTGTGTAGTGGGGATTGACGGTGTGTGTGGTGGGGGTGTAAGTGGTTTGTGGTGGAGGTGTAGGGTTGTCTTGCAGAGCGGCACCTCACAATCTTTAGCATCCCTAAACCCCCACCACACACCTACACCCCACCACACACCTACACCCCCACCACACACCTAAGCCATCCCCACACACCTACACCCCCACCACACACACCACACACCTACACCCTGCCACACACCTAAACCACCATGCACACCACACACCTACACCACCACCACATCCCTAAACCCTCACCGCATACCTACACCCCCACCACACACCTAAGCCATCACCACACACCTACACCCCCACCACACACACACCCCACACACATACCATACACCTACACCCCACCACATCCCTAAACCCCCACCACACACCTACACCCCCTCCACACGGCTACGCCCCACCACACACCTACACTCCCACCACACCCCTAAGCCATCACCACACACCTACACCCCCACTACACACCTACACCCCCACCACACACCTACACCACACACACACCACACACCTACACCCCACCGCTCACCTACACCCCCACCACACACCTAAGCCATGACGACACCTACACCCTCACCACACACCTACACCCCACCACACACACACCACACACCTAAACCACCAAACACATACCACACACCTACACCCCACCACATCCCTAAACCCCAACTCCACAGCTACACCCACCACACACCTACACCCCCAAACCCTCACCACACACCTACACCACCACCACATGCACACCACACACCTACACCCCCACCACACACCTACACCACCATACACAAACCACACACTTACAGCCCACCACATCCCTAAACCCTCACCACACACTTACACCCCCAGCACACACCAACACCCCACCACACACCTACACCCCCACGACACACACACTACACACCTACACCCCCATGACACACCTACACCCCACCACATCCCTAAGCCCCCACCACACACCTACATCCCCACCACACAGCTAGACCCACCACACACCTACACCACCCACACCACACACACCCCTAACAGCCCTCATCAAACACCTACACCCCAACCACACACACACCTACACCCCCACCATATCCCTAAACCCCCACCACACACCTACACCCCCACCACACAGCTACACCCCCACCATAGCCCTAAACCCTCCCAACACACCCAACACACACCTACACCCCCACCACACACATGCCTACAGCCCTGCCACATCCCTAAACCCCCACCACCCACCCCCACCCCTACCACACACCTACACCACCAACACACACACACACACACACCCTTCTATCCAACCATGATGGCCGACTTGGACCGGGAATGGGTGCTGCCACCTAGTGTATAGCGAGAGAACTGGCTCATGAAAGCTCCCCATTAGAGTGCTGATTGGTCTAGCTTTTTAATATTATACAGCCATCGCTTTTACTGGCGCAGTCGCGGGTTTTTAATGTTTGTTTTTATTTGTTCAAGTCATTTTATTCCTCTGAATAACATGTTGTCAGTGCTAATGCACTGGTCTTCCTGCCCTAATGACAATTGCCACTACACAGTAAATAAATCTACAACAATATAGTTAGACAATTACAAGAAAATAGGCAAAACATCAGTAAATGAATGACAAGTAAAGAACAAGATAAGAGAAAAAAGAAACTTATATGGGGAGGTAACTTTCTTTAGACTAGTATGGTAAGCATTACAAGGGGGGGATACCTGATTATCTTTCCAGTGGTGACACACTCATTGAAAGGGTGGTGGTGGGATGTAGGGTGGGCCTTTGTGATTGAACTGGTGTTCATGGTAATCTCAGGTGGAGCCTATTGAGTTAGTAAGTACGTTAATATTGATTAATCATGTACCTCAGTAGGATCCAACTAGAATCATTTCCAGGCTCATTCCGTTGTAGGTGGGGGGTTTTGGTCTAGTTGGCTGCTACTGGTCGAGTTTGGGGGAGAGAGGGTGGGGGGGGGGGGTCAAAGTGGTGGGGCGGAGACAGGAAAAGGAATGGCAACACCGACCCCAGTGTGGCATTGTTCTGCTTTGGGCTAGGATGGCTGATTTAAATTTGCATGGAGGTTTATCTGGAAAGTTTTGTAACAATCACTGTTCCTGACACGTGCTGGTTGTTGGTTCCAGGATATCAATCACGTGACCAATCTCCTTCCCTTATTCACCATTACTGTCTCAGGGCAGGAAAAACTGGGAAACAAAGGTGGGAATAACATAACTTTATTCCCATGAAAATCAACTCCATGGCCTACCAGCCAGGCACGATGGCCTAATCGGTAGAACGTGGGTCTCGCGTGTGGGAGATCCGGAGTTTGGTTCCCTGTGGACTCAAACCAATGACTTACAAAATTGATACTTGTCGCTTCCTAGCCTGGCGCTCGGCATTAATAGGATATCGCAAGGACTGGTTGGGCTCAGTGTCAGGATAATGTGACTGAGTGGGATATCGGGTCATGGTGGTTATGGCATAATTTCCCAGTGGGGCAGCACTATAAAGTTGCCATGAGTGCGCACTGGCACAAGTCTGTACCCTCCCTGATATGACCTTAGATGTTGCCAGGACGTAAAACTCCAAAAACCAACCAACAGCGAGGAGAGTAGTGTGAACTCTGTTACTGACATTCAATTTGAAGCCTTTTGACTGTAAGTATAACTTATACTGTTATAATCTCTGTGATTTAAACTTTCCATCCCAGATCTGACATCACCGAAGTACTAAGAATGCAGGCCTATCGGGAACTCAGTCTATTTGTTTGTTTAACGACCGCCCAGCACAAACAAGCGGACATCGGCTATTGGGGGTCATACCAGTGGTTGGACGCATCTGAATTAAACCCTTTTATTTATATATCTTTTAAATTTAATTTATTTACTTTTTACTTAAATTAGTTTTTTTTCAAACACAGTCTATTTGTACTGATATGGCGTAAAGCAACCACCAACCAATCAATCTATCTGTTAAAGCTAAGGCTCGAATCTGTGGCTGTGTAGGCACACTATGGTGAAATCAATACAGACAAAGAGAACGGAAGAGTATAAAGTGTAAGGAAGAAGAGAGAGTCAAGCCCTCTGGTTTATTATTTATATGGTTACATGGGTTCATTGTAGAGCATCACCCCACCCCTTTCCCCTAATGGGAAACAAGCATTCGTGGCCCTACCAATAGGGATCCAATATTCCTGGTCCCCATGGATACCAGTGGTCTGCTCACCACCACCAAGCTGCATGGCCTCATGGCCACCACCAACCTTGACCTTTGAGTGTGGTGATCACTATCCCAGCAGAGGGTGTAGGCCCTGAGTGCACCCACACCCAGACCTGCCAGCACCACTATGTCTATTTACATCCCACTCAGGCACCACCAACCCTTACATATATATATATACATACATGCGCCTTGTCACTGACACTGATCAGTAATAGAACATTTGCATTCCCCCTATGCTGTATATCGGAATATTTGACAAATCTATTCTTTCTGGACCAATCAATTCTAGATCAAAGACTCACCTCTACTCAGAATATGGCTGAAGGATAACCCTGCATACATCAGGACACAACTACTTCAAATAGGACTTAATTGTGAAGTAAGTGGTCCAAATGTACAATATCTATCTATGTTGGTGTAGAGTTTGTCAAATGGCAGATGCTGCAAAAAAAACGCCCCACAAATTGATGGCGGCTCCGGACTGCTCTTGATTTGATTTGGGGAGAAAGGGGAGGGGGGATGAGGGGAGGGGGCAGGCGGAGGCGGAGGTGGAGGAGGAGGGGAGTGAGAGAGGGAGGGGAGAGGAAGGAGAGGGGATGGGATGGGAAGGGGAAGAGGGAGGGGAAGGGGGAGGGGAGGGGAATTAATCTACACATTTTAATCGATTAGACAATTCAAAAATAGCGGATAAATATAAAATGGTATTTGAAGAGTATGTTTTGATTTTTAGATTAATAATGTATGTTGTCATATCTTCGGCACTTTATATGATGGGTTGTTCATCAGCCCTGTCTCAGGAACAGGGTGCGGAAGTCACTGACTAGATCAATCTCTGATTGTTGGGACTGCGATTCAACTAACACATTCTAAGTGCAATATCTTCTTCATCTTTCTGGAATATGAATATCTTGTTCAAATATACCGAATATTCATGTAAGTAATAGCTGATGAAGTATCGGCTGACCTGATCTTTAATATAGTACATGCAGCTGGGACGGGGTCGGTAGAGCGCAAGCTATCCGAGCGGAAGGTTAGGAGTTCGAATCCTAGCCGAGTCAAGCGAATGACTTAATAAAATTTATACTTGTCGCTACCTAGCCTGGCGCTGGTATTAATATGATAGGAAAAGGACTGCTTAGCACAGTGTCAGGATAATGTGACTGTGTGGGATATCAAGTCATGATGTCACCGGCTTTGTCTCCCAATGGGGAAGCACTGAAAAGTTGCCATGAGTGCGCACTGTAGCAAGTCGGTAACCATCCCGATATGACCTTAGATGTTGCCCAAACTCCAACAAATAAACATGCAGTTGGACTTTTCCTACGCAACTCAGTTGGCCTTTTCGCACACATGCGCAGTCCTACCGCCCCTCCTCGCCCCCTCACTGGTCCACTGCGCACCCTGCACTGCGCATTCTAGTATTCAGACCCAATTCGATAAGACCGCTCGGTCTGCCCCGGGGGGATGAGGAAACTATCGAGTTGTTCCAGCCCGCGGGGGTGGGTGGGGGGGGGGGGGGGGGTGAGGAGGATGAGGAGTGTAGAAGGGAGATGGGGAAGGGTAGGGGAGTGGGAGGGGAGAGGGAGAGGGAGGAAAGGGGAAGGGGGAGAGGGCATAAAGGAGGGGGTGAGAAGAGGGTGTGGGAGAGGGAATGGGGGAGGTGGAGGAGGAGGAGGAGAAGGGGGAAGGGAGGGAGGTGAGGAGGGGATGGGGCAGGAGGGAGAAGGGGGAGGGGAGGGAGGGGAGGAGCAGGGAGAAGGGGAGGGGAGGATGATGGGAGGGGGAGGTGGAGGCGGAGGTGGATAAGGGGGAAGGGAGGGAGGTGAGGAGGGGATGGGGGCAGGAGCGATAAGGGGGAGGGGAGGAAGGGGAGGAGGAGGGAGAAGGGGGGAGGGGAGGATGAAGGGAGGGGGAGGCGGAGGTGGAGGTGGAGGAGGAGGGGTGTGAGAGGTGAGAGAGGGCGGGGGGGGGAGAGGTGCAGGAGAGGGGGAGGGGGAGGGGGAAAGTAAGTGGGGTGGGGAATTGAGGGAAAGGGTGAGGGGTGGGGAGAGGGAGGGGGATGGGGGAGTAGAGGGGGGTGGGGGAGTGGAGGTGGCTCCATCGGCTGGAAGTAGAGAATGGAATGACAACCAAGGATTGTGCATGCTTCGGTTTGGAAGGTGACTTGACTTATGGGGTGTTTGTAACCTTACGATGGTTACTAGCTCCAGAACTGCAGCATTATAGAGAGGCAACGATAAATCGGCCCAATCTTTGGTTGAAGATTAATCTTCTGGTGGGACGGTTGTAGAACCTGGGGGATGTCTTGACAATGATTACACGATGAGTTGTTGGGGCGGCCCCCAATCACTCTGGTCCGGTGGTAACACAGCACTTGTATCCAGCAGATAGCAGCAAGCATTTCCGAGGAAGGGACAGGTAAAGGTGGGTCCAACGGTTCCAGCAACAAGAACAAAGCGAGAGTAACGAAAACGTAAAGGGACCCACCCAAGCAAACAACTCCCTTAATCAGGGGGAGAAGTAAGCCTGGGAGAAAAAATAGGTGGAGTATAGGAAAGAGAAATGAGGAGAGTTGAGTCAAAGGAACATGTCTATTTGCTTTATGGTGACCAGCCGGCGAGCCAAAGACACAGACAGAGTAAGAGTAGAAAGTGAAATGCTGGCAGGCTCATGGTCGGTGTTCTATATATAGGATGATGAACCCAACTGATGATCATGGGAGATTATATACCAACTAATGCACTAGGAGTTCTTTATCACAGTCATATATTGTACATTTCACTGATGCTCCTGTATTTCTATAAACAATTAAAAAAAATTATATTAGAAAACGAATCCAGTCATAGAATTATGTTATGAATTTCATCTTTCACTGAAAATCATAATTTCAATCCTTATTTGCGCATGTGTGTGGTATTTGCGCATGTGTGTGGTCTGATTAGAATATTCATATCGCAACAGGCATTATGCTCTTATCGTTTTAATATATATATATATATATATATATATATATATATATGTATATAAAGACAACTATAATGTATTTTTCTTCTGGAATTTCACTGCCGCTCTCTTCACGTCTATTACACCCCACCAGTTAAGCTAGTGACATCTATCGACAGAATCTGGAACCACTCTATTTGGGTACCTTCCCCGACTCGCTGTGATTTCACATGCTATATATCCATAAAGAATGCATGGAAAAATAATAAAATGCCTAATTATATTCAGATATTCATATCACAACAGCCATCAAGCTCTTATCCTTTTAATATATATATATATAAAAGATAGCTATATTGTATTTTTCTTCTGGAATTTCACTGCCGCTCTCTTCATGTGTATTACACCCGCCAGTTAAGCTAGTGACATTTATCGGCAGAATCTGGAACCACCAACAGGGTGGGGTCTATTGAGAGAATTATCCAGTCATTGTTGACGAAGCCTCCCACTCCCACCTGAGTGCATGGGCCCCACCCACCCCCATGCCACCACAGTAATAATACTTGTAACTACGTCAATTGTCCGTGTTTCTTAGTTTCCTGTTTAACTATATACCTGGAACCAACAAACAACCCGGATATGACATGTGCAATGATTGCATGCTTGCCTACCTGTAGAACTACAATACATACATACCTACGTTAGTGTTTCGTCGAAACTTGAACTGAGAATTTTCTTTTAAATCCTTTCAAAATGACACAGAGTACAATATTACTGTGTTTTACAGAGAGGCCATTGTTCCGGTGAGCATGCGCAAACTCATGTTGGGAACTGGCGTGCTGCCCTATATGCTGTTGTTTTATGACCTAGCAATATCTATGGTCATACCGACCTGATATGTGATAGAGCACATTTCGAGGATTAACGACAGATCAATGGGTGAATTGTTAGCTCAATACATATGTGATATGTCAATATACATATGTGATATAGCACATTTCCAGGATTAATGACATATCAATGGGTGAATTGCTAGCTCAATACAGCTGTGATATATCACTATACATATGTGATATAGCACATTTCCAGGATTAATGACAGATCAATGGGTGAATTGTTAGCTCAATACAGATGTGATATATCACTATACATATGTGATATAGTACATTTCCAGGATTAATGACAGATCAATGGGTGAATTGTTAGCTCAATCCAGATGTGATATATCACTATACATATGTGATATAGTACATTTCCATGATTAATGACATATCAATGGGTGAATTGTTAGCTCAATACAGCTGTGATATATCACTATACATATGTGATATAACACATTTCCAGGATTAATGACAGATCAATTGGTGAATTGTTAGCTCAATACAGCTGTGATATATCACTATACATATGTGATATAACACATTTCCAGGATTAATGACAGATCAATGGGTGAATTGTTAGCTGAATACAGCTGTGATATATCAATATGCATATGTGATATAGCACATTTCCAGGATTAATGACAGATCAATGGGTGAATTGTTAGCTGAATACAGCTGTGACATATCAATACACATATGTGATATAACACATTTCCAGGATTAATGACAGATCAATGGGCGAATTGCTAACTGAATACAACTGTGATATATCAATGTACACGTGTGATATAGCACATTTCCAGGATTAACTCCAAATCGCAGGGTGAGCTTTCCACTTCAGCTCTGCCGTCTCCACCATAATTATTATTTCATTTTAAATGAGCAGTAAACTAACCCATACAACTTAAATAAATAGGAAGCAAATAGATGTGACTTATAACCTTTTAATTCCAACTAAAACAACAACAACGATGACCACATTTCTACAACATTTTTCATGTGATGAAAAGGACAGTAGCACTTGGACTTGCAATGCCATCTAAAAAGTGAAAGAAATGTATTTCTGCTTCTTATCATGCTGTGAAATACATCCAACCAATTCTGATCTTTTTAATTCCAACTAAGCAGACGCCAATTTTCTTTCTTGCCGTCTTAGATAACAAAACAAGCCCTCAACTAGTGCACGTACTCAGGTAGCAAAGTAGGAATGTTTGCCTTCCTGCCCAGTACTATATTCTCCAAGACGAGCATACACTCACCAACACTGAAGATTGAGCTAGCGTCGTGAATAGGTTATTCTAAGTAAAACAATGAGTGTCCTATGGGGTTGGTTTTCTGGCTACACACAACAGTCACATGACTCATGTATGTGAGTATGAGGAGTTGCATGACTTACTATTGTGATTGGGAAGAATCACAAGGTGCATTTCTGTGATTGGGACTCACAGTATTCATTGCTGTGATTGGGAAGACTCCAATAATGCATTTCTGTGATTGCGAAGTGGATATTAGGCGTGGATAGGGTGATCGCATCAGGGAGCCTAGGTAGTATAATGTTTAGCAGGCTATCCCTGGAATGGCAAGAAGTGGGGGTTCGAATCCTGCTCTGGGCCTATTTCTTTTTTGTGTGGGTACATTAGACAATTAATCAGGGGAAATTTCAATCACAGAAAATTGATGTTCATCATTCCACTGTTCCTTTCCCGATCCTATTAATGCTAAGCACCAGGCTAGGTTGCAACAAGTATAAATTTGTATGTCATTGGTTTGACTCGACCGGGGTTTCGAAACCCAGGACCTACCAAAACAGGAGGCGGGCATTCAACTCATTGGGTCACCTCGTCTGGTGAAATGCCAATGCAAATGAAATGCAAAGACACTCTACTGTGTAACCCTCTAGGTTTGTTTGTTTCTTACTTGTTGGAGTTTTACACCCTGCCAACATCTATTCTAAGGTCATATCAGGACGGGTACCCACTTGTGACAGTGCGCACTCATTGCGACTTTATAGTGCTGCACCACTGGGAGACAAGGATGCCCTAGGGACAACCTGTCAATACTCTCTCTTCATTATATAGATATACATATATATATATATATATCTATGTATATATATATATATATATATATATATATAATGAAGAGTTCAGGTGCAGAACTGGGTAAACGTCAATCCCAAAACGTGGTTTAAATAAACTACCTTCACCTGAAAATAATTTTAATTCTCATTAATCTCACTTTTCATATAAAATCACATGCTTATGAAACAATGAACTAAAGAGAAGGAATATACAAAAAATAATGTTATTGAGGGTTTGATTACAATGTTTATCTCCTTTTTGTGATTGGCATTTACGTGGTTTTGCAGCTAAGCTCTTCATATATATATTTATTTATATATGCATATATATATATATATATTTATCATTGTCAGTATCCTTGACATTCCAGGAATTTCCGCAATTACATGGTCTGCAGATATTTATTTGTTAAGGCATTGCATAAATAAATGTCAATGGCTTTCACACTCGTGACAATGCTTGGGTTAAATTTGTCGCTCCACTCCCACCTCCGCTCAGCCTTATACCCCTGTCACACTACGACGTAACGAGCCAACGTGAGCCTAACGTGATGATTTTTCGTCATTACGTTGCCGTACGTTGGGTTACGTTATGATGACGTCATAATGACGTTAGAGTGACGTCGAGCTACGTCATGTTACGTCGTGTTACGTCGGCGCGCGTCGAGGTTTTGAACCTGTTCAAAACTTTCGACGTATCTCGACGTGAAGCCGTTACGTCGGGATGATGTGACAATGACGTTAGGTAGACGTTCCGCGATCGTTATAGCAGCGTAAATGACGTTAGAGTCACGTTATGTCACTTCAGACCGACGGCCCAGGTGGGAGCAACGTGTGGGCAGCGTTTTACACGTTACGGTCATGTTACGGTCACGTTACGGTCACGTTACGGTCACGTTACGGTCACGTTACGGTCACGTTACGGTCACGGTTACGGTCACGTTACGGTCACGTTACGGTCACGTTACTGTCACGTTACGGTCACGTTACGGTGGCGTTACGGTCACGTTATGTCCACGTCACACCCGTTACGGTGACGTTATGCTCACGTTAGACTAACGCCCGGTCACGTCGCCAATTACCCCTCCCCCCTAACGTTGTCACGTTACAGCTAAGGTCACGACGTACACCAACGTTACTTTCACGTTACGCTCACGTCCACAATTTGCATATTACGCCCATAACGTCGACGTAATATAATTATTTTCACGTTCTGCCTACGCTGACGTAGTCACGTCGTAGTGTGACAGGGCCTTAACATAAAACATGTAACTGACATCACAGCCGGAAAGGAAATCCGAACATGGGTTTTACCTCCTCTGCTCTTCACAGACATTGTTCAGCTGGTGAATGAGATGAACCTTTATGGACCATCGTCTGTTAATGACAATACACCTGTGTAATGAGAGATTTAAGGGAAGATGATTGAGTTGAGCGCCCGCCTCCCATTTTGGTAGGTCATAGGATTTGAATCCCCGCAATTGAACCCCATGCCGATTCAAACCGAAAGCTTTACAAATTTATACTTGTCGCTACCTAACCTGGCGCTTGGCATTAATAGGACAGGGCAAGGAGCAGTGAAATTAGGAAAATCGATTGTCCACGGTTGAAATTTCTCCTGCTTAATCAAGAATCACAAAGAGCCACAAAAACATAAAAACACAAAGAGGTAAAAACACAATTAATTTGTTCTTTCAAACTATCTTCTATAATATACATACATATGCATCAACATACATGAAAATGAGTAGCCGTACATATCACGTCTTTAAAATAATAAAAAAGAGTCAACATATCTCCTAAGCCACCACACAGATCTATTTATAATATTTGTGGATGCCTGGCCGTCATGAGCACCCCAGAATACCATAAGCTCTTCCCCCTTCATTTCACCTGTGATGCTGTTATTCAAACCAAGACTACCAACTCATTAACCACACCTAAAGAAGAAAGGAAGACAAGTCACAAAGATAGACAGTGAGGATGTTGTGCTTTATTGGCATCAACTCCTGTTCACCTATCAGTGACCTATCACCCTAACCCTTTACCTTCTGCCCACACAGAATCTCATTGCCTCTATAGTCTGTCTCTGAACCAGTGCCTACATCCCATTGAACTGGAGTCCTATGGTTGTTGCACACACTCAATTTGGATTTGTGAATTTTGCTAGCATCAGGCAGAGTGTCTGGGGTCCTGCTCTAGAGTAGTTGTGTCTCAGTCAAGACCCAGGAGTAGAGTGCCGCTGTCCAGTGTGACTGGAGCATCGGTTTTTAATAATCAATAATCTCGTGAGGCCAAGAGGCGAGGGGGGTGACTGGGCATCCCACATCCCACCAATCAGGCACCCCCCACAGTCTGGGAGGGTGGCACCACCCAGCCGGGGTGGCGGCCACACAACCCAGCTGCAGGTGGCACCTCAGTGTATATGTTGATTAGGCTGGTGTGCTGGCCCATTGGTACCATGGTAACAGGTAGTTGCAAACAGTTAGAAATATATATATTAAAATGTCCTTTTTCTCCAATTGCATTCTTTATGAATACATAGAGGAACATTTCACCAAACCTGAACTGTCTCTTATATAAGAACATCTCTTCATTAATCTTAGGCATCATGTACAAACATATATTTCACATAGCTTCTATCATGTCATAATGTGAGTCGGGCATCATTGCTCTTATATTACATAACCTTCTCCCCACTCCGTCGCCCAAGAATAATAATGCTCTCTGCCAATATATAATTCCGAACCGAAAATCCGTATATTTTTACAGCGTCCCTCTTCCATTTCTAGAATAGGGCAAGGACTGGTTTGACTCAGTGTCAGGATAACATGACTGAGTGGGGTATCAGGTCATGGTGCTGGCAGCCTGGTCTCCCAGTCGGGCAGCACGATAATGTTGCCAAGAGTGTGCACTGTCACAAGTCGGAACCCATCCTGATATGACCTTAGATGTTGCCAGGACGTAAAACTCCAACAACGAACCAACCAAAGCCATCGGACTGTGTAACTTTAAGCCTCCCTCTCTTTCCACTCGACGACAATGGCTTACTGACGTCATAGCGCGATGCCGTGACGTCATGGCGCGATGCCGTGACGTCATGGTGATCTCATCTGTTAAGGGGGACGCCCCTATGCATTTGTTGCACCCGCATGGGGAGGTCACGCGTGAGAAGGGTGCGGTATGCGCGGTGCTTGCCAACCGGCTAATGTCCAGGCGTTATTATAAATAATACCTATACACAGTGTACAGGTGTGTGGTTGGGAGATGTATTGGAGGATATTCAATGCATAGTATATATATACTATATACATCATATGAGCTATATATATTCTATGTACGCTATATATAATATGTATACGCAGTGTACATGTGTGCGGGTAGGAGATGTAATAGAGTTTAATCAATGTATAGTATATGAGACTGTCTCAAAAGGTGCTAAGCAATATGGGACAACACTTTATCCATTCTAAAGATCAGCATACTATCTGCTTATGTATTTGCTCAGGATGAAGTGATTTGTTTTGTAGATGGTCTTTCATAATCCCAATAGACTACATATTGATTTGAAGCAAATGTCCTTTTGTTTTCAGTGTAACCGTTTCTGTGCTCTTTTGTGTCAATCGTTATAATGGATAACAAAAATGAGTTATCACCTTTTGAGACAGGCTCATATATATACACCATATGTGCAATAGATACTCGATATACTCTATATATTATATACACTATATATTATAAATACTATGTATATCTAGTGTACAGGTGTGTGGGTGGGACATGTAGTAAAGGTTATACAATGTATAGCATATATACTATATAAAATATATACACTATGTGCTATATACTACTCTATGTACTCTATGCATTAGATACACTATATATTATAAATACTTTGTATACGCAGTATACAAGTATGTGGGTGGGAGATGTAGTAGAGGATATACAATGTATAGCATATATACTATATAAACTATATACACTACACGCTATATACTACTCTGTATACTCTATGCATTAGATACACTATATATTATAAATACCATGTATACTCAGTGTACAGGTGTGTGGGTGGGAGATGTAGTAGAGGATATACAATGTATAACATATATACTATATCAACTATATACACTACGCGCTATATACTACTCTCTATACTCTATGCATTAGATACACTATATATTATAAATAATATGTATACTCAGTGTACACGCGTGTGGGTGGGAGATGTAGTAGAGGATATACAATGTATAGCATATAAACTATATAAACTATATAAATTATATATACTATGCGCTATATACTACTCTATGTACTCTATGCATTAGATATACTATATATTATAAATAATTTGTATACTCAGTGTACAGGTGTGTGGGTGGGACATGTAGTAGAGGATATACAATGTATAGCATATATACTATATAAACTATATACACTATGCGCTATATACTACTATATGTACTCTATGCATTAGATACACTATATATTATAAATACTATGTATACTCAGTGTACAAGTGTGTGGGTGGGATTTGTAGTCAATGTAGGGCCTACACAATGCAGCGGCTGTACACATGTGATGGTATGGAATTCAAGGCTATTTCAAGGCTTTTCAATGCTGTTTTTGATAGGAGTTCAAGAGTATTTATATACGGATTTGAGGAAAAAAACAATGATGTTGAATGGCGATTTTGGACTAATTTAGATCAGTGGGGACAGCTTAATGGTTGGTATTCAAGGCTTTTCAAAACTAATTACCCAAAATAGGTTAAATTCGACGCTTTTCAAAGGATTGAAATGGGGGCGATAGATGTTCAAGACTTTTCAGGACTTTCCCGGCCCCATATGGACCCTAACAATGTGCTAAATTATTGAATTTGGCTTTAAATAAATGTCTCTATTATCCAATCAGATGTGTCTATTTTGCGGGACAAACCTTGACTCAGCCACATCCAAGGGCGATAATGTGTTAATTAAATGGCTTTGTCTTTGAATGTATTTGAACTATTATCCAGCTAGAGCAATAAATACGAAGTGGCATTGGCAAGACAAACCTGTTATCACTGTTATCAAATGGGAACATTGTAAAGCATATCACCATAGAGAATGTTCTATTTCCATTATTTTAGCATATACTATATGTACATATAGTATACATACTACATAAACTACATACATAAAATGCATGTGCTGTATAAGAATTATCATCATGCTGCCGGTCGCGATGCGACAAAGACTGCTTTCATTACTTGACTGCCGCTCTCCATTTAGCTCTCTGCTGTGAGAGTTGCGTCCATGAGTCGGTCTTAATGTCTCTCAGCTTCAGGTTTCTCTTGATGGTATCCTTGAACCGGAGACGAGGGTGCCCTCTCTTTCTGTAACCAGAAGACAGTTGAGAATAGAGGATCTGCTTTGGTAGCCTGTCTGATGACATCCTCATGAGGTGTCCAGTCCACCGGAGATTCTTTTTGATCAGAAGATCTTCCATAGAGGGCAGCCCTGTCCGTTCGAGTATTTCCTTATTTGTCACTTTGTCCTTCCAGGTTAGCGTCATGATTGAACGCAGATGTCGCATCATGAAGGCATTTAGCTTTTTCACCTGTCGTTGGTACACTGTCCAGGCCTCGGCTCCGTATAGTAGGGTGGATAGTACGATTGCACGGTAGATCTTGCCTTTGACCCAAATGGACACATTGTGGTTGTTCCAGAGTCTCTCGCGTACTCAGCCGAAAGATGCGCTAGCCTTGGCCATCCTCCTCTGTATTTCAGCATCAAGAATTATACAATTATAATAACCCGGAATATCCCTCCTTTCCCTCATCACTCACTCAGCTCCGTGGACTGATGAAGTCTGTCCTAGTCATCTACCACTCCAGCCTCCCCAACCCCAGCTCCGATGGTGGCGTCACCACCCCTGACAACTGTAACCACCACTCAATGTACCACTGAAAATATATATATATATATATATATATATATATATATATATATATATAACTACAAGGCTATTAGGAATGGACCCGTTTTAATCCAACGATATAAAATGGGATAAAAAAAGAAAATTAATAATTATATGCATGCTCCTTCAGGGATGCAATTTCTTTTGTTTGTGATGGTTTATTTGCCCTGTCCATAACTGATAAGTCTCATTGCGGCTTGTTTTCATCGCTGAACAGCAATAATCTCAATTTGGTAGTAGCCTTAGCTCTTTGTAGTTTTTTGTGGGTTTTTAATTTAATAAAATCTTTGTTGGTGCCACATTTGCAACATTTTGGTATATACCTACCCCCTGCGCTAGTGTTAGTAGGGATACTCAGTTTATGCTGTGACTTTGTGAGGTCGGCGTATGAGGTCATTAGAAGAATTGCTAGGAGTTTGATTTTGGATGACGGTTGTGGGAGCACACACATACTACATCAGACGAGCTCGCAGCCTTTGTTCTTAGAAAGTTACCTTTAGCCCCTTTATTGTAGTTTTAGGTTGGTGAAAAATTCATAGTCAGTGGAGTTTCACCTGAAATTTCAGGGAATCGTGCACTAATTCCCTTTTTAGGCCCCACAGCCATGACTACTCATTCACTGACCTTGTTTTGTGTATCTTAGACTTTGAGATCAGGGGGGATTGGAGTTTGAGCTTGAATGGGTGTCATGCAAGTGCATGACCTAACAACAGCTAAGATGACAAAGGCAAATCATCCCACTTAGGGGAGTGTGGGCACGCCGGGAGGCAGCTTCAGTCCATCTGGAACGCAAGCTGGATGTAAACCAACAAAAAAGAAGAGTTTATTCTGTCACTTATACCCCAGTCATATGAGAGCCAGCTTTTGCCGCCAACCTCGTTATGACCAAAATGTTGCCAACCTCTGAGCATACCACTCAATAAATTAATTAAAAAATGCGGTCGGGGCCAGGTCGGCACCAGGTCAGCGTGGGGTTGGTGCGGGGTCGGCGCGGGGTCAGTGCAGGGTCAGCGCAGGGTCGGCGCAGGGTCGGCGTGGTGTCGGCGTGGGGTCGGCATGGGGTCGGCACCGGGGGCGATGCCGGAGTGGCACCAGGGACGCCACCGGGGTGGCACTGGGTTTGCGGTGAGTGCAGCATGGCATGTGTTGCCACCGCCAGATCGGCACCAGAATGGTGCCAGGTCGGCGCCAACTGGCCAGCCAAGGGGTCAGTAACCTAGTGGGGCCAGGTCGGCGTCAGGTTGGCGATTTTGGACAAATTTTTTAATGGCGCCGACCGAACTGGTCGCAAGGAGGTTGTAAGTGCAGCAGTTGCAACCTCACTGTGTCCAACATTTCCGAAATGGTCGCTGGGAGGTCGGCGATCTGGCAGCACCAGTGCATAAGGAGGGTGTAAGGGAGTCGTAAGGAGGACATATCGACATCGCGAAATAATCGTAAGGGAACGCAGGCGTTGTGTGACTGGGTATAAGGTGGAGCCCCGAAGAACCATCAGCGCTATAGAAGAAGACGAAAGAAGAAAGAAAAAAGAATTAAAAAAAGTAGAAGTAAGAGTGGGTGGGCGGAAAGGTGTCGATGGCTTGGAAGCTGGCGGTGAAGTGAAGAGGAGGAGCAGCGCTGTGCCGGGTTCTGGAAGGTGGTGGTAGGTGGGCCCTCAGGGTCCGTCGGCCTGAGATGAGAGTCCGGAGGGAGGAGAGTAGAATGGCCGGAATGGTTCCTCCTCCCCCCCCCACCCCCTGCCGTAAATCAGATGCAATGCTACACATTATGATCAATAGCGTAATGGTCTCCACTGAGCTCTCAGGCAAGGAGCCGCATAGACAGGTAGGCAAGAGTAATGTGGTGACATCAGGAGCCTAGATGGTGTAATGGTTAGCACACTTGCCTGTAATGCAAAGAGATGTGGGTTCGAATCCCGCTCTAGGTGCAGTAGTTTCCATTTGCATCACCCCCCAGTACACTGGAGCCATGACCATGATCCTGTACAGGATATGTTCCAGATAGTTGTTGAACCAACCCTCTGTAATGTATATGTAAGTAGATTGCCTGTATGTATGTAATTGTAATCATTATAATTTTGTTTGTTGTTGTTTTACCTTTTGCAACATCTAAGGTCGTACCAGGACGGGTACCGACTTATGACAGTGCGCACTCAACGCGACTTTATAGTGCTGTCCCACTGGGAAATCAGGCCACCAGCACCATGACCTGATATCCCACTCAGTCACATTATCCTGAGACTGAGCCAACCAGTCCGTACACTGTCCTAATAACACCGAGCGCCTGGCTAGGAAGCGACAAGTGTCAATTTTTAAGTGATTGGTTTGACTCGACCAGGGTTCGAACCCACAACCCCACGATCTACCAGCACGGGAGACGGACGCTCTAACTCATCTGGTCCCTCTAATCATTAAAAGACTTACAATTCCAGGGGGATGAGTGTAGTAGTCTGCACTGACCTCTCAGGCAAGGAGCCGCAGGTAGGCATGAGCAGTGTGGTGACATCAGGAGCCTAGATGGTGTAATGGTTAGCAAACTGGCCTGTGCTGCAAAGAGATGTGGGATCGAGTCCCGCCCTAGGCGCACTATTTCCCATTCTCATCACCCCTCCCACTACAATATAGTATCCATCCCTGGAGAGGTGTAGTATATACGTTGTTAAATTCACTCACCCAGGGATCGAACCCGCGACCCTCGCTCGGACAGATTGCTCTCTGAGTGGTGCCAACGAAAGATGGAGATAGTCCACCAGAAAGAGAGAGTCCAAACGAGGCTAGGAGATGCCCCCTAAAGAGGTATCACGTGATGAGAGATCATTTAACCAACCTCTCTGCATAAGCCAATGAAAACATCCAATTTTCTAACCCAAAACCCCTGCCTAGATTTGCTGCCACAGATTTTCTCCCACAGATTTGCTGCCACATATCCAACTTGGATACTGGTGCACCTTTTGCAGTTGCGCAATCCGATGCTTTTCATTTTCTGCCATATTTTTAGATAAATATGTTTGCCAATCCAACCAACCGCAGGATTAAGAACTTCCGTTGACGCTTACATCATTAAAAATATGGCACTCGGTGACATACGTGAACACAGACTCCCCACAGTCGACCATTTCACACGCAAACTCAGGTCCATGGGTGAGGAGAGTTACATGTTCACTATGGACATAAGTTGCACATTTAAAAACTTTGTAACATGTCCGCTTGACTGGCCACTCATAGGAGCCAGCTGGGCGGATCAATTCTACCTTGACATATCAGTGCCATTCGGAGTAAGGGGCTCAAGCTGTCATATACAAAGGGTGGACGAGGCCGTGGGATACATGCTCAGAAAACAAGGTGTCAATGCAATAATGTATCTCGATGATTTAATTGTTGTAGCCCACGACATACACACATGTAATGCCCACTTCGACATAACAAGAGACCTCTTTTGCCAGCTCAGCCTACCCGAAGCCACCGAGAAGACCCAGGCACCAGCCCACATGGTCAGATGGCTTGGTATAACCATATGCGCCCCCAACATGACACTATCCATACCAATTGACAAACTAAGGGCTACTGTCAGGAAAGTGAACTCAACCATAAAGAGACATACAATCACAAAAAAGCAGCTCCAGTTGATACTGGGCAAGCTTTTTCACTTACAAAATGCTTCCAACTAGCACGTATATTTGTTGGCCACCTCCTTGACACCCTATGCGCCATGGGGGATGGCACAACCCTGGTCACTGAACAGATGCGCGCTGACCTCTCCTGGTTCCCCAAATTCGCACGCGAATGGAATGGCACATCAGTGATACCACCGACCACACCACATAGCACCATCGAGGTCGATGCATGGGTGGCATAGGAGGAGCCGACTCCACCAGCTAATACTCCCTCAAACTACACGGCGCAGTCTCAAACAACCCTGACACGAACATTAACCACCTGGAGGCACTAAGCATCATAGTCACCCTCCACACATTCGTATATGAAGGAGATTGAGGAGGTCACATTAGATTCATGTGCGACAACCAAGCCACAGTCCACGTGCTCACCACAGGCCATACATATGACGCACCCCTGCTCAAAGCAGCCCGCTCAGCCTGGATGCTACATGCCGTACTACAGGTCAAGGTCACATTCCAACATATACCAGGGGTTGATAATGTATTAGCGTATGCACTCAGTAGGGCCCACATAAGTGAACAACATACAAACATTGCAATTTGATTATGTGCTCAACATTGCTTAATCCCTGTACAACCATGCTTGCTGACATACAAAAAACACAAATGCCTCACGCCTTACAGATCCGGAGTACAGACAACTGCAGACAGCGGCAGACGTGAGACAGACCCAGACCCCGGCTCCAGGCACATGGGACAACCACAGGACGGCGGTGAAAGCATACAGGCACTACTGCCTCACCTACGGGGTAACTGAGCTGAACCTCACGTCTGACGAGATATGGTGCTGGATCAAAGAAGTAGAGGCCCAACAGTGCCCATCATCAGTGGTCAATACGGTATCCCACATCCGCCTGAACTTCAGACTGAACAAGGCACCACTCGAACAGATGGACGATACCAGGGTGAAGTTTGCGATGAATGCCCTCACGATGGACGTACTCAAAAACCCACAAGCCACGCCCCACACCCCACGTCCCGATAGCCACAATCAGGGCAGTGGTGGAGTACCTACAGGAAACCCAGAAGCACAGGGTGGTGGCATTCACCATACTCATCATGTACTACACAGGGGTGAGACAATCGAAGGTTGTCCCAAGGGCAGCGAATGCATTCGACAAGACTCGACACAAGAGGAAACAGCAGGGAAAACTCAGAATCGACCAGAAGTGGGCCAAGAACCTCCAGGGCAACACCCAGTCGAGGATACTAAACCTGGCACCAGCTCCAAACCCAGTGCTATGCCCGGTCACAGCATACTGAAGAAGATCTGACACGGCACCCAGCACAACCGCTACTGGTCTACCCAGGGAATGCCGATACTATGACGATACCGTATATCGCCACCATATGGAAGGACACCCATATGGCAATAGGGCTAGAAATCCCATACACGCCTGCATGCCATCAGGAAGGTGGCGGCCACGGTCGCATTTACCTCAGGCAGCACAGAACTCGAGGTGCAGAGGTTTGGGGGATGGGCATCCCAGGCTCACCATCCATACATAAGCACCGCAGACTACAACAAGGTCAACAAAACCCTAATAACTGCCATAAACTAAAAATACACAGCCACAACTTTGGCATTGGCACTTGTCTCGATAAAAATCAAAGACAACGAGACAAAATAAAAAACAAAAACATTTAATGATACAAAAATATCCTCACAGTAATTATCCTAAACTGTGAATAGGTTAATTTCTCCTATTAGCCATTCATCACTATCTTAATATATATGATTTACTATGATCAATTCAAATTGATCACTTACCCTAAAAACTTATTGATCCACCTGATCACTACTTATATGATTTATGATTTATCTCACTCACTTGACTCATGATTATTGATATATTGTGATCTATCTCGCTCTCTTGATTAACTGCTACGTTCATAAAAACATTGTACATATGTTGTTGATGATTACATTAATTTCTCACATAACTTCATGTTCATGTCAGACTCTGTCAGCGGGCCTGCTCAAACATCCAGTAATGTAACCGAAAACGCTGTTGGTTGAGATTTTCATGAGAATAAAGTTATGTCATTCCCAGCACTGCTTCCTCGTTCCTCCCATCTCTTATGCCAGTAATGTAAAATTGATTATTACGACCACGCTGATATGTTTATATTCAAACAATAAGGCAGAAACTTAAAAGCCACTCGATTATGCAAATTCAGGAGTGGGACTTAGCTCAGGTGGTAGAGTGTTCATGTGTGAAGGTGTTGATCATCCGATCGATCCTGCTCAGTGGACCCATTTGCAGTTGGGGTTATTTTCCTTTCCCACCAGTGGTCCACAACTGGTTCATCAAAGCCTGTGGTATGTGCTGTCCTGTCTGTTGGAAAGTGCATATAAAAGACCCCTTGCTGCTTATCAGAAAGACTAGCCTATCTGCCTCTGTGGCTGCAGCGGGTTTCCTCCAAAGAAATATGTCAGAATGACCATTTGTTTGATGTCCAATAGCCGATGGTACGAAAATCAATGCGCTCTAGAGACGATAACCCAGCTTTACTTTACGTTTTCATTCGGCAAATTCTGTCAGATCAGAAGTGGGAACTACTCTCTACCACAGGTGTGTTGAATAAACAAATAAGAGCCCCCCCCCCCTCCTTCACTCTCCATTCCTCACTCAGCAAAGATCAATAAATACACCGGCTACAAATCTAGGAAATACGGTACATGCCATGCCACTTCCTGCTAAACACATACCATGCCCAATGCCCAGAATTCCATGCGGGGAGAGAGAAAAAAGATATACACCTAGAATGTTTGCTTTTGGGATAAATGGCACATTGACATGCTTTTTTAGGATGCGTGGTGAAGACAGCAATGTCTGCACTTCCGGTTGTAGTGTAAGTAGTTGGTTGTTGGAGTTTTACGTCCTGGACCCATCTACGGTCATATCAAGACGGGTACTGAATTGTGACAGTGCACACTCAAGGCAACTTTATAATGCTGCCCCACTGAGAGATCAGGCCACCAGCACCATGCCCCAATATTCCACTCAGTCTCATTATCCTGACACTGAGCCGAGCAGTCCTTACCCTATCCTAATAATGCAGAGCGCCAAGCTAGGAAGCGACAAGAACCAATTTGGTAAGTCATTGGTTGGACTGGACCGGGAATCAAACTCCCGACCTTCCGCACGGGAGGAATGCACTTTACCGATTCGGTCACAGCGTCCTGTCCTGGTGAATGGTAAATCCTCACGCTGTAACTCTGATCTTAAAGGCAACCTTCCTCCTTTGCTGATTTGCTGATTTTAGATGGTTGAACACTTATGTTCCCATAAACTGTTAGCGTTCCCGTAAACAAATTAATCTTCTAAAAATACATTAGAATACTTGAGGAGTTCAGACGCAAAAGCCTGTAACAGCCAATTCAAAACTTGAGATAAACATTGAAATCAAACCTTCAAAAATGTTCCTTTCTTACATTCCTATTTGTTTGCTCCATAATCATGTCATCACAAGAAAGGTGGAATTAGTGAGAATTACATTCATCTTTGGATTTACGTTTACATGGCTTCGTGCCTGAACTCTTCAATTGTTTTGCAATGGATTCCTGTGCGGAAGGTCGGGAGTTCGAATCCCGGCCGAGTTAAACCAGTTGAAGAATTACTGCTGACCGTCGCAGTTACTCATCTTATACTCACTACTATCAGGAGGTTCCTGGAAACTGTCTGCCAGTTTCCCCCCCACTAAATAACAAAGCAACTCATAAGTAAGAAAGGGAAGACAAGTCACACAAGATTGACAGTGATAAGGTTGAGCTTTATTGCTACAACTCTTGTTCACCTACTAGTGACCTACCACCCTGACTCACTTACAACCTGCCACACAGACCCACATAGTTTCTGCTTGTTCAGTCTAATTCAGTGCCTACAGCCCATTGAACCTAAGTCCCATGGATGTGATACCCCTGTCAGACTACAACGTAACGAGCCAACGTGAGCCTAACGTGGTCATTTTTCGTCATTACGTTGACATACATTGGGTTACGTTATGATGATGTCAGAATGATGTTAGAATGACGTCAAGCTACCTCACATGACGTCGTGTTACGTCGAGTTACGTCGAGGTTTTGGACATGTTCAAACTTTCGATGTAGCTCGAACGTAAGGGTTTACGTTCGCCGTACGTTCTGTTCACGTTCAGTGAACATCAATGACGTTAAACGGACGTTATTCCAACGCTGCTCATTATGTTGAACTACGTTCCACTACGTTGACCCACATTAAACCGGGTGGAAATGCCCACGTGGCGTAATGGGAACGTCAGGAGAACGTCAGGAGAACGTCAGGAAAAAGTACATTCAACGTACGTTCAACGTTTCGCCACCATCTCATGACGTATGTAGCATAAAGCAACGTAGTTCTGGCGATGGATTAACGTACATAACGTTCCCTGAGCGTAATTACGTTGTCCTCTCTCGTTGAATTACGGTATCACTACGCTTTACCGACTTTACGCTCTCGTCCACTATGCTGCATCCACGTTCAACTTCTGCCCAAATTTGCATACTATGCCGAGAAGTTCAACGTTTTTCACGTTCTCCCTACGTTCACGTCGTTACGTCGTAGTGTGACAGGGCCAATACACACAGCTCAGTGCCGAACTGCTTCTTTTGGTATCTCTAGAGTGAGTGTGTCTGTTTACCAAGGGCAAGGAGTACAAGGGTGACTGGGCTCACACAGCCAGCCGATCAGACACCTCTGCAGCCTGGGAGGGGCGGCACACAAGAGAGGCACCTGTCAGTGTCACTCAACCCCAGTGCAGGTGGTGTCCCTATTATATGCAGAATGACTGTGTGTGCTTACCCAGCGGTCCTCTGGTAACAAGTAGTTGCCATACAGTTACAATAAACATTAATATATGCTCCTCCTCCATTTGCACTCTTCTTGGTGCATGGAGGGAACATTTCTATAATTAATAACCATATTTTAATATCCGGAAATCATACCGGAATTTTGGTCACTGCGCGACATAACATTTCCACACAGTTATTTACATATCACACAGTGAGTGGGTACACATTGCGTCGCTATTGCTTAACAATGGTCCCCAACTCTGTCGCCTGAGATATTGATATGATTCCAAGCTTGTCTATCACGACCGAAAGACCATATATTTTTACACAGTGACTTACAAAATTGATGCTCATCGCTACCTAGCCTGGCACTTGGCATTAGTAGGATAGGGCAAGGACTGGTTAGCTCAGTATTAGGATAAGCTGACTCACTGGAAAATCGGCTCATGGTGCCAGCGGCCGGGTCTCCCAGCGGGGCAGCACTATAACAAGTTGGTACCCCATCCTGATAGGACCGTAGATGTTTTCAGGATGTGAAATCCTACCAACAAATAATGTATTCCAATATTTTAAAACTAAAATAGTACGCCTTCATATATAGCTTCTGATGCCTTCAATACTATATATTAGGCCAAATAAAAAAAGTAAATGGTGACTGTCCCCGCCCGTGCCTGAAAAATCGCCCGGCCCTGATATAAACAAAAAAGATTACTTTATTTAGATTTTTTTCTGGGAGCGGGACGTAGCTCAGGCAGTAGAGTGTCTACCTGTGAAGGTATGGGTCATCCGATCGATCCTGCTCAGTGGACACATTTGCAGTTTGGGTTATTTTCCGTTCAAACCAGGTGTCATCAAAGGCTGTGGTAGGCGCTGTTCCGTCTGTGGGAAAGTGCATATAAAAGACCGCAAGTTGCTGCTTATCAGAAAGAGTAGCCTACGTGGCGGCAGCGGGTTTCCTCCAAAGAAATATGTCAGAATGACCATTTGTTTGACATCCAATAGCTGATGATAAAAACCAATGCACTCTAGATGTGTCATTAAATAAAACAAACTTTGAGATTTATTTTTTATTTTGTTAAAAATGCATCGAGCTCATTCCACTGCTCCGTGCCCTATCCTAGTAATGCTGAGCGTCAGTATAGGAAGCTACAAATATCAATTTTATAAGTCATTGGTTGGACTCTGCCAGGGTTTGAACCCAGGAGTTCGAATCCCACGACCTAACATAACGGGAGGTGGACGCTCAACTCATTCGGCCATCGAGTCTGATTGCGTATTTCGTCTACGTCATATGGCAGGAAGAAAAATATTATCCTAAATCAGCTCTGTGAAAAAGGCCAGGGGACCAGGCTCCCGGACTTTGTTTCAGTTATTTATTCAGAGTGCTGCGCGATAACGACAGTTTAATTTCCGCATTTTATTCCGCTAATGATTTGGAATCAAATTAACCTGTTTTATTGTTACAAATGTCCTAACCACATACGGTTAAATATTCGCATTTGTTTTTAAAGTGCAACAAATATTTCTTCTACTGCAACTTTTATTCTTTAAAGAGCTACTGTTACTAACATGCCCGAGAGAACATTACATAATCACAAGTAAAACAAGTAAAGCTTGTTTTATTTAATGACGCCTCTGCAGCACATTGCTTTTCATATCATCGGCTTTTGGACATCAACATATGGTCATTCTGACATATTTCTTTGGAGGAAACCTGCTGCCGGCACATAGGCTACTCTTTCCAATGAGCAGAAAGAGGTCTTTTATATGCACTTTCCCACAGACAGGACAGCACATACCACAACCTTTGATGAACCATTTGTGGACCGCTGATTGGAATGTAAAATATCCCAAACTGCAAATGGCTCCAGTGAGCAGGATCAATATGATGACCAACACCTTCACAGCTGGACACGCTACCTGCAAAATATTTGGGAATTTCTGGGTGACTTTCATTTAGTGCTATGCAGCCAACAGGCTGACGGGTACCAGCTAACTAGGTTATCTCTCTGATACCCAGCTGCATTGGTACTCTACAGCCAATGGGGTGCCAGGTACCAGCTAACTAGGTCACCTGACTGGTCCCTGGATGCATTCGTACTCTGTAGCCAATGGGCTGCCGGCTACAAGCTAAGGTCACCTGACTGTTACCCGGATTTAAATCTATAAATAAGGGTGCAAGTCACATTCTCTCTCTCTTTCACCACTGCCACCAGCCAGTCCACACTATGTACATGTGACTGTAGCAACTATGTTGAAATTAAAGAAACCATGCGAGTACAATATTGTCTTCTTATGGATGTTTCAGACACTGAGCCTACCAGGATAACAGAAGTAGATAAGGGATATATAAAAAGATACACAAACATTTCAGTGGTGACCACGACATTTTAACTCCAACTTCTGGGCTTGGTGTCTGAATTGTCCACATGTTAGCCATTTTATTGTACACACATTTTTTCACTTGGACTGATGGGTGGTTGTCTGGAGAGTGCCACATATGCACACATGAGCATGGTGTGCAGCGTGTAAATGTGTTCTGTTCGGCATGTGATGTTCACATTAGGCTGATATGTATGACTGCATGTGTAATATTGTACATTATTTTTGTGATGTTCATGTAAATTATTATGCATAGTTATTGCGCAATATAACTGGAAGTCAAGCCTAAGGACTGCTTGTTTGTGGCAGAGGACCAAGCTAAGTATCATTAAGTTACGCGGTGTCAGTCATCCAGAAAATGGCGCTTCACAGAGTGCCACATATGGATTCAGTGGGTTATTTTGTTGTTCTTTTTTGTGACAAGTTTTATATTCTGCCCATAACGTGCAAGCTCCCGTGAGGGTGCTTGTTTTCAACGCTGGACAGCTGTGATACTGGATTGGTCTGGTCCCGCACTCAAGAGTGTTTACCTGATCTTTCTCGGGCCAACCTTTTGCGGTTTTGGGTGTTAGTAGTTTCTATATTTTTTTTTTGAATTTTCAAAGTTTGTTCCTAACCTGTATATGATAACTTAGCCTACTATGTACATCTACACAGATGACATACAGGCCTGTGGGAGAGGATCCCATCCCATTGTGGTTTGTTACAGCATCCTTTCACCCACGCCCTGTCCTTAGATAGTACACCAGTGTGCCAGAACACAACTGGACCCTTCAGGACTGCGACTGGGTGGGATGGTTGTGTTGTATGGTTAGCCATTTTGTATTTCAGGGTGAATCGGATCCATGACCATGGCCTGCACAGTTCTGCTTTGGTTTGTGGAATTGTGTAATCAGCATGATGGGTATTTATATCATTCATGATGTTTTATTTTACATGCTGGAATTACAATTGGTGCTTGTAAGCAAGATATAAAAACTCTGCCTTCACAGAACACATTTTCTTTAATGCAAACTGCTATAACTTTCTTATTATTTACTGTAGAAAAAGTTGTATGACTGTCATGTCTAAGCCTGTCCAAGACAATTCCATTGCTATCTGTTCCATTCAGATAGCATTCATTCTTTAAACAAAAACATTGTTTTAAAAATTGTCATTTACTACTGATAAAATAGGGATTCCACCTAAATACAGATTGGAGCTCTATTTAATGTCTATTTGTATAGAGCTGTATAGAGAGTGCCGCTGGTAACTTGCAAAAGCCAGCAGCACTTCAACACTTTTGCAGGCAGCTTTCATGAAATGAAATGGAGAGCGGCAGTCAAGTAATGAAAGCAGTTTTTGTCGCATCATGACCGACAGCATGATGATGATGATGATGATGGTAGGCCACAAATTACAAATATAATTGCATGTAAGGTATATGTATATATGTATATATATATTGCATGTATGTACTAATGGGGTGGTGAGGATGGTGACGTCCATGTGAATATGTCGTGAGATGGTAGCCTAGTACCGTGGTAGCGTGTCACAGTGCCATTAGTAGTCCTTCGTGACTTGAGAGGTCAGTTCAGTACTTGGGTGAAATAGTCTGACTTAGTTAATGTACCATATCGATATGCCGTCAATAGTTGTGCTACTTGTTCAGCGGACTGGGGTGCAGCATGGGAAACAACAAAGGAAACAAGGACAAAGGTTAGAGCGTAGGGGCACAGGTAGTATTCCCTTTTGTAGAGGATTATGTAAGCAGCCATTCACATGCATGCCCAAAACAAGATTGTGCGTAAACATGTATTGATGTCGCATAACCAGCCACATGGGTCTAGTCAGTCACAACCGCACCCACAAGCCGCATGGACCACACCACATGCAGAGCTTGGAGACTGCCAGAGAGTATTGCGGTCACCTAGAAGGGTGAAGACACTGGTGCCAGGTCTTTAGCATATGGTTGAAAAGGAGTACAGCTAAGAAGAGGATTATTGGATTATGCTACAGGTAAAACAGGGACGGGCAGGAAGTGCACATAATTTGAGAAAATATAATTATACAAATTCTGCAGTTAGGGTTGTATTTAGACTAAACAATTGTCTTTACAATTTCAGAATTTCAGGTGCTAGTATATAATCCAGTCTGGTGTCAAAGAAGCAGGGATCTCGCAGTTTCAGTAGGTGATATCAGATAGGTGGATAGTGTGATTGTAAGGTGTTTTGTTGGGAGTTCAGTAGGCACGCCCTGAACTCTTGATAAAATACAATTGATTTGAAATAAACATAATGGTAGTGACATTTTGGGGAATACCTTCTTCCTGGTGTTGATCACCTTGTATTGGCCAGATGGTGTCTGTACTACAAGACTATTTGAGGAAGATCGTATTTAGTAACACAAAAATGGGAAACATGAACTGTTGCAACTATTTGGAATATGTGTTAACATCACCAGTTGGGATTGCATGGTCTGGGGCATCGTGATTATCCAGGTTTGTGACACAAAGACAACTGAATCTGGCGATGAAAGGTAGTGGGATATAATCGAATGTGGCTAGGAGCTTGGTGTCAAAAACCAGAATTAGTTGACATTAATTTTGAATATTACTGTGTTTGCTAAAAGGGTAAGGAGGTGACAGATGCCATTATGGCAAACTCAACAGAAGTACCCAGCCAGGAATAAATATTGTGCAAGATAGGCAGGCAGTATACAAGTAACTCCAACTCAGTAAAGTTGTGCTTAACCTAGAGGTCACTAGGATGGAGATATTGTAGCTACTGATATGAGACTGGCACCAGACTAGCACAATCTGGGTGGCCTATCCTTATATACAAACAGTTGACATGGATGACAAGAAAGGATTCCTGTGATTATTTGGGGCATGTATGGTGGTAATGGTTGTTGCCGTTACACACAGTACTGACTGACTATTGAATACTAACATTTATTGACTCTAACCATGACTTGATATCAAAGGGAACAAATCAAAATCGGATATGGCAAGATCAAGAGAGATCTCAAATATTGGGTATTCCCATGGGTATACATAGTCATGCGTAGAGATGAGTACATGGACTGGGTAAGATAGCCATGTATTTTCTTTTGTCTGCCTAACACCCCTGTCATTAAGAGAGATATTATCTCTGCATAATTATTAACCTTAGCAGAAGTATTTGCAATGTTGGTCAGGTTGACTGTGTATGGGAAAGGTACTACCAAATCCAATGTGCAGGAACAAGATGGTTCCAACACATGGACATTCCAATAAGTATACCATGTTATCAATGTTTTGTATTACTGTTACACAGTATTGTTTGTGTAAAATGTGGTTATATGTGGCTGCAGTAACAAAGCAAACAATTTATGAACCACACATCGTTCATATCTTGTGGCAGTAGCACCAAATCTACACAAAAACAATACACATTGTATGTTGGTTTGAATATATGTTACAAATATGGTTTTCTGATGCATACAAATGAAGGTCACTGCCAGTCATGCATAATGCTGAAATAATAACATACAATTAAGTAATTGTGCCTGGTTGGAGTAATGTAAACATATTGTATACAAATATGGTGATCTGATATATAGCAGTGAATATCACTACCAGTCACACATAATACAAATATGGTAAACATACAATAACTGATTGTTTGATGAGGAAAAGTATAAGTAATGTTAAAGATTGATAATATCATAGTCTTGCAAATATCAGTAAAGATTAATCTCAGCTGAAAAGTAATGAACATATGCTGGGATGCACAAATATATAACTATATTAAACGTGTTGTAAATATTGGTTAATAAGAGAATAGATTGTCATCTAACAATGTGCTTAACTTAGGTATTTGAAAAAACAAGAACCTCATGGTTTTCTTTATTTTGTTATTTTCAAGGGACATATTATTTAATGAGTATATTCCACATAATGAAGGAAAATTGCTATATGTCATCATATTAAAAGAAAATGTATCTTAATTAATACACATGTTCGCAGATAATGAGCTAATCAGATTGTAGAGTCCAATGCTCAAATATGTGGCTGTGTAGGCAGGCTATGGTGAAATCAATACAGACAAGTATCACCCCACCACTTTCCCCCAATGGGAAACAAGCATTCTTGGCCCTACCAATAGGGATCCAGCATTCCTGGTCTCCTGGATATCAGTGGTATGCCCACCACCACAAGCTGTATGGCCCCATGACCACCACCAACCTTGACCTTTGAGTGTGGTGATCCCTAACCCAGCAGAGGGGGTAGGCCTTCTCTCTCTCTTTCACCATGGCCACCAGCCAGTCCAGACTATGTACATATGCCTGTAGCGGCTATGTTGAGATTAAAGAAACCATGCGAGTACAATATTGTCTTCTTATGGATGTTTCAGACACTGAACATACCAGGATAGCAGAAGTAGGTAAGGGATATATAAAAAGATACACAAACATTTCATACCACCTGAACTCACCTAATCACAAGTAGCCATATCAACTATGACTATTTGTAGGTTGAATATGTTGAAGCTACCTGGTGGTTGTTGGACTATTACATCCTGGCAACATCTAAGGTCATATCAGGACGGGTACGACTTGTGACAGTGCGCACTGATGGCGATTTTATAGTGATGTCCCACTGGGAGACCAGGCCACCAGCACGAAGACCCGATATCCCACTCGGTCACATTATCCCAACAATGAACTAACCAGTCCTTGCCCTATCCTAATAATGCCAAGTGTCTGGCTAGGAAGTGACAAGTATCAATGTTTAAGTCATTGGTTTGACTCGACCAGGAACTGAACTCCTGATCTCCCGCACGTGAAGTCTGCGCTCTACCGATTCAGCCAACGCACCCGGTCATATTCGCAAGTAGTCATATCAACTATGACTTTTCATAGTTTGCCTATTTGGAAATTAACTATTTTGGATTTGACCGATGCTGAGGGCCTTTGTGGTTAAGCTGTGAGTATCAGGGTCATTGACCCCTTAATGACCTTCCTGAAATATTACAGGGATGTAGACAAGGGGACACTTACAAAGATTGATTGACTGTCTGTGCGAAAGAGCAGTTCATCATGTTTAGGTTCATAGGTCAGTAAATTATAGAGAAGGTTATTATAAGGCCGTGAACAGCATTTTGAGGTCCCCAAAGGAACGTACCACGCACCCTCATTTAAAGCTGCACAGTCCGATGAAGCGTCACATTTTCAAAACCAAAATAATTATCTAGAATTGATTCTCCTTATCTAACTTAGATACTGATGCACTTGTTGCCAAATAGAAGGGAATAATGAGGCAATTTAATTGAAACGATTACTGCTAGAGCTTATGGTGTCAGACTTTTGGCATGCTTGCCAAAACTAATTTGAGATGTTTGCACTCAAAACTTAAAGTAAAAGTTACTTCAAACTAAAATAAGGTATGTTCCAACAATCAATTTAATGTATTAATTATCTAAGAAAATTGACAGAATTGAAAACCATCAGACTATGCAACGTTAAATAACAGCGCAACTTTAAATAATAGCGCAACTTTAAATAACAGCGCATTTAAAGCCCTTTGCCAAAGTTCTATAAGTCATAGAATTCCTCATACATCTATCATATGTAGACAAATTAGCAAATCCTAATAAAATTATATATATGGTGTATAAGAATTATACCAGTATACAAACCAGTAATATATCTCCTTTCCCTCATCACTCACTCAGCTCCATGGACTGATGGAGTTTGTCCTAGTCATCTACTGCTCCAGCTTCCCCAACCTCACCTCCGATGGTGGCGCCACCACTCCTCCACACATATGTAATTCTTGGAATGTGTCAACATTTTCAACTTTCTGGGAGCCACTGAAACCACAAAGGGAGAATGCAGGAAAGAAGTCGACAGGATAATCGGAATGGTAAATTCAGCCGCTGGTTCATTAAGCAAAATTTGCCGCAATCGATGAATACACAAAGAAATGGTGGTCAAAATTATGAAAACGCTTGCGTTCCTAATTCTCTTATTTGGTTGCAAGTCTTGGACTTTCAAAGCCAGAGAAAAGAGAACGGTTAAAACTAAAAGCTTCGAAACGTGGGCATGGAGAGGAATGCTTGGAATATCATGGCAAGAGCATCGAACTAACGTAAGTGTTTTAGAAGAACTTGGGAAACCTAGAAGCCTAATTTCACAGGTTTACAGAGCGCAACCTGTGATACTTTGGTTAAATTGCTAGAAACGAGGATGACAGTATGGAGAAAACCATAATGACTTGGGTGATAGACCGTAAACCAGGTAGTGGATGACCTCAAACTCAATAGTTTGACAATGTAAGGCAGCTCACTGGCATAAGAAAGACGCCCATACTAATTCAACAGGCGGAGGGACTGTGAACGCTGGCAACAAACAGGTATGAATATTCCTGATAGGTCGAACACGTCCTGACCGACCGACCCCCATGCCTGTAAATGCAATTCAAGACCTGCGAATTTCACAATGTAGTGAGATTCGACTGCAAATATTCAATTCTAAAATTAGTCTACCCCTGGAAAAGTTAACAACAAATATATTATAAACTCATCCTTGGGTCTGCATAGGTATGACAAATACTTATCTGATTTGTCGTTCAAATCCCAACTGGAGAGTTAAATAAATTAAATTTGTTAATATTAAATACATAAATGCAGGTTAGTAATGCTGTATAAGAGGTTGCAGCATTTTTCATTGATTTATGGATGTCTTATGTCCTAGTAACATCTACGGTCGCATCAGACGTCCGATGGCCGATGATAAAAATCAATGTGCTCTAGAGGAATCGTTAAACAAAGCAAACATTTTCAGTGGTTGGTTGGTGCTGACTTGTGACAATATGCACTCCAGGCGACTTTGTAGTGCTGCCCCACTGGGACACCGTCTGGTTTGTCTGGCTGTGCGAGAACCCAAAGTAATAAGCAAGGCACACTGAATTCTAACAGAAAACCAACTTTAAAGATTTGTCTAGAATGTCTTTACTGCAAGAGCCAAGCCGGAAGGAATGAGTGCTGAGTCGATAGAGTGTCCGCCTCCACGCGGGAGATCTTGGGTTCGATCCCCGGCCAAGCCAAATCAAAACTTTAAAAAGGGAAACTTGTCGCTACCTTCTCTGATGCTGAATATGGCTAGGATAAGGTAAGAGCTGGTTATCTCAAGTGTCACGATATTGCGACTGAGTGGGATATTATGTCATGCTGCCAGTGGTGTGTATCCCTCTGGCGGACAGCAAGATTTTATGAGTTCGCACTGTCAAAAGCGGGTACCCGTCGTGATGTACACCTTATATGTTGTTAGGGCGTAACACCACAATTATTCGCGATGTTGCTGCAACAAAGGATCAACACCCACCACGCCCACCACGCCCACCACGCCCACCACTCCCACCAGGCCCACCACTCCAACCACGCCCACCACACCCACCACGTCCACCACACCCACCACACCCACCACGCCCACAACGCCCACCACACCCACCACGCCTACCACGTCCACCACACCCACCACGCCCGCCACGTCCACCACGCCCACCACGCCCACCATACCCACCACATCCACCACGCCCATCACGCCCACCACGCTCATCACGCCCACCACACCCACCACGACCACCACGACCACCACGACCACCACGCCCACCACGACCACCACGACCACCACGACCACCACACCCACCACACCCACCACGACCACCACGACCAACACACCCACCACGCCTACCACGTCCACCACACCCACGACGCCCACGACGCCCACCACACCCACCACGCCCACAACGCCCACCACGCCCACCACGCCAACCACGCCCACCACACCAACCACACCCACTACATCCACCACGCCCACTACACCCACCGTGCCCAACGCTCCAACCACGCCCACCACCCACACCACGCCAACCACACCCACCACACCCATTACACCCACCACACCCACCACTCCCACCACTCCAACCATGCACACCACTCCAACCACGCCCACCACGCCAACCACACACACCACCCCCATCACCCTCACCACGCCCACCACCCCCACCACGCCCACCACGCCTATCACGCCCACCACGCCCACCACACCCACCACACCCACCACACCCACCACACCCACCACGCCAACTAAGCATACTTTGTGGCCAATACCCCGCCCCTGACATACCAGGCAGTTGTACCAAGCACCTTCTGCAACTCACCCCCCGCCCCGCCCCCGCCCCCCCCCCCCCACACACCTACTCCACCCACACACACACCCCACATTCCCCACCATCCCTCACCTTCCGCCCCCCCCCCCAACCCTCCCCCCATGTGGTACATACCCGACACCTCCGTGATCCGCAGAAGCGGTTTTAATATGGATTCACTTCGCCCTCTCTCGTGCCTGCTCTCTCCCTGTGTGTCCGCCCCCTGCCCATGGGCCCCCCCCCCCCCCCACCCCCACTCCAACCCCCACCCATCCACATTTGATAAACAACTATTATAACTCAATGACTCGAAACCCACCACCACTACTCGAGACCCATTGCCACGACTGAATAACGACATCTTCAACCAGCAATGCACACAATATAAACCACTATACATGCACAACATGGCACTATTGAAAGACTAAGCGTTATTAAAACCAAATCTAACTGATATACAAACACAGCATATGATTTAACCACTGGTGTACATTACTGCACACTCTATCTTGATGCATAGACCTTGCACTATGTTGACTACCTATGCTGTACACTATGCAGCATAGGCTGCTCCCCCACTTTCTTTTTATGTTCAGAATGGTTTGCGCTGCACGCAATGCAACGCATTCCACTTCCACTATGTACAGACCAAATGCGATCACTCCAACCGCTGGAAGACCGGTGCCCCGGCGCTGACAAAATAAGTATTCAGATGAATAAAATATTTACCAAAAAATAAAAAAAATAAAAATAAAAGTATCCATTTCAAAATCCTTACAAAATACGCAGATTCTGGAAATTTGAATTTACTTCAGACTTAACTGTCTGTCTGGCTGAGGCTATATACTGAACCCATAGTAGTGTTATGCATGTGGGGCGCTGTGTGTGTTTTAATGGACTGCTGGTTTGTACTAGATATGCTATATATATATATATATATCTGTCTATTTCTCTCTATATATATGGGAAATACTATCTATGTATATATATATATATATATATATGTGGGAAATACTATGGTGCGCTGTGTGTTTTAATCGACTACTGGTTTGTACTAGAAATACTATTTATAAATATATATGTGATGTATAACGTATTATGCGAGTATAAAGATACATAAGGGAATAAATACTACTTATTATTATTATTGTTTTCCTCCGTATGTGTATGGTGTGCTGTATGCGTTTTAATGGACGACTGGTTTGTACTAGAAATACTATTTACATGAAAAGAAAAAAATATATATGAACCTGTCTCAAAAGGTGATAACTCTTCTTTTTTCCCCCATTGTAATGATTGACACAAAACAGCACAGAAACGGTTACACTGAAAACACAAGGATATTTTCTTCAAATCAATATGTATTCTATTGGGATTATGAAACACCATGTAAAAAACAAATCAGTTTATCCTGAGCAAATGCATAAGCACATAGTATGTTGATCGTTACAATGGACAAAGTTTTGTCCCATATTGCTTAGCACCTTCTGAGACAGTCTCATATATATTTATATATATATATATATATATATATATATTTATATATATCCATATATGTATGGTGCTGTGTGGGTTTTAATGGACAACTGGTTTGTACTAGAAATACTATTTATATGGAAAAAAAGAAATATATATATATGTATGGTGTGCTGTGTGTGTTTTAATGGACTACTGGTTTGTACTGGAAATACTATTTATAACAAAATGTTTAATATATATATATAAAACATTATATATATGTATGATGTGATGTGTGTGTTTTATTGGACTACTGGTTTGTACTAGAAATACTATTTATATGGAAAAAAGAAATATATATATATATATGTATGGTGTACTGTGTGTGTTTTAATGGACTACTGGTTTGTACTGGAAATACTATTTATAAAAAAAAAAGTTATATATATATATTATATATATATAACATTATATATATGTATGGTGTAATGTGTGTGTTTTAATGGACTACTAGTTTGTACTAGAAATATTATCCATAAGGACACGACAATGTAGTGCGGGTAAACATAATTGTTTACAGGTAGATAGAAGTGCCCAGGGCACCAGCCCTAAAGAAACATTACAAGTTCTAATAGGGCAAGTGGGCGGAAAACAAGACATAGTAATGAGAGTGGTAGAAGTGTGCGTATTGCTGGCTCATCGATAAGTGAGAGGAGGGCAGCGGGCCAATGACAGCAAGGGGAAAGGAGTGAGAGAATGCTGACCAAGTGAGTGAATGGATGGTGGACTCGTCCGCCCATCCGGAGAAGAGTCCAAAGTGTAATGTGGGGGGGGGGGGGGCTGAAGGCAAGTCGTTCCCACCAAATTAAACACATCGCTAACATTGCGGCCTATCCATTGGTTAAAAGAGATGTTATGTTTTGGTGTTAAATACATCCGATTTAAAAATTTAAAATTACTCTTTAGAGATACTGTTATTATTAATGTTTGGAGATATTTGAAGTGGAAACATGTGAAATGATTTGTGCATGAGCCAGAGTGAAGTAGGTCGTTGCTATTCTAACTAGGTCACATCGAAGCCAATGACTTTTGCTGTTCTTAAGGAGGGGCGTGTAATGACATATGGCATGAATACAATAGTATTACAGTTCGATACGTGGGAGCAAATCAAAATAGATGCTCTGGTTTTGGCAATATATCATAATTTCATCAGGTATTTAGGTCAGTGCGCGCACTGTTTGGCTGCAGGACGACACACTGTCACACTGCATATCCAATGGCTATGAGCAATCTTCATAGAGAAAAGGTGATATGTTAGTAATAACAGTATCTCTAAAGATTATGCAACTGAAATTAAATTAATCATGGAATGGAAAATAATAGACCACTTTCAATGTTTATAAACATTGTGTATGCGGATGCAGCTTGGCTGTAGAACGAATGCACACTGCCCTTTAGTTTGTCGGTATGCGCAGTGCAAAACGTCTATTTTATTCAAGATTAATAAAAATGCAGAACCCTAACCTTATCAATTTAATATAATCTGTTTGTTCAATATGTGTTCTATATGTATTCCAAGTTGTTTGTTTCTAGGTGGTGTGGTTTTAGAGAGATTTCACTTTTTCTGTATGAAGATTGCTCACGGCCATTGACAATGCATTGAGTTTGCCGATACGTGCAGTTCAAAACGTCAATTTTATTCAAAATTAAAAGAAATGCAGAACCTTAACCTTATGAATTTAATATAATCTCTTCGTTGAATATGTTTTATATATGTTTTCCCAGCAGTTTGTTTCTAGATTATGTGGTTTTAGAGATATTTCACATTTTCTGTATGAAGATTGCTCACGGCCATTGACAATTCATTGAGTTTGCCGATACACGCAGTTCAAAATGTAAATTTTATTCAAAATTAATTGAAATGCAGAACCCTAACCTTATAAATTTAATATAATCTCATAGTTGAATATGTTTTCTATATGTGTTCCAAGCAGTTTGTTTCTAGGTGGTGTGGTTTTAGAGATATTTCACCTTTTCTCTATGAAGATTGCTCATAGCCATTGGATATGCAGTGTGACAGTGTGTTGTCCTGCAGCCAAGCAGCGTGCACAGTGACCTAAATACCTATGCTGACATCACATGAAATATGTCTATAAAGGTGACTCATAATAATTCATAATAAACAAAATAAAGATAACTCCGAGTTGGACATAGTTCCGATTGAAATAGACGGAATTATTAGACCATATCATTGACCGGGCAGTCACTATGTAATAACAAATATCAGCAGTCACTCGTTTATTTATGGACACCAACCACATCGCCACCGAAAACATGGTCCGATCAAAAGTGAAAGAGCATAGTTTCAGTCCTGACAAGTGAGAAAAGGGCACAGCTATAAACAACACTGAAGGCAGCCTCGTGTGATCTATTGACGCAATTAAAGATGGCCGCCACTGACTGCCGGATAGGCCTAGTAATTAATTGGCTACTGACCCTCCCACCCCCTCCCCACCACCACCACTGGTGGTGAGAGTCTGGCTTTCAAACTGCTAGGCATCCCCTGAAAAAAACTTTGATCTTCGTCCTAAGTGAAAATATATATATATTCAGTATCATCTGAGGTTGAGCAGCAAACAGTATTAGCTGGCTACTGGTTAGCAAGCCGGCTAACAGCAGGACAGACAATTAATGACAGGATAGTCACGTAATGAATTAGATGACTGGGTATAGAATACCCGACAAATGACTGAATGCTAGATGCCAATCTATATATATAATACCGAATGGTGGTTAAGATTTATGGTACTTCTGATCACTACTCCTCTGTTAATCGGCGCGCCCAACAGGCATCAGCATAATCCACTGATACTTTGCTTTGCAATGTACGGGTTGTTAATAGCATGTTTTTTGTGCGTACCATACACATTTCATATTCATTTTGATGGTTTTGACTAACTTTGGTCACTTCGACAAGAGTAGCGTCCATTTTGAGTCACGTAACCGCTAGTGTTGTTAACTCCGCCATTAGATAGCACCACTGATATGGTTTACCACATAATGGTACAGATGAATTCCACCAGATGGCAGCACTAAATTGAAATAGGACTGTGCATACGTCCAGAAAATAGCAGAGAACCTAGATATATGCACAGTCACTGAATATAGTCAGAGACCATGAATATATATATATATATAATGACAACTCAACACAATATTGGTCCAGGGATTGATGTAGAGCCTAGCTTTAAAATTAACACCAGTTAAAGCTAGTTAATTATAATCAGTTAGATATCTCTAAAACCACACCACCTAGACACAAACCGCTTGGAACACATATAGAAAACATATTCAACGAATAGATTATATTAAATTGATAAGGTTAGGTTTCTGCATTTCTATTAATTTTGAATAAAATAGACGTTTTGCACTGCGCATACGGCAAACTCAATGCATTGTCAATGGCCGTTGTGAAAGTACAACGTCTGAACACTTTGACTTCTGGATACTGAATGACTTTATTCCCCTCCAGGGCTCAAACCATAGCTGGCCAAACTTTTCCATGATGTCATCTCATTTGCATATATTACATACGGTCTAGACGTCTATTACGCATATATCACATCCCCCCCTCAAAGTATTTCTGAGACATGAAATGTTTCAAAATCCCCAGAAAACATACCAGGTTTACTCGTTCATCATACAGTAATACAATAAAATATACAAGCACTTAACTTAAACCACAGGTTTAGCAAGTGTCTGAGCACACTATGGCACTGAAGTCCTTTGAACTGTCCGGCTGCTTAGCCTCCACAAAACACATTGTCCATGATGACAAAATAAAAAAATAAAAATGTTTTCCTTTATGTTGGAGTATGCAGCCTTAACAAAGCAGACTAACAACTGCTACTTTGTTGCATTCACTGATTTGAACCTCATTCTTTCATGACGTGGCCTCATGCCACCCTGGGGGTGTTCGGATAGCAGCATACAGTATGTGGACAACCTTATGTATGCAAACGTATATGCTACATGTCATATAATACATATTCAGTTGTATTTTCTTTCCATTGACAAAACAATTACCCTCATAAATAAGTAGTCCATAGCAATATTATGATGAAATTAAATATCAATATCAGTGGCCTAGTATCCAATGCTTGCATCTCGGTGCTCCGTGTTCACTGCTCGCTGCCTCACCTGTTGCTTAGCTGGCCTGACGTTCTGCGCGTCTTCATCCTGGCTGTTTTCATTACAGCCATTCGTCTCTGTCGACGATCTGTGCATCTGTGCTTCTTGGCATCCGTAAAGTCGTGTCTGTGCCTCTAGCCATCTGTGCATCCATGTGCCATCTTTCCAGGCATCTGTGCATTTGTGGGCCATCACTTCGGGCCCTGTCCTCCAATCTGTCCATTCAGATATGGCGTTCTGCTTGCTTGTCTGTGGTAGAGCAAACTCACAGTAACTTGGTAATGCTGCTTCATTTGGTTACCAGGGAGTTGCTGCCTGGTGAACTCCAGCTATACGACACTGTCTTTGTTGGTAGCCTTGAAGCAATGTGCCTAAAAGCACCATTGCCTCCACCTCTGACACCATGTGAAAGTACAACGTCTGAACACTTTGACTTCTGGATACTGAATGACTTTATTCCCCTCCAGGGCTCAAACCATAGCCAGCCAAACTTGTCCATGACGTCAACTCATTTACATATATTACAGACGTGTCTAGACATCTAGACGTCAACGTCTAGATGTCTATTACGCATATATCACAGCCTTGAGCAATCTTCATACAGAAAAGGTGAAATATCTCTAAAACCACCCCACCTAGACACAAACCGCTTGGAACACATATAGAAAACATATTTAACGAATAGATTGTATTCAATTTATAAGGTTAGGCTTCTGCATTTCTATTAATTTTGAATAAAATAAACCTTTTACACTGCGCATACCGGCAAACTCAGTGGCAGTGCGCATTCGTTCTGCAGCCAAGCTGCATGCGCATACACAATGTTTACAAACATTGAAAGGGGTCAAAAGTACAGAGCATGCATGCCTCTGACTCAACTCTCTCATGGGGCTGCCTCATAGCTCAGCACCACCTGCGTATTGATTTGTTGGTCTTCCAGCAGTATCCTGTTTGCCCACCCGAGCTCCATGATGGAGTATTGCCATGGTCGGGCGGCCATTCAAAATGTCCGGCGTGATATACATGCCAATAGAGCACGCATAGGGTTCCATTAAGGTATTCACTGGGCATTATCTACTATGCATACATTTATTATCTGATCATTGTGGAGTATGTGAATTTGGAATGCTTTGATGAATGATGAATCTGAAACTGGGTGAATGTTATTGCGTTATATAACGTAAAGCTGCATAGTCCGATGAAAGTATCAAATTTTCAAAACTAAAACATTCATCTACATTTGATTCTACATATTCAACTTAAGCCGTGTTCACACACACAACTTTAGGCCGACTTAGATAAGGTGAATTAGATGAAGCGAATTAGTGTCGTGTCAACACACGGAGCGGTTTAAGGCGGAAATCGATATCTGCGCATGAGCAAGTCCATACTAACCAGCGCCAGTTTCGGTTAGTCGACGTCGGCACGAGAGAGTGTGGGTTCAACCTAGATCTGTTTCGACTGAATCGTATTGTTTTGGAACGGTCAAAACTTCTGCTGGGCAGTGAAACCCTAAAAATAAATGATGAAAAAAATATCTGTGCATAGCTAGCAGTTTCACAGAGCAAATTTACTGGAAAGTCAACAAACTCAGGTCTCGACTGTGACGTGCTTAAGCCGCTTCAAGTAAACCGCTACCGTCCACACAGGCAGTATGGGCCGACTTAAGTTAGATCGCTTCATATAACGAGAAGGGTCCACAGCGACGAAAGGAGCAAAAACGGCTGACCACTGGGTCATATCGAGCATACCCTTGCAGAATGAGTTTCCCATTCAGTAAGTAGTGATATTGTGTGATTTAAACAGAAATCAATGTAGATCAATTTCAAATATACTTCAAACAATTTAATCTGTGCAAAATATACATAAATATGTGATAATATCTGACCAATAAACTAGCCAAATAATATTTGACTACACTGCTAGCTCTGTGGAGGTCTAGCCTGGTCCCCTGGCATTCATTTGCTCAGGCAGAGGCACAGGAGTTTTCATCTATTATCGCTCAGTTTCCAACCTGGTCCCATAGCCTTTGTACCAGAAACAAGTTTAAACGGGCTCAAACGAGTTCAACCATGGCTGGTTGGGTCGCACCATGGCTGGTTGGATCGCTCCGTAAAGCGCTGAATATGCTTATGCATATAACCTACCTCACAATCCGGTTTACTTGAAGCGAATCAGCCCTAACCCGCCTTAGGGTCGCGTCCACACGGCGAATGTGAGCCCAACTAGACAAGGCGAATTAGTTGAGGCGACTTAACTCCCGTGTGTAAACACGGCTTAATTAGATACTGATGCCCTTATTAACCATTTCTCACCACAAAGAAGGGACTACTGAGTCAATTTAATAGAACCTTTTACTGCATAAGCCGATGGTGTTAGAGTTTTGGCGTGCTTGCCAAAATTAAGGTGGCAAGTTTTGACATCAAATATCTTCAAAGTTAGCCATTTAAAATAAAAGTCGCTTCAAAATAATGTAAAGTATATTATACCAATTAGCATAATGCAGGCCCTATTTATCTCAGAAAATGGCAAAAACTCAAAAGCATCGGATAATGCAACTTTAAGTAAATGTTACTGGTTTGCATTATGTAAGGTTTAATGGCGTAATTATGTTCAGTAATTGATGTTTCTCATGGTCAATGGTAATAGACCCCGCAGGTTAAGCTAGTGACATCTATAGGCAGAATCTGGAACCACTCTATTTGGGTACTTTCCCTGAGTGCCTGTCATTTCAGATGCTATATCTCCGTAAAGAATGCATGGACAAATAATAAAATGCCTGATTAAAACATTGTTTTTCTTATATCTTATGTTATCACAGAACAAATATTGGAGGGAAATTTGAATGTTTGAAATACTACCATTCGAGTAAGTCTTTTCCCAGGAAGAAATATGTACAAGTAGACCCCGCCAGTTAAGCTAGTGACATCTCTTGACTAGTGACATCTATCAGCAGAATCTGGAACCACTCTATTCGGGTACCTCGTGCGACCTCTTATATAGCAGCAGTCCCTCGCAATGACCGCAATGATAGGGCGCCTGCTTCTCGTCACGTAGGTTCGATCCCTGGGTGAGTCAAACCAAACACTTACCAACTTTAGGCTCTTCCTTATACCATGCCTGCTGGAGCTCAGCCTTTCCAGGATAAGGCAAGGACTGGTTCCACGGTCGGTTGGTTGTTGGAGTTTTACCCCCTGGCAAAATCTATGGTAATATCAGGACAGGTACCGTGTTGTGACAGTGCGCACTCATGCCGACTTTATAGTGCTGCTCCACTTGAAGACCATGCCACCAGTACCATGACCTGATATCCCACCCAGTCACATTATCCTGACACTGAGCTACCCAGTCCATGCCCTATCCTAATAATGCCGAGCGCCTGGCTAGGAAGCGACAAGTATAAATTGTTAAGTCATTGGCTTGAGTCAACCAGGGTTCGAACCCGTGGGTTCGAGTTCCACGATCTACCAAAACGGGTGACGGACGCTCAACTCATTCGGCCATCCCGTGTGGTACTGTGCGATGGTATCCCATGGAGACAACACTATAAAGACCACCATGATTGCGGACTACCAACAATCGGTAGCGGTTCTGATATGACCATGTTTGTTGATTGGATGCTAGCATCCAAACTAATCAAAGAAGCAAGACTGTTACGCATGAGCAGGCCTCAGACTAGATAAAGGATTCACCCTGTACTAGCAGTACACAGGTGAATACCACCCCTAAATAAAAGCGGTCGAAAATACGGGGAAATGAAATGAGAGCCTAAGTTCACAATCTAAGAAACAACACTCATTCTTTATATTTATATTCATATTTCCCCCGCTACCTTTGAGTTGAAAAATATAATAAACCATCTAGTTTAATAAGATTTAAAAGTGAAATCGACGGCGTTCTATGGCCGCCATCTTGTTTTTTTGCATTCTCCCTCATTTCACCAACTATGTGCCGACATAAGTACCCATTTGATACTGGAGGCAGGCATTCTACTTCCTGTTCCATACTAAAGCTATTTTCACACGCATTTAGACTACGTTGTCGGTCACCCATGTACTACAAGTACAGGGTGAATCTTTTATCTAGCATCAGACTAGATGATAATTTAATTTGAATCATGCCAGCCATCTACTGCGATCAGATGCTCGTCAAGCAATCAAGTTTTGTGACGAGATGCATGATCTCATTGTCAATAGCAACTCCATTGAAAATAGGACTTGCATAATGTGAATTGTTGTTGCTACATTTGTTGATTAAAGTTGCATAGTCCGATGGTTTTGAGTTTCTGACATTTTCTTTAGATAAGTATATTAAATTAATCATTATAATCTGCCTCACTTTAGTTTGAAGTAACTTTTAATTGATATGGTTAACTTTTGAGATATTTGAAATTCAAAAATGTGAAAATAATTTTGGCAAGCACGTCAAAACTCTGACACCATAGGCTTCTGCAGTAACAGGTTCTATTAAATCGATTTGGCGCTCCCTTCTATGTGGCAACACATACTTAATAAGTGGATCAGTATCTAAGTTAGATATGTAATATCCTATCTAGATAAGTGCTTTGATTTTGAATAGTTGACGGTCCATCGGACAATGAAGCTTTAGGCGGGGGGGAATTGCAAGTTCAACCAATTGGTCTTCCTCATTCCACCACTCCTATCCCAGTTATGCCTAGATAAAGCGTTCACCCCGTACTACAGAAGGGTGAAAACCAACCCTATATAAAAGCTGGTGAAAAATCGGGAAATGAAATGAGAACCTAAATTCACAATCTAAGAAGCAAAATGTATTCTTCACCTACCTAGATGTATTTACCCTCAACTTTTGAGTTGTTTAGTCAATTGTATTCATAGATGTATGAAGTTTACAATCTGGATGGACAGAGCACACGCATCAACAAAGTGGCCATTTTGGTAGGGTCACAGGAAGTGGAGAGGTTCATGGGTAATATCTCAGTCTGGGCCAGGGAGCAGGCATCGTTAGAACATACAGGCATTAGAGCAGCATGCTGTGGAACCACCTCATTAACATAAAGCATTCTTATGATAGGGCAAGGAGCAGTGGAATGAGGAAGACCAATCATCTGCAATTGAAATTGTCCCTGCTTAATCAACTAATGTACAAACATAAACATAAAATAAGCTGCTCCCTGATGTAAGTGAACTAGTTCCTTCAAAGATGGCGGATTTACCACGTGGGATCTATCACATCCAACTGATTTTGTGTCACTGAGCCTGATATTATGTGATTTGGACACTGTGGAGAATATATATTGAGGCGAAATGGATACAATGGATTGTGGCTTTTGGATTTAATTCAACATATGGTAGAAAAGGTAGAAGAGGCCATCCACTGTGAGGGACATTTTCGCGAGCCTAGGTTCACCGTTCTACTGTAACTATGGGGTGAATCTTTTATCTAAGTTATGCCGAGCGCCAGGCTAGGTAGTGGCAATTTTACATTTTTCAAGTCATTGCTTTGGCTCAGCAGGGGTTCGAGCGCATGGCCTTCGACATGGGCGGTGAGCACTCAACTCATTTGGCCAGTCCATCTGAATAGAACGCCACTGCGATTGAAAATAGGCATACTGATTCTCGAATGGATGCGTTAATATCAACAAGCGAGAGGTGGGTTCATAATTCTGACGGCAGATGTGGAAAAAATGTTGCAGTTACCATCCGATGATCACTAGGAGATATGATTATTCATGTAGCATGCGGAAGGTCGGGAGTTCGGTTCCCGGTCGAGTCAAACCAATGACTTATAAAATTGATACTTGTCACTTCCTGGGCTGGTGCTTGGCATTAATAGAACAGGACAAGGACTGGTTAGCTCAGTGTCAGGATAATATGACTGAGTAGGAAATTGGGTCATGGTGCTGGTGGTCTGATTTCCCAGTGGGGCAGCACTATAAAGTCACCATGAGTGTGCACTGTCACAAGTCAGTACCTGCCCTGATATGACCTTAAGTGTTGCCAGGATGTAAAACCCCAACAACCAACCAACCACAGTAGACTGATACATGGACGATAATATAGGGACAGCGCTGGAAACGGATTCTTCTCCAAACAGAGTCTCAAGTGACTTATTAGAGGAATGGGACTAAAAAAAGCCCTGTTCACACAGCACAACTTTAGGCCAAACTAGATAAGGCAAACTAGATGAGGCGAACTAGGCGTGAAAGTGTGTCGTATCAGTGCTTGGGGCGGTTTAAGCTGGAAATCGATATCTGCGCATGAGCAAGTCCATACTAACCAGCGCCACTTTCGGTTAGTCAACATCACCACGAGAGAGTGTGGGTTCAACCTAGATATGTATAGACTGAGTCGTATTGTTTTGGAACGGTCAAAACTTCTGCTGGGCAGTGAAAACCTAAAAATAAATGATGAAAAAATATCTGTGCACAGCTAGCAGTTTCATGGACCAAATTATATAATATGCGCTTTTGATCGACCGGAAATTCAACAAACTCAGGTCTCGACTGCGCATGCGTGTGACGTCCTTAATCCACCTCATCTAAATTGCTACCGTCCACACATGCAACATAGGCCGACCTAAGTTAGTTCGCTTCATCAATACTACCTCTCGACGTGGTTTACTTGAGGCGAACTAGATGAGGCGACCTAGTCCTAATTCGCTTCAGCGTAGCGTCCACATGGCGAATGTGAGGCGAACTAGACAAGGCGAACTAGTTGAGCCGACTTAATGGGCGTGTGTGAACGGGGCTTAAGACTGTTCTTGGGGAGTACTGACATAAAACGCGACTTCCGGTAGAGTTTCCGGTGATTTCCTGACGGGGAAAAACCGACAAGCAGATGACAGACTGTCAACTTTCCCGGAAACCCACTCAGTGGCTGTCACTGTCAACCTCATGCTGGTCTCTGGCGATATGTATAACACACTTCCTGTCATTTTGCTCGGATTTCTTCTCAGCAACAAAATCTGATAAAGTGTGTGAAATTGTCCAATTAGCCTAGTTCTAGACGTATCAAAGATCTCGGATATCGGATATCTGTTGAACTGGACTTATCGCCCTGAAGTACGGTTGGTTGGCTGGTTGTTGGAGTTTTACATTCTGGAAACATCTAAGGTCATATCAGGATTGGTACCGACTTGTGATAGTGTGCATATGTGGCGACTTTATAGGGCTGCCCTCTGGGAGAGCAGGTTGCCAGCAACATGACCTGATCTCCCACACAGTCACATTATCCTGACACTGAGCCAACCAGTCCTATCCTAATAATGCTGAGTGCCTGGCTAGGAAGTGACAAGTATCAATTTTCAAGTCATTGGTTTGACTCGACCATGGTTCGAACCCATGGGTTTGGATCCCACGATCTACCGAAATGTGAGATGGACGCTCAACTCATTCGGCCATCCCGCCTGGTCAATGACCCTAGAACTAGCTGTTTATTCAACCTCGATGGCTTTATGAACATTCGGTACATACGAACCGCTATTTGCCAAGAAATAGCTTGTTGCCTAACAAGCCATGATTCTACTGGTTGGCTACCAGTTAAGACTTGATAGTCTTGGCTCCCCCCCCCCGGGCCTTACATGGGCAGGTGTCCTATTACAGGAGGTCACGTGGTGCAGCTACCGGTGCTGCTGTTTATGACCATCTTCCGTGTCCGCCAATCAGGACACTTACTGAGTGGCGCAATTTAGTGCCTGACCATGTGGTCGCTGTTTATAAAGACTGAGTGGAGAGTTGCTATGGCAACTGACCTGGCGATGATTGACCGCTATCAGATTCGGCTATTTGAATTGAAATCGTGTAGAATCATGGCTTGTAGCCATTAGGCAGCAGGCTATTTCTAAACAAATAGCTGTTTGTATGTACTGAATGGTCAAAAAGACATCGAGATAACAAAATGCTGAATAACCAGCTAGTTTCTAGTGTCATTGACCAGTCGGGATAGCAAAATGAGTTGAGCGTCCATCTCCCGTTTTGGTAGATCATGGGATCCAAACCCATGGGTTCGAACCATGGTTGAGTCAAACCAATGACTTAAAAATTGATACATGTCACTTCCTAGCCAGGCGCTCAGCATTATTAGGATAGGGCAAGGACTGGTTGGCTCAGTGTCAGAATAATGTGACCGAGTGGGATATCAGGGCATGGTGCTGGTAGCCTGGTCTCCCAGTGCGGCAGGACTATAATGTCGCCGTGAGTGCGCACTGTCACAAGCCGGTACCTGTCCTGATATGACATCAGATATTACCATGACGTAAAGATCCAACAAGTAACCAGGCTAAGATAATTTACTACAAACAAAAAAAAACTATTAGAAGTGGGAGTGACCAATTAGGTGTAACGGCCGAAGTGAGGGCCCAAACTGCTGCCGTGGGCTCTTTTTATCGTTTGACTCCTGCCCTTATTAATCTGAGAATACTGTAGAGGTCTGCACTGACCTCTCAGGGAAGAAGCTGCATAGACAGGTAGGCATGGGTAGTGTGTTGATATCAGGGAGCCTAGGTGGTGTAATGGTTAGCACACTGGCCCGGAATGCAAATAGATGTGGGTTCAAGTCCTGCTCTAGGCGCAATATTTCCCATTTTGATCACCCCCATGACACTGGTTGGCGTGACCATGATCCTATACAAGCTACACGTTGTATAGTTGGTGAACCTACCCTGTGTATGTATAAGTGCATTGCCTGTATGTATGTAATTGTAAGCATTAAAAGACTTTCAATTCCATGGGGACGAGTGTAGTAGTCTGCACTGACCTCTCAGGCAAGGAGCCGCATACACAGGTAGGCATGGGTAGCGTGTTGATATCAGGGAGCCTAGGTGGTTTAATGGTTAGCACACTGGCCTGGACTGCAAAGAGATGTGGGTTCGAGTCCCGCTCTAGGCGCAATATTTCCCATTTTCATCACCCCCATGACAATACCATAGCTTCATTGCATATGCATCACCTAATTTGCTGGGGCTTTTTAATATATAACTATCTGAATTTTCCTATAAATATCCACAATTTGCATATTACTACATATCATCCTCGGTCTGTTCGATTTGGTCAAGATATTGAGTCAAGGAAACAAGAGGAAACTAAATTATTTACATCATATTCTATGCTAATTATTACACAAAGAAATTGAAAAGCCTTCATTTTCCCTCAAGAAATACAGTGGTCTGGAGCACACAAGGTAGCGAGCTCAAGTTGCCAATTAAAAGAAATAGACCAAACGGGATGGCCGAATGAGTTAGAGCGTCCGTCTCCCGGGTTGGTAGATCATGGGATCGTGGGTTTGAACCCTGGTCGAGTCAAACCAAGGACTTAACAATTGATACTTGTCGCTTCCTAGCCAGGCACTCGGCATTCTTAGGATAGGGCAAGGAGAAATGGAATGAGGAAGACCAATCGTTTGCGATTGAAATTTCCCCTGCTTAATCAACTAATGTACCAAAATGTAGGCATATAATAAATACCCCAGTCACACGAGAGGCAGCGTTCGCCGCCAACCTCCCAACCACCCAGCGTTCCATTCGATACATGGATTCAAATACGTTTTAGGCGCCATGTCGGCGCCATGTCGGCGCCATGTCGGCGCCATGTCGGCGCCATGTCGGCGCCATGTCGCGCCATGTCGGCGCCAGGTCGGCGCCAGGTCGGCGCCGACCACATGGTGACTGCAGCATCGCATGTGTTGGCACCAACCCAGGGCGGCGCCAGGGCGGCGCCAGGGCAGCGCCAGGGCGGCGCCAGGGCGGCGCCAGGGCACCAACCATTTTGAATGGCGCAGCCGGAACAGGGTGCAAGGAGGTTGCACGTGCAGCAGCAGCAACCTCCTTACGTCCAAAATTCCCGAAATGGACGCCGGGAGGTTGGCGTCCTCGCGGCGACAGCACTCAATCAGGGCGTAAGGAGGACGCAAGGAGGATGTTTTGACGTCGCGAATCGATCGTTGGCGAACGCAGGCCTCATGTGACTGGGAAAAATAGGATGTGACGCCAATGAAATAGTGTTTGTTTAAATTGACGGTTTTACTTCTTTGCATAATCTAATCATCTAATCATATCAGGAGAAAGACCCTATAATACTAAGACGGCTCACTCAGCCTATACTGTGTAATCAAAATGATCAAACCCACCACTTAGTGTGCTGGCTGTTCTCTTGGTTAAACAATTGCTATATTATATGTATAAATGTATATATGAATGTGAAAGATGTGTGATGATGGTGATGATGATGATGCTGATGATGATTTGTTTTTGTTTATAGCAATTTCATATTGATGTGTGTTCATACTTACCTATCTCATGTATAATATAATTGTATGTGTTTACATGTGAAACACCAACCAGCAGCCGAGCTGATCAAACCCACCACAAGGTGTCACTGCGAAATTTACATTACCATGAGAGATAGGGAGTGAGCCATCTTAGTATTATAGGGTCTTTGATCAGGATGAGTACCGACTTGTGACAGTGTGCACTCATGGGTGACTTAGGAGCACTGTCCCACAGGGAAACCAGGCCACTGGCACCATGACCTGACATCCCCCACAATCACATTATCCTGATATTGTGCAAAGCAGTCCTTGCCCTACTCTATTAAAGTTGTATAGACTGATGAATACATCAAATCTTCAAAACCAAAGCACTTATCTAGATTTGATTATATATATTCAACTTAGATACTGGTGCACATATTAAGCATTTGTTGCTGTATAGAAGGTCGTAATAAGTCAATTTAATAGAACCTGTTTGTACTGAAGTCTATGATGTCAGAGTTTTTGCATGCTTGCCAAAATTAATTTGGCATGTTTTAATGTCAAATACCTCCCAAGTTAGCCATTTAAATTCGAAGTTACTTCAAATTATCATAATGTAGATCATAACGATCAGCATAATGTCTTTATCTCAGAAAATGGCAGAAACTCAAAAGGATTGAACTCTGCAACTTTAATGCCGAAACGCCAGTTTATGTACCGAAAAGTTTCGATTGTGTCAGTAACTAATTGGACTCGGTCAGCGTTCAAACTGATGACCTCCCACACAGGAAGCCAGCCAGTGCTGTCTCATCGATTTAGCCACCACTTCCGGTGTAAGAGGATTGTTGGATAATCGAGAGACTGTCTGGGAGAGTAAAGGCCCTGTCACACTGTGACCTATGGTGCCGGCATGTGTGTAACGTGTTGCAATAAAATTCAAATCAAAATACGTTGACATTCGCTGAACTTTCATGCTGCGGGCGGTCCCACGAATGTATGAAGCATATGCGGAGCGTATGGCTGGCGTATGGCTACAGTATGCATGGCATATAGCGATGTATACAAAACATATGGCAATGTATACTCAGCGTGCTGAGACGTGTTGTGACGGTTGGAGGTGACAGGTCCAGCATATGAGTAACATACGCCGACGTATCCCTAACATGCTCCTAACATATTCTGACATACCCCTAACATACACGTAGTGAATGAGGAAGGTAAGAGCCACACGTCGACACGCGTTGACAATTTTGAACAAGCACAAAAATTGTTTCGGAGCCTCGACGCACACCGACGTAAGACGCTGTATAATGCCGTATCCTGAACGTACCCGATGTATGCCCAATGTATATGTAACATATGATGCTGTACGCCAACATGTTGGTCGAAAATCAAATATGTTGGCATATGCTGGCATACGTCGTAGTGTGACAGCCCTTTTACAGAATGTTGTGAGTATGTTATATACACCAGAGATACACGGAGGGTGCTGGTTCAACGTACGGCTAACGTGTTCCAACCTATGTCGACCTACCCCATACATGTGAGTAATGTACGCCGACGTACACCAATGTACGCCAAGTGTACGCCGAGCATATGAGAAACATATGAGCTATACGGCAACATACGTTGACAATTTTTAACATGCACAAACATTTTTTAGCGGCTTGACCTACGCCGACCTATGACGCCATATCCCGAGCGTACTTGATGTATGCCCAACATATAGCTAACCTATTACGCCATATGCCGATGTGTTGGTCGAAAATCGCATATGTCGGCATACGCTAACACCATATGTCGTAGTGTGACAGCCCCTTTAAGGATTTATTAGGAGACTTGGCAACGTGGTCCCTAGTGTGTCCTATGCCGCAAGCTCATCTGGAAAGTGACACCTTTCAATTTCCTGTCTAGCAGATAAACAATCATTCGCTCTGTTGCTAGGGAAGACTACCGGGCGCGGTGGCCTAATCGGTTGAGCGCGGATCTAGTGTGCGCAAGATCAGGAGTTCTGTTCTCGGTCGAGTCAAACCGATGACATTAAAATTGATACTTGTCGCTTCCTAGCTTGGCGTGTGACATTAATAGAGTCAGACAATGACTGGTTAATTCAGTGTCAGGATAATGTGACTGAGTGGGATATCGGGTCATGGTTCTGATGGCATGATTTCCCAATGGGTCAGCACTATAATTATCAAGTCGCCATGAATGTGCACTGCCACAAGTCGGTACCCGTCCTGATATGACATTATATGTTGCCCGGACGTAAAACTCCAACAAAAAAACGCAAAAAAGCTAGGGAAGCCTAGCAACCTGAACCCAGCCCAACAGCATAGCGTACATAGTTCTATGGGCACATCCTGAATGGTGCATTGTGGGGCGTGAGTGGAGATGTTGATTTCCGGTATCAATCACTTCTATTATGGGGGGCAATGAAAATGGGAAATAATGCGCCTAGAACTGGTTTTCGAACCCACACTTCTTGCCATTCTGGGTTAGCGTGCTAAGCATTATTCCATCTAGACTCCCTGATGTCACCACCCTGTCCACACATACCTGTCTATGCGGCTCCTTGCCTGAGAGGTCAGTTCAGACCAGTACATGTGTCCCCCATGGAATTGTAATGGGGCTGTCACACTACGACGTTTCTCCCGGCGACCCGTCAGCGTAGAAAATAAAATCTTGCGCGTCGAGAAACGTCAAACTTTTCGGCGGTTTGGGGGAAAAGATCGGCGTCAGCGCGGCGCGTAATGCGCGCTTGGCCAACGTGTGTCGACAAGCTGGGGAAAAAAAAAAAAGTTTGGCGCGACGTCTTCATTTAACCTTAAATGTTGCTAGGGCGTAAAACAAAAACGGCCCAGTTTGCCGCAACGTGTGAGCAACGACCCTCCCGCGCGGGCGCCGTCTTCCTAGCGTTCCCATAATGTTATTCCGGCGCGTCCTACGTAGCGCGACGCGCGCCTAACGTCCTTACCCATATATTTGCGCACGCTGGCGGTCGTTGGGTTGTTTTTGACATGTTGAAAACACTCAGCGACCAATAACGCGCGCCGACTTTCTCCGCCGACCGTCAACGTCAAACATAGTGTACCGACGTGTACCGACGCGCGCATAACGCGCTCCCAGCGTTTCTCGATATTTCACCCATTTTCGCCCAAATACACCACACGTTGACGGGTCGCCGGCGAGAAGCGTCGTAGTGTGACAGCCACATAAGTCCTTTAAAAGGTTTGGGTCCATAAGTTGTTTAAAGCTTACAATTACAGGCATACAGGCAATGCACTTACATATATACACAGGGTAGGTTCACCAACCATACAGTGCATAGCTTGTACAGGATCCTGGTCATGGAACTGGTGTCATTGAGGTGATGAATATAGGAAATATTGCACCTGGAGCTGGAATTGAACCCAGATCTCTTTTCTTCCAGGCTAGTATGCTAACCATTACACCACCTAGGCTCCCTGATGTCACCACCCTATCCACACCCACCTCTCTACATGAGTCCTTGCTAGAGTTTGTTTGTTGTGCTTTTACCTACTAGCAACATCTAAGGTCATATCAGGACCAGTACCGACTTGTGACAGTGCGCTCTCATGGTGAATTTATAGTGCTGCCACACTGGGAAACCAGGCTGCCAGCACCATGACCTGATATCCCACTCATTCACATTATCCTGACATTGAGCCAACCAGTCCTTGCCCTATACAAATAATGCCGAGCGCCAGGCTAGGAAGCGACAAGTCTATAGTTTTAGGTCATTGGTTTGACTCGACCAGGATTCGAACCCACAAACTCATGGGTTTGGATCTCCCGATCTCCCAAAACGGGAGACTGATGCTCTACTCATTCGGTCACCTCATCTCGTTAGAGAGGTCAGTGCAGACCACTACACTCATCCCCTATGGAATTGTACGTAATTTAAATGGTTAAGTCCATAAGTTGTCTAAAGCTTACAATTACATACATACAGGCAATGCACTTACATATACATACACTGGGTGGGTTCAACAACCGCACAGTGCACAACTTGCACATGATCCTGGTCATGGAACCATAGTCATGGGGATGATGAAAATCTGAAATATTGCGCCTAGATCGGGAATCGAAACCACATCTCTTTTTTTTATTCTTTTTTTTATTGAGGCTGTATTTATACTCTCCATAGCATATACGCCTCGGTATTCAGGCTTGTTTTCAATGCTGGCCAGTTGTAGTGTTGGTGTTATCTTATCACACAGTAGCTGCTGATAAGGTATTTGATTGCCTGCATTTCAGCAGCAGATGGATAGTTGGTTGGTCTGGTTAGTAGTCTATGTTAATTTCTTTCTCTTGCATTTCGGTCCATTACACCACCTAGAGTCCCTGATGTTACCACCATATCCATGCCCACCTGCTTATGTGGGTCCTTGCCTGAGAGGGCAGTGCAGGGCAGTGCAGACCACTGCATTTCTAAAATTAGATGGTGGGAATTTACGCTTTCGTCAGCTACAAAGGTGCATGTATTGTGAGGAATGGACAAACAGTTCATTTTCACTCCTTGCATATTTCATAAAAGTGGAAAGGTTTCATCTAGGAGGGTAGAGGGTAGAAGACCTGGTTTCAAAGGCTCGGTCACACCTCGCCAGATTGGGGAAACGGAAAGAAACTGAACAAAGTCTATTGATATCCGCCAAAGTCTGGTTTGTGTCCATTGCATATCCATTGATATCCGTTGAAATCTGTTGATATCCGGCTCGATCCATTACAAGTTTTGAGCATGTGCAAAACTTGTAACGGATTGTGCCAGACTGACGTATCTGGTTACCATCCGTTCCCATCCATTACCATCCGTTCCCATCTGTTACTGTCCATTATGGTCCATTACCGTCCGTTCCTGTCTGCTACATATCCATTACACGTCCGTTGCAGTTCATTATAGTTCTTTTTGTATCCTGAATTGTCTGTTGATGGTTAGATACGTTATCAACCATTACCGTCCATTACCATCTGTTACCCGCCCATTACCGTCTGTTACCCGTCCGTTGCCGTCCATTACATAATCGATACATTTCACGTCCAAATCACACCGGACTAGAATATTTGTGTCCGGCTCTATCCGTTTCCTCAATCCGGCGAGGTGTGACAGGGGCTTAAAAAGGGATGGCAATGTACAAAAAGTGGTAGTTAATTGTTAGAGTTTTACATCTTGGCAACATCTAAGGTCATATCAGGACAGGTACCGATTTCTGATAGTGCGCACTCATGGTGACTTTATACTGTTTCCCTAATGGCGGATCAGGCTGCCGGCATTATGACCCAATATCCCACTCAGCCAGGTTATCTTCACACTGAGCTGACCAGTCCTTGCCGTATCCTATTAATGCCGAGCGCCAGGCTAGGTAGCGACAAGTATCAATTTTACAAGACGTTGGTTTGACTCGATCGGGAATCGAACTCCTGACCATCCGGACGGGAAGCCGGCACTGTAACGATTTGGCCAGCGCGTCTGGTCACAAAAGGTGGTAGAAGATGAGGAGTCACTGTAATGCGTAGGAGCTTGTGACCTGGTGCAGCGGGTTTTAGTATGTAGCAGCTTGTAGTCTATTTGGAACTGGCGTAGGAAGGTGTAGTGTGGGTGAAATAGGTTGTAGTTGGTTGTAACTGGGTGTAGGGTGGTGTAGTGTGGTGAAATAGGTTGTAGTTGGTTGTAACTGGGGGTAGGATGGTGTAGTGTGGGTGAAATAGGTTATAGTTGGTTGTAACTGGGTGTATGGTGGTGTAGTGTGGCGAAATAGGTTGTAGATGGTTGTAACTGGGTGTAGGATGGTGTAGCGTGGGTGAAATAGGTTGTAGTTGGTTGTAACTGGGTGTATGGTGGTGAGTATTAGTGAAATAGGTTGTAGTTGGTTGTAACTGGGTGTAGGATCATGTAGTGTGGGTGAAATAGGGTGTAGTAGGTTGTAACTGGGTGTAGGATGGTGCAGTGTGGGCGAAATAGGTTGTAGTTGATTGTAACTGGGTGTAGGATGGTGTAGTGTGGGTGAAATAGGTTGTACTTGATTGTAACTGGGTGTAGGATGGTGTAGTGTGGGTAACTAGGTTGTACTTGATTGTAACTGGGTGAAGGATGGTGTAGTGTGTTGAAATAGGTTGTAGTTGATTGTAACTGGGTGTAGGATGGTGTAGTGTGGGTGAAATAGGTTGTACTTGATTGTAACTAGGTGTATGATGGTGGAGTTTGTTGAAATAGGTTGTACTTGATTGTAACTGGGTCTAGGATGGTGTAGTGTGGGTGAAATAGGTTGTAGTTCGTTGTAACTGGGGGTAGGATGGTGCAGCGTGGGTGAAATAGGTTGTACTTGATTGTAACTGGGTGTAGGATGGTGTAGTGTGTTGAAATAGGTTGTAGTTGATTGTAACTGGGTGTAGGATGGTGTAGTGTGGGTGAAATAGGCTGTACTTGATTGTAACTGAGTGTAGGATGGTCTAGTGTGGGTGAAATAGGTTGTACCTGATTGTAATTGGGTGTATGGTGGTGTAGTGTGGGTAAAATAGGTTATAGTTGACTGTAACTGGGTGGAGGATGGTGTAGTGTGGGTGAAATAGGTTGTACTTGATTGTAACTGGGTGTAGGATGGTGTAGTGTGGGTCAACTAGGTTGTAGTTGATTATAACTGCGTGAATAATTGTGTAATATTGGTGAAATAGGTTGTAATCTATTGTAACTGGGTGTATGAGGGGGTAGTAAAGGTAAAGTATTTATTCATCTGAATATGACATTTGTCAGCGCTGGAGCACTGGTCTTCCAGCCATCTTACTATTGGAATTGACATTCTAAATAATCTAAGTTTGATCAGTGCTGTATTAGTCACAGCACCGATCATGTAGAATTAAGGGAGTGGCTCCTGCTGTATAATGTACAGCACCAGTCACTGCGGTTCATGCAAAAATTGGGAGCAGCACCGAGTAGAATATGTATACTCGGGGCAACTCAAACAATCGTTACGGGTTACATTTGTTCTCTTATAAAACAAGCTAAGTTTATAGTTGACAAGACATTTTGTCTGTCTTATGTAATGTTCAATGTGTTTAAACAGGTTGATAATTGTGTAGGATGTTCAGTGTGTTGATGGCTTTTTCATGATGGTTAAGGGTGGTTGCAGGGGAGGGGGGCCCATTGGGGTGGGTGGCAAGGGGGAAAAACCCATAGGAGAGCAAGCGAGGATGCGGGGGGGGGGGGCAGGAGCTCAGGGCTTTGCTAGTAATTACTGCAGTGGTCGTTCAAGGGCCTGAATAACCAGGTGGGCTCTATATGCATTTTTGAAGGCAAGTATTGTTTCTGTTTCTCTGACTCTGATAGGGAGGTCATTCCACATGACACTACCTTTGTAGATTGGTGCTCCGATATATTTATTTGTTGAAGGGTGTGGTACTTTGAGTACAGTGGAGGCTCCTCTTCTTGTTATTCTATTTGTACGGTCAATGAATTTTTTATCTTTTGCGCGTTTGTGCATTAGTGCCAACAGGTGTAGGTCCCTTTGCTCTGAGAGAGTATCCAATTTTGCTTCCTTGCGCAGTTCAGCCACACTGAGTATATTGCCTTGGTAAATTGTTCTCAGTGCTCTGTTCTGAATTCTTTGCAGTTTGATCTTTTGTTGGTTTGTTAAGAGTTCATATATGATGTCATTGTAATCTATAACAGGCAATATTGTAGTCTTGAACAGGAGCACTGTAGTGTTTTCACTTATGAAGTTCCTTAATTTCCTAAAAGTTGTCAATTTTAGTGCCAGTATTTGATTCAGTCTTGCCAATTGTCGGTTCCCATTTAGAGTGGAGTCAAAAGTTGTGCCCAGGTATTTGTAGGAGTCCACTTCACGAAGTAAGGTTCCACCCATTTGTAGTTGGATTTGAGGGGCTCTTGTTTTTCTCATTTTCATCTCATAGATCGCATACTATGTCTTGGCACTATTTACTGTTAGTTTATTTTCATGGCAGCATGTATTCGCCTTATCTAGCACCATGTCTGTCTGGGCTGCAGCTGCCACAATATCTCTATTATGTACTGTGAGTGCTGCGTCATCAGCAAACAATGTAAATGTTGCTCTTTCAGATACTAGTGGTAGGTCATTAATAAAGATTAGGAATAGCAGGGGTCCTAGGGTGGAGCCCTGTGGCACCCCGGTCTTGACCCTACAGATGGTGGACTCATTGTTGTGTAGTTTTGTGCACTGCATCCTGTTCTTGGGATAATTTGTGAAGAAATTATATGCTTTGTTGCCTAATCCAGCTCTTGCTACTTTCGGCATATAGGATCTCGTGGTCAATTGTATCAAATGCCTTCTTGAAATCAAGGAAGACAGTGATTAGTTCACCTTTATCCATGTTGCCCAAAAGTTCATCCAGTAGAGATCCAGAGCCCCTGTTGTGGATTTGTTTTTCCTAAATCCATTTTGCTGGTAGGTCAGGTAGTTGGATAATTCAAGGAATGCTTTATCTTGATCATGTATAATCTGTTCAATAATTGTTCCTGGAAGTGGCAGGATTGAAATTGGTTGCAGTTCACTGCAGTATCTTGGGTTATTGGTCTTGGGGATTGGGGTGACTGTAGCTACCTTCCATGCATCGGGGAAGATGCCTGATTTAATTATTAAGTTGTACATATGTGTGAATTCCCTAATTAATGTTGTTATCACCATCTTTATCAGGGCAGTACTGCTGTCTTTTTTACCAGACGATTTATGGGATGATATTTGATTTGTTCTGTCTTGGATTTCATCACAAGATGTTTCCTGGAGATCATAGTTGTGGTTATTTAGTTTGGCTTGGTAACATTTTTGTTGGGCTGTTCCTCGGTTAAATTTACTGGCTAACCTTTCTCCTATCTCGATGAAGTAGTTATTGATTTCTTCTGTAAGTAGGTTATCAGGTATCACATTGCCAGATTCTTCATTGGATAGGCTACTAATTTTGGTCTGGTTTTCTGGTTCAATCTGTTTGAGTACATGCCAGCATTTTTTGGCATTGTTTCGATGCTTGTATAGTTGGTCTTGGAGGAATCTTGCTTTGGCTTTTCTGACTTCATTTCTTGCTTTCCTGGTCATACATTTGGCTATGAACTCATCACCAGGGTCTTTTGAGATTTCAAATTTGTGTCTGAAGTAGTCTCTGTCTTGTTGTAGTTCTGTTAGTTCATCATTAAGGTACCCAGCTGTGTTAGTTCTAATAGTGAGCTCTACTAGGGGACAGTGCCTGTCAGTTGTTTTTGTTATTGTTGTGTTAAGCATTTCCCAGCATTTGTTTGGGCCTTGTTCCAGTAGGAGCTCTCTTTGGTTGAATTCCTGCAGTGAGTTTTCCAATTCTCTCTGATCACAGTTTCGGTATGAGCGTCCCCAGTAGGTGACAGATCTCTTGTCATTCCTTATTTTCTTTTTTAGATGTATATTGGTTTGTGGTCACTTATATTATAGTTGATAACTCCTGCATTGGTGCAGTGCTTAATATTGGTGAATGCTAGGTCTATTGTTTTGTCAGAGGTTCTGGTTATCCTGGTTGGTTTGTGTATCATTTGCTGGAGCCCATGATCTGCAGCAAATCGTTTCATTGTTCCCCACAGAGTCTGTTTCTTTTCAATGTAATCCACATTAAAGTCTTCTAGTATGAGTATCTCATATTTGTCCATGTCGGTTATTTGTTTCATGGATTTGCTTAAAAGGTCAATTCCTTCATTTAGATTGCCATCTGGAGGTCTATATATGTTGCCGATGAGTATACTCTTGGTGTGAGGTCTGATTACAATTGCCCATTGTAGTTCGATGTTGCAGTTGGAGAGGTTAAGGTCCTCATATTTTGATGTATCAGTAAGCAGTTCATTTTTTGAATAAATTCCCAGTCCACCTCCTTGTTTGGTTTGACCATCTGGCCACTTTGTTTTTCTGTCGGCTCTCATGAATTGGTGGCCTGGTACACTGGCTAGTCTATCTTCCATGTGACTGTTGAGCCATGTTTCCGATATTGTGAAGACATCAAATGCTGACTCAGGTAGGTCTATCCTTAGCTGGTAAATCTTGTTGGGAAGACTTTGTATGTTTACAAGGCCAATCTTGAAGCCTGGTTGGCCCTTCAGTTCTGTCAGAGGAAGTGCAGTAAAAGTAGGTGGCCCATCAACCACCAAACTCAGGTCCTCGCAATCGCTCTCCCATGCATGCAACCCCCCCCCCACACCCAAGGACCCACCAACCCCCATGTGTGTAAATATTGGTGACTGTTGTCTTGACATGTTTATTTGTTTACCTTAGTGAGTGTTGAGTGTTTATCTGGGCTGAGAATTTGTATCTTAACTTTTTAAATTATATTTATGCCCTTGTATCTCATATCATGTGCATACTTGGTGTGTTCTGTGTGTGCATGGTGCTCTCATGCAGTAATGTCCATAGTAGCCGGCACTCAAAACTGTTTTCTACATGTGGTAATACTGTAGCTGGTAGTAAAAGGAAAGCTAAATCTCAACTCCTGATCACCAGTTCAGTACACAAGCAGCGCAACCATCCCGACATGCAATGATGCTTTTACCCAGGACACACAGCCAGCACCCATCACTGACAATCGACATGATTTATAACATTGAGAACATTGATAATATGACAACAGGAGAACATTGTCAGAGAGAACCACCATTACACAGCGATCGGAAGTTCAGTATACTACCAGATAGCCTAATCCCCACAAGTGGTACAACATCCACTCCATGGAACATCGCATTGATGGCTATGATGTTTTACCTAAAAGGCACTGGTCAATGGAGCAGGCAGAGGGAGGAAATCACCTATGACAGATTTGGGGGTCACAGTCCACAATGTTGACTGGATATGGGGCATGTTGTTTCCTGATAGTCAGTATCGTTTTGTCTGTGACATAAGTCATGGTCACAGTGGTAACAAGGGCAGTATATGGGCCCCATAAGTTAGAAGTAGGCCAGTTTTTCCACTGATAGTACACTGTGGGCCCTATAAATATGCGGTCTTTTGTAGCGAATATAGTTTGTCCTAAATTGTTTTAATATAGTGTGGGTGAAATAGGTTGTAGTTGGTTGTAATTGGGGGTATGATGGTGTAGTGTGGTTGAAATAGGTTGTAGTTGATTGTAACTGGGTGTAGGATGGTGTAGGGTGGTTGAAATAGGTTGTACTTGGTTGTAACTGGGTGTAGGATGGTGTAGTGTGGGTGAAATATGTTGTACTTGGTTGTAACTGGGTGTAGGATGGTGTAGTGTGGGTATAATAGGCACTAGTTTATTGTAATTAGGTGTAGGGTGGTGTAGTGTGGGTGAAATAGGTTGTAGTTGATTGTAACTGGGTGTAGGATGGTGTAGTGTGGGTGAAATAGGTTGTAGTTGATTGTAACTGGGTGTAGGATGGAGTAGGGTGGGTGAAATAGGTTGTAGTTAGCTGTAACTGGGTGTAGGATGGTGTAGTGTGGGTGAAATAGGTTGTAGTTGATTCTAACTGGGTGTAGGATGGTGTAGTGTGGGTGAAATAGGTTGTAGTTGGTTGTAACTGGGTGTAGGATGGTGCAGTGTGGGTGAAATAGGTTGTACTTGGTTGTAACTGGGTGTAGGATGGTGTGGTGTGTGTGGGAAATTGGTTGTAGTTGATTGTAACTGGGTGTAGGATGGTGTAGGATGGGTGAAATAGGTTGTAGTTCATTAGATATGGGTGTAGGATGGTGTAGTGTGGGTATAATAGGTTGTAGTTGATTGTAATTAGGTTTAGGGTGGTGTAGTGTGGGTATAATAGGTTGTAGTTGATTATAACTGGGTGTAGGATGGTGTAGTGTGGGGGAAATAGGTTGTACTTGATTGTAACTGGGTGTAGGATGGTGTAGTGTGGGTGAAATAGTTTGTGTTTGTTGTTGAGTGTAGTAGCAGGTTGTTGTATGGCACTGTAGGATACAATATTGTGTAGCACATAGTAGTACTAGTAGGGTGTTGTAGTACATTGTACCAGGTTGTAACAGGGTGGAGCAGGGCTTAGCCGGGTGTTACAAATTGTAACCAGCTGGAGCAGAAAGGCAGAATACAATAGAATAAGGCAAGTTGTGGGGAGAGGGGGGTGTAGAAATGTAAACAGGATGTTGCCACATAGCCATTTCCAGGGTTAAGAAAATGACTTTCTAATAGGAATAAAACAACTAACATTGTTCTAGAACAACACAGCTGAGGTGCCTAGCTTTGGATTTTCAGGTGGTATGCATATGAAATAAAGCACTATTGGAATAAAACACGATGGAATAAAATGCAATACATTAAAAAAAAAATCAAAACAAAATACTTGTAATCTCAGGTGATATGCAGCTGCATACCTGCAGAAGTTAAGCCCCTGCTCTTACAGAGTCACACATGCACACACACACGCAAATCGCCAGCAACGTTATATTATAGTCGGTGTATGTGTGTATCGTGTGTATTTGAGAAGGGTGTAGGCAAATATCTTGGGATTTTTAGTCTTCAATACTTTTAATATTTAATGCATAATTTATACATTAAATATTAGAATTGGAGTCTCGAAGACTAAGACATTTATACATTAAATATTATATTAGAAGTGTCGAAGGCTAAAATCCCAAAATATCTGCATGCATATATACCACTCTCAAACACACACATACACACACATAAAGGGCAATATTTAACATACATATATACAGTAAAACCTCTCTAAATCGACCAACCACGGGACCGACTTTAAGTTTAAGTGGTCCATTTAGGGAGGTGGGAGGTTTGGAGAGTTAGAATATCCTTACAATGGTATTGGTGGGACCCACATTAAGCGATCGATAAAGGGGAGTGGTCAATATGTGGAGGTCGTCGGTTAGGGAGGTTTTACTGTTTATATATATATATATATACATACATACATACATACATACATACATACATACATACATACACACATACACACATACACACATACACACATACATACATGCTTGCATACATACATACACACCATCCCCCATACAACTAACTACAAACAAAGCACAAGAAGAACAAAACTCCGCCGACTCACAGCGCCACCAACGGAACGCGCGCGAACCAAAGCGGGCAGACGACAGAGGGCGCCCGGGCGGAAATGCGGGGGGCGGGAAGGCGGTACCAGCAAACAGCAGTTTGACGTATGCGCCGCGGGACCAGCAGCAGAAGCACCAGCAGCACCAGCAGCACAAGCAGCACAAGCAGCACCAGCAGCACCAGCAGCACCAGCAGCGCCACCCCACGTCACACATTGCACACGCCTCAGTCAGTCTCCCAACATAGGCGGGGCGGAGAGGTTCTAAAAAGAACAAGTGGACCTATATATATATATATATATATATATATATACATTCATAAACACAGGAGAGTACGCGTCAACAACGGAAGGTTTGGAGAGTGCGCATACCTGACAATCTTTGTTGTTTTACTACTTTGTATATTTTCTGTTCCACCCCGCCCCCCCCCCCCCCTCCACACACACAGACACACATATCTCCACTGACTGCTGTGCGTCATGCATGCTGGCAGTTTGGCTATAGTGGACCTCACTCATTACGTTACTCAGACGGAGAGGTGGCGGGTTGCGTAGTGCGTATTGCGTAGTGCGTAGAGCCGAGTGCCGAGTGTGGAGTGAGCAGTGAGGTGTAAGCAGTGAGCAGTGAGGACCGCGGAGTGAGGAGTGAGGAGTGAGGAGTGAGGAGTGAGGAGTAGGAATGCGAAGAAGACACTCTCGCATCGTCTTGTTGGAGCATAAAGGAGTTGAGACAAGATAAGGAGAGAAGGTGGGCACAGGAGGTGACTGCGTGGATGTTGTTTGTCACCTGATGTGTAAATGTTATTGTTGCCATGACTACACCGAGCTGTTGAGAGGACAAGGCTCATCACTGACGGCAGGTAGGTAAGTTAAACCCTGCGGTTCTAAATCTAACTTGGCTCGGATTCCCTGCGTCGTTTCTCCAACTACTTCTAATACTAACTCAGGCTGATGTTTGACCATTTGCGCACCAATTCTACATCATGCTTGACTAATTAATATCTACGGTAGCGAGCCGTTGCTCAGGCGGTAGAGTGTCCACCTGTGAATGTGTGGGACATCTGATCGATCCTGCTAAGTGGACATATTTGCCGTTTGGGTTATTTTCCGTTCCAACCAGTGGTCCACAATGGGTTCATCAAAGGCTGTGGTATGTGCTTTTCTGTGTGTCATATAAAATACCCCCTTGCTGCTTATCGGAAGGAGTAGCCTATGTGGCGGCAATGGGTTTCCTCCAAGGAAATACGTCAACATTACCATATGTTTGACATCCAATAGCCAATGATAAAAATCAATGTGCTCTAGAAGCATCATTAAATAAAACAAAACAAGATTAATATCTACGCTACAGACCCTCCGTTAAATAATATTTATATAATATAATTTATGTAGCATAATCTAGTCGGGTCCTCTTGACTTACATGACGATTGCTACTTGTGATTATTTCAATTGGAAATCAAGTGAATCTGGGTGTGTGCATTTCTCTTTTTTTTTAAACAGCAACCACTATACGGATCTACACTTTATTTTAAGTCTCACATATATTACACGATATGGGGCGTTAAGCCTGAGGAACTGTGGGATCAGCATTGTGAGAGCTGAAGTCCACGTTTATACACATCCCAAAGGCCAAAGGCTCTCAATCACTCACAATATGGCGATGTATTTGATTAATTAAATTGCTTCAACTTGAAAACATTAGTAGAGCAATTTGATTTGCATAAACTGAAAGTAGTAGTGCTATATATATATGTATATATATGTATATATATATATATATATATATAGATATATATATATATGTGATGTATAATGCATTATGCGAGTATAAATGCAAGGGTAACATGTACATCCTATATTTCCTCGTGCGCATTGGTGGAGCACCCCCCCCCCCCTCCCAGCTGTCGGGTAATTGCCGGGCGGGTGCCCCCTCGCGTCACACTCTGGAGGAAATTATATATGCATGCACACATTATGTTAAGTACATACTAATTTCAGTTCTTGAAGCTGAGAGATATTAACGCCGACTCATGGACATCACTCTCACAGCAGAGAGCTAAAGGGAGAGCGGCAGTCAAGTAATGAAAGCAGTCTTTGTCGCATCGTGACCGACAGCATGATGATGATGATGATTTATAGATATAGATACATAAATATATGGTGAACTATATAATAATTTCAGTTGACGCTAATTAAATTGTCGTACTTATGCTTGCAAATTGAAGTATTTTAAAGTATTTATATATATATATATATATATACATATATAATGATGTATATAAATTGCTAGGCCAAAGCAAACTAATAAATGGTGATACTAATCAGAGAATCAGTCCGATATCGATCTTTTGTTTATCAATATCAGGCTGAGTAGGGCATCAAACCTTACAATGGGTAACACTACAAAGGATTTAGCCACCCTCTCGACACACTCTCCCCCACACACCCTCTCCACACACTCTCCCCGCGCACTCTCTCCCTCTCCACCAGATGGGATAGCCGAATGAGTTGAGCGTCTGTCTCTCGTTTTGGGAGATATGGGGATCCGAACCCATGGCTTCATGGGTTAGAACCCTTGTCAACTCAAACCGATGACTTAAACATTGATAGTTGTCACTTCCTAGCTTGGCGTTCGGCATGTTTAGGATAAGGCAAGGACTGGTTGGCTCAGTGTCAGGATAGTGTGACTGAGTGGGATATCAGGTCATGGTGCTGGTGGCCTGGTCTCTCAGTGGTGCAGCACTATAAAGTAGCCATGAGTGTGCAACGTCACAAGTCGGTACCCATCCTATTATAAGGGGTATTTTAAATGCACTTTCCCACAGACGGGACAGCACATACCTCAGACTTTGATAAACCAGTCGTGGACCACTGGTTGGAACGGAAAATAGCTCAAACTGCGAATGTGTCAACTGAGCAGGATCGATCGGATAATCCAGACCTTCGCAGGTGGACACTCTACCGCCTGAGCTATATCCCGCTCCCCCATGGCCTAATACCCAAAACAGCAACGCCCTCTATCCTTCCGCTACAGTCACTTATTTCGCAATATCACTGCTTATCCATGAACCTGACCTTCACCCCCCCCCCCCCCCCGCCCCCCCCCCCCCCCCACAACAAAACCCACACTTTTATTTTAACCCACTTCCTGCACGGGTCTGGTCATTATCGCCTATAGCCCCGTTTGGACCGTCAAATTATATTTTCAGCTGTAGAGTGAGTGGCGGTTACAGTGTGAAGGGGTGGTGGCGCCACCATCGGAGCTGGGGTTGGAGAGGCTGGAGCAGTAGATGACTATGAGAGGCTCCCCCAGTCCATGGAGCTGAGTGAGTGATGAGGGACAGGAGGGATATTCCGGGTTATTATACTCATATAATTCTTATACAGCATATATATATATATATATATATTATAGGGGCGTACTGCTTACAAGCTCAAGCTACAACTGAGACCACACATATGTATATGGGTCACTCTCCTGAAAACTGGTCAGCATGGGATAGGATTTTAAAACTTCAATAAAAAAACTTCCTACTTATTTTTCTCCTTATACTTTTCATATTCATGTTCAGATTTGATGTAAGAAATAAGGGAAATAAAATAAACTATGTGCAACTTTGGTCCTTTTAGTTAAGAAGTGCTTTTGTACCAAAAAACCCCATTTTACAGTCAGCCATTTGTAACATGACATGGTTGAATCCTTACTAAAATCTTGTATTGCATTGATATATTAAACAAAACAGTTCCCAAATCAAAAAGGAAGTATTTATTAACATGGATGCATCCTTAAATTTAAAAAAGAATTACTTGATGTCCTCAGAAATAACATTACAAACTTCCATCACAGATGTAACCAGTGGTGTATGGATGCCACACAAATATTGTACACTAATTATTCAGTGAATAAAGCATGGCTGGGAATTACTTTTTTTTTATATCAATATAAGCACTACATATTTCTGTATATTATGCCATTATTAATATGCTTCTAAGTATAAAATTATTTAATTCTGCTTAGACTTTTATTAAGCAGACTGTGTGGTGTCTTAAACATGCGTTACATCTGAGCACCACATGTTATACTGCCATAAGACATACCTTAATCATGGACTACACCTTTATTATTTATCTCATCAATTTATATGTTACATAGATGTAAAGGGGGGATTTCCAGCTTTCATTTGCAACCAAAAGATGTTAAAAATTCAAATATTAGATTTTAACTCTCGATGTGATACTTCTGGCCAGTTTTCAGGAGAGTGACCCATATATATATATATATACTTCAAACAATCCAACACCTTATCATCGCCCGACACAAATGCTCTCTGGCCATGAAAACAAAGCAAAGAATGAATATTTGAAAAAAAGACAATAACGACAACAAAAGATGCACACAAAAAAGCAAAGCAGCAGGACGGGGTCTAAATGCCGGTACTTGAGTGGACGGTTCAGTCAGGGTAAGTCACGTGACCCTGAGACGGTCCCTGACCTGACTTTAGTTGAGGCAGGTGTGGTATGTGGCACCTGAGAAGAACAACAGAGGCCTGTGTTAGTGTAACGCTGCATAGTCCGATGACAGTATCTAAACGGAAACACTTATGTAGATATTGTCCTGCACATTTAACTTACTACTTAGATACCCGTTCACTTATTACACCCCCATCACACCAAACTAGTTCTCAAAACGTCCGACCCCATTCTAAAACGGGCTGTGGTCAGGGTAGAACGTGGCTGCCAAGAAAATGTTGGGCATGCTCAAATTCTGGAGCACCATTCCTTTCTAGCCTGTCCATTCCACTCATATAAAGACCGTAAAATGTTGTTGCTACGTCCATTAAGTTTGCACACAGGTTGAGCCCGTTCAGCAACATTTTCAAGTGAGAACTAGTTTGGTGTGATGGGGGTATTAAGCATTTCATACTGCACAGGATACTGAGTGAATTTAATAGATTGTTGGTTGGTTGGTTCTTGGAGTTTCATGTCTTGGCAACATCTGAGCTCATATCAGGATGGGTTCGGACTTGCGACAGTGTTCACTGATGGCAACTTTATAGTGATGGCAACTTTATAGTGTTTTTTGTTCAAACCATCGCTTAAAAGCGATGGTTTGAACAAAAAACAAACATTTCTCGCCGTGAATATGGCCTATGCTGCCGACACGGCATAAAGCAACCACCAATCAATCAATCAATCTTCATAGTGATGCCCGACTAAGAGACCGGGACCTCCAGCACCATGACCTGATATCCCACCCAGTCACATTATCCTGACACTGCGCCAACCAGCCAACCACTTGTTGTGCTATCCTAATAATTCTGAGCACCTGGCTAGGAAGCGATAAGTATAAATTCTTAAGTCATTGGTTTGACTCGACCAGGGTTCAAAACCGGAGGTTCAAATCCCACGATCTACCAAAATGGGAGACAGACGCTCAACTAATCCGGACATCCTGTCTGGTCCCCCTCTAGGGCCATATGCATGAAGCGGTGTTAGCATTGTGTGGTGTTAACAGGTAACACCGGGTAGCTATCACTGCATCGCAAACTATGTCACGCCGTATGCATGGGTCCTAAACCATTAGCGTTAGCTAAACGTGCAGTTATTTATAGATTTGGGGTATCCCTCTGAGCCTGTTCTCGGCGATCACCGCTATTTGACAATATCGCCGCCGATTCGGCGACGGTGGCGGCGTTAATATCAGTTCGATGTGGGGTTTAATTTGACCAAATTTCACTTTTTGAGCATGTAATTTTGTTAAATATGACAGCTTTGAATAGATGTGGCCATAATATATCACCGCTGCCACCACCGCTGCCACCGCCGCTGCCACATCGGAGGTGGCGATTTGTTTTGTTTACATTTGTCGATTCGACAATATTAATATCGCCGCCAATGTAGCGGCGGCTTTAATATCGGTTTGATTTTGTGGTTAAGTTGATAAAAATTCACTTTTAGAGTATGTAATTCTGTTAAATATGATAGCATTGAATAGAGTTGGGCCTAATCGGTACCTAACACCGCCTGTAAACCTGCTATGCAGTGGTGTTAGTGTAGCCGACCTTAAACTCGCCGTGTTTCCGTAAGACTACTCCATGCATAGCGACTTTTCGCCGCTAAGCTAGAAATCCCGTCCAAAACCAGGTTTGGCTCGCTAACACCACCCCATGCATATGGGCCCTGGTGGCAGGGGCAAGAACCAATATGTGTAGCAGCTCACTTTGCAGCATGCTCTGTGGAAATGATCTTACAGAGGCTTTCCCCCCACAAAGCTTCCCTCTGGTGTCAGTGGCAAGAACTAACGTGGATAGCATCTCACTGCGCATGCTCCGTGGTAAAGAACCCTAGAGGCTGTACTGAGATTGACTGCAGATTGATTGATTGATTGCAGATGATGGCTATCAAGTTCCAATTACTCGGAACACAACTGTTGAGTTATTAAACCTGCATAGTCCTATAAAGTTTCAACATTTCCTAAACAGAAATACTTATTTAAATTTGATTTAGAATATTTACCCTAGATAATGGTGGACTTAAACATGCTGTGACCTTACTATAAAAAGGTTGTATCTGACAAAATGGTGCTTTCGAGATAATGAGGACTGAAGCTGTGTAACTGCTTGATAGCAAAGCAGATAGAACAATATTATTTTTAATATATCTCAGTGAAAAATACCAGTTGAGAAACAGTTGTGTAACTGCATGATAGCCTTTTGTAGATAGAACATTTTTACATCCATAACACCAATTCGGTCACTTTGTCAGATAGAACCTTTTTATAGTAAGGTCATGTGTTTCTGTACAGAAGGTGATACTAAATAAATACAATGGAACCTGTTACTGCTGAAGCATATGGTGTCAGAGTTTTGACTAGCATGCCAATATTATTTCATGATTACACATCAGGTATCTCCTAAGTTTGTAAATTTAAATCAAACTAATTAACCTAATATCCAAATTAACTTGAGTTGCAACTACATTAATTAATGCCGTCTGATTTGAACTTATATGTTGTCAATGATGTAAAACATAAACTAATGTATAATCCAGATTATCTTCAAGATCCACATACATAAATCAGCGTAATATCTAGAATATGTCCACTACATTTCAACCGGTTAAAGATTTGATTGATTGATTGGTGGTTGCTTTATTGGTCGTCAGCCATATTCATGGCGACCACCGGTTGATGTGTGTATGTTGTGTTATGTCCTAGTAACATCTAAGGTCATATCAGGACGGGTACCGACTTGTGACAGTGCGCATTCATGGCAACTTTATAGTGCTGCCCCACTGGGAAACCAGGCCACCAGCACCATGACCTGATATCCCACTCAGTCACATTATCCTGACACTGAACCAACCAGTCATTGCCTAGGTGGTGTAATGGTTAGCACACTGGCCCGGAATGCAAAGAGATGTGGGTTTGAGTCCCGCTTTAGGCGCAATATTTTCCCCATTTTCATCACCCCCCCATGACACTGGTTGTCGTGACCATGATCCTGTACAAGCTATGCACTGTATGGTTGTTGAACCTACCATGTGTATGGATATGTAAGAACATTGCCTGTATGTATGTAATTGTAGGCATTAAAAGACTTACAATTGCAGCGGGACAAGTTTAGTGGTCTGCACTGACCTCTTGGGCAAGGAGCTGCATAGACAGGTAGGCGTGGGCAGTATGGTGATATCAGGGAGCCTAGGTGGTGTAATGGTTAGCACACTGGCCCAGAATGCAAAGAGATGTGGGTTCGAGTCCCACTCTAGGCGCAATATTTCCCATTTTCATCACCCCCCCACAACAGAATTGTCTAAATAACGAATAGAGCCACGGACGGTGCTTTCATCCTGATAAATGATGTGTTCCTGATTAATAATAAAATATATTTACCAAAGAAATACAACTAGAAGTTGATCATAAGCCAGTCCCACATACTCTAACAACTGGGCCTGCCACTACGGTTCCCGGTCGAGTCAACCCAATGACTTACTACAGTGATACTTGTTGCTTCATACCTTGATGTTCGGCATTAAAAGGATAGGGCAAGGACTGGTTAGCACAGTGTCAGGATAATGTGACTGAGTGGGATATTGTGTCATGTAGCTCACATCCTGATTTCTCAGTCGTGCAGCACTATCGTCATTAGTGTGCACAGTCTCAAATTGGTACCTGTCCTGATTTGACCTTAGATGTTGCCAGGATGTAAAATTCCAAAAGCGAACCAACCAAGTTAGGGTGATTGCAGTCTTACTCAAATGACCCCTTTTTAACCGCACAGGAACAATACTTTATGCTTGCATATGGAAGGAGCGGGACGTAGCTCAGGCGGTAGATGTCCACCTGTGAAGGTGTGGGTCATCCGATCGATCCTGCTCAGTGGACTCATTTGCAGTTTGGGCTATTTTCCATTCGAACCAGTGATCCACAACTGGTTCATCAACGGTTGTGGTATATGCTGTCGTATCTATGGGAAAGTGCATATAAAAGACCCATTGCTGCTTATCGGAAAGAGTAGCCTATGTGGCGGCAGCAGGTTTCCTCCAAAGAAATATGTCAGAATGTCCATATATTTGAAGTCCAATAGCACATGATAAAAATCAATGTGCTCTAGAGGCATCGTTCAAAAAAACACGCTTTGGATCGCATATGCCATCACATCAAGGATTCAATTTAAAATATCTCACAGAGTGTTCTATTTCCAGCACACTTAACACTTACTGCTCCTCATTACCAGCTGCCGACCTTTAAGAACAAAAAGGTTGGCTGTCACTTTGACAAAAGCTTTAACTTAAAGATGTGTCATGATGTAAAATATTCCGATATTTGAGATATGGGATATGGAGAACTACTCTATAATAAATTGCAAATGGTCTATATAATGATAGATGTTATGTAAAACCAAAGGCATATCAGGTATATGTGGAGTTGGTGATCCATTACAAATTAAAGATAGAAATTGTATAACAATATAGATAGTGAGAGGGTCACTCCTTAACCTGAGAGAGGGTCATTTCTTGACTTGTGAGAGAGTCTTTGGAACTCTCCTCACATACCCCATCCCCTCCAAGTCTTATTTATGGATCACTGCACACCAGACACAACAGGGCCCTGTAACCAGACCTAACCATGCCTTGGTTACAAGGATATTGAACCCTCATTGGTGGATATAAGAATACCTGTTAGTGATTGGAAGACTGGATCATGTGATCACCACCATCTTGTTTCCTGAAACTATATATACAATAAATGAGGGAGTCTCACTCTCCTACCTTTCACTCTTTATCTACTTTCCTTCATTGCCTGTAGTGATTTCCCATTAGCGTATCTACACCACTCAAACTGCCAGCCGTCGACTTTGCAATGAGGTGATGAAAAAGGGAACTATTGCTGCATAGGAAGGCATTCGACCGACACTTCTTGTCATTCTAGGGCTAGCGTGCTAACCATAACACCATCTAGGTTGTCTGATGCAATCACCCTATCCACGCCTACCTGTCCATGTGACTCCTTGCCTGAGGGTCCAGTGGATACTCCTACTATACTCGTCACCCTGACATGCTGGAGATAAGCCATTTAAAAGATTTATAATTCCAGGAGGGCGAGGGTGATAACTAATATGCTGAGAGGGTGAGAGAGTGGGAAGGTGGGAGCGTGGGAGGGTGAGAGTGTTAGGTGAGTGGGAGAGTGAGATAGTAGGGCTTTTTCACCCTCACACTCTCACACCCTCACACCCTCACACCTTTAGACTCTCAGACACTCACACCCTCACACCCTCACACACTCACACCCTCACACCCTCACACCCTCACACCCTCACACCCTCACATCCTCACACCCTCACACCCTCACACCCTCACACCCTCACACCCTCACACCCTCACACCCTCACACCCTCACACCCTCACACTCTCATACCCTCACACCCTCACACCCTCACACCCTCACACCCTCACACCCTCACACCCTCACACCCTCACACCCTCACACCCTCACACCCTCACACCCTCACACCCACACACCCACACACCCACACACCCCACCTCCCACACCCCCACACCCTCACACCCTCACACTCTCCCTCCCACACCAAGATTGAATTCTGATGTGTTTCTTAACTGCTTTTCCAGCTTAGTATTCAGCTCATCTTGATTACATATTACATATTGTTCTTACTACATATATTTACTTTGAACCGAAATTGGATTTTGTTTCTAACTTGTTATTCTATGATAGATTAAGTTATGTTGTCTCACACACTCACACCCTCACACCCCCACACCCCCACAACCCCACAGCCCCACACACCCACACACCCACACCCCCACACCCCAATACCCCCACACTCTTACACTCTCACACTCTCACACTCTCCCACTCTCACACTCTCCCACTCTCACACTCTCACACTCTCACACTCTCACACTCTCACACTCTCACACTCTCACACTCTCACACCACCACACCCCAACACCCCACACCCCCACATCCCCACACTCACACTCTCACACTCTCACACTCGCACACCCTCACACCCCCACACCCCAACACCCCCATAGCCCAACACTCTCACACTCTCACACACTCACACCCTCACATCCCCACACCCCAACACCCCACACCTGAACACCCCCACACACCCCCACCCCCCACACCCCCACATCCCCACCCCCCAACACCCCCACCCCCCACCCCCCCACACCCCACCCCCCACACTCTCACACCCTCGTACTCTCACACCCTCACACCCTCACAGTCCCACACCCCAACACCCCCACACCCCCACACCCCCACACCCTCACACCCTCACACCCTCACATCCCCACACTCTCACACCCTCACACCCTCACACCCTCACACCCTCACAACCTCACACCCTCACACTCTCACACCCTCACACCCCACACCCCCACACCCCCACACCCTCACACTCTCACACTCTCACACTCTCACACTCTCACACTCTCACACTCTCACACTCTCACACTCTCACACTCTCACACTCTCACACTCTCACACCCCCACACCCCCACACGACCACGCCCCCACAGTCTCACACTGTCACACGCTCACACTTTCACACTCTCACACCACAACACCCCCACACCCCCACACCCCAACACCAACCCCCCACACCCCCACACCCCCACCCCCCACGCCCCACACTCTCACACTCTCACACGCTCACACTCTCACACTCTCACACCCCACACCCCCACACCCCCACACTCTCACACTCTCACACTCACACGCTCACACTCTCACACTCTCACACCCCCACACCCCCACACTCTCACACTCTCACATGCTCATACTATCACACTCTCACCCCCCACACCCCACACCCCCACACCCCCACACTCTCACACTCTCACACGCTCACACGCTCACACTCTCACACTCTCACACCCCCACACTCTCACACTCTCACACTCTCACACCCACACACCCCCACACCCCCACACTCTCACACTCTCACACTCTCACACCCCACACCCCACACTCTCACACGCTCACACTCTCACACCCTCACACCCTCACACCCTCACACCCTCACACCCTCACACCCTCACACCCTCACACCCTCACACCCTCTAACTCCCTTTTATTCTATGCTAGATTGTCTCTCAGCTGAGCCCCGATCATGACCTGAGACCAGCTGCCTGACACAATTTTAAGCCCTACTCAGCCAGCCTCTTCTATTACCAGCTGTCATCGTCCCCTGCTAGCCATTATAAACCACTGGGCGCGGTAGCCGAATCGGTAGAGCGCGGGCCTCATGTGCGGGAGATCGGGAGTTCGGTTCCCAGTCGAGTCAAACCAATGACTTATAAAATTGATACTTGTCGCTTCCTAGCCTGGCACTCAGCATAAATAGGATGGGGCAAGGACTGATTAGCTGAGTGTCAGGATAATTTGACTGAGTGGGGTATCGGGTCATGGTGGCCGCAGCCTGGTTTTCCAGTGGGACAGTACTATAAAGCCCCTGCATGGGGATCGCACACTCCATACGCTCGGAAGTTTGTATACGTATAGTTTATATATATATATATACATATATATATACATATATATATGTAATTTTGTATATATAAAAAAAAACTTCCGAGCGAGTGGCGTGTCAAGCCCCGCGCAGGGGGTGGAGCGGTGCATGGAGGCCCCCCCCTACCCCCACCCCAGAGGGGGGGGGGGGAAGGAGGAGCACTACAGAGCTTATTACAGGCGATAAGGGGCTTATCACTATCCATATATATACATATATATATATATACAAAATTACATATATATATATATATATATATATATAGTGCAGATTAATTAATGCCCACAGGGTAAGAGATGTAATCTCTGGCAAGAGGAACTACGCCCCTTACATAAAAACAAATACCCGGACGTACAGTGAGTGTATGCAGGGGGGGGGGGGGTGTGCACAGACGTGTGGCGCCCCCCACTGGATCTGAGTGTGAGTAGGATTGAAGTTTCTAGGTTAAGCAGGCTCCTCCAATTGATGACTGGGGGAGTAGATAGGGCTGGGAAGCAGATGGAAGCTTCCTGCCTTATTATACTCGTACAATGGCATATACAGCATATATATATACAGTGCAGATTAATTAAAGTTGCATAATCCGATGGTTTTGAGTTTCTCTCATTTTCTGAGATAAATGTATTACGTTGATCGGTATAACTATAACCTACCTTGCTTTAGTTTTAAGTAACTTTTATTTTAAATGGCTAACTTATGAGATATTTGAAGTGCAAACATGCTAAATTAATTTTGGCAACCTTGCCAAAACTCTAACACCATACATAGGCTTCTGCAGTAACAGGTTCTATGAAATTGACTCAGTTATTCCCTTCTATGTGACAACAAATGTTTAATAAGTGCACCAGTATCTAAGTTAGATGTCTAGAATCAAATCTAGATCCTTGTTATAGTTGTGAAAATTTGATGTTTTCATCGGACTGTGCAGCTTTAATGCCCGCCGGAGAACCCCGCCGCCAAGACGGTGGTGATTATCTCAAGCTTTGGCGCATACATGGCCCCCTTAATTAGTAATTAGTAAAAGTCTATTAGCGAATCCTGCATGTCGCTGCACTCCAAAGCTGCCGATACTCACCCCTGTCTGGGGCGGGGGAGGAGGCTTTTGTCCGGCGGGCATTCTGGGGCGGGGGAGGAGGCGTTTGTCCGGCGGGCATTGATTAATCTGCACTAATGATGTGGATTGGACCAAAGACCCTATAATACTAAGACGGCTCACTCCCTATCTCTCCCATGGTACTGTAAATTTCGCAGTGGCACCTTGTGGTGGGTTTGATCAGCTTGGCTGCTGGTTGGTGTTTCACATGTAAACACATACAATTATATTATACATGAGATAGGTAAGTATGAATACACATCAATATGAAATTGCTATGAACAAATACACATCATCATCAGCATCATCATCATCATCGCCATCATCACACATCTTTGATATTCATATATCGATTTATACATATAATATAGCACCTGTTTAACCAAGAGAACAGCCAGCGCACCAAGTGGTGGGTTTGATCATTTTGATTACACAGTACAGGCTGAGTGAGCCACCTTAGTATTATAGGGTCTTTGATTGGACGCGGGTTTTGTATTCTGCCTCACCAATCACCAGGTGACCGAAATCCCTAATCAGATCAAGACCCACGCACCTGCTCGGTGTACGTCACGTACACGTACTGACTGGGGTCGGGGATCGGGGGGTCGGGGGGTCGGGGGTCGGGGGTCGGGGCTCGGGGCTCGGGGGTCGGGGGTCGGGGGTCGGGTCTCGGGGGTCGGGGGTCGGGGGTCGGGGATCGGGGGTCGGGGGTCGGGTGTCGGCCGACAAGGGCCAGAGAAAGCCGGTAGTGGGAGCCACAGGTTAGTTTCACATTCAGCAAATATATTGCGATATTACAACATAATGCATATCTCCCACATGATATGGGATACCCGTATCCGATACGGATTTTTGTGTTATTTTTAGCTACATGACATTTTGATATGGATTTTTTTGTTAGATTTACGCTAAGAAAAATGTTGAGCTGAGATGCTGAGACTGGCGAAATCAGCAATGCATTCAGGTGATGTTCAGCCACGGTGATGAATGTTGTATGTGAATGTAATGTTAGTAATACAATTTTAGTAATACAATTATGTAATTGCATTCTCATGTTGTATGGTATGCGGGATTTATATGTATATGAATTTATTATGTTAAAGGTTGTTTGTTTCTTCTTGTTTTACGTCCAAGCAACATCTAAGGTCATATCAGGACGGGTACCGACTTGTGACAGTACGCACTCATGGTGAGTTTATAGTGCTGCCCCACTGGGAAATTAGGCCGCCGGCACCATGACCCGATATCCCACTCAGTCACATTATCCTGGCACCGAGCCAACCAGTCCTTGCCCTATCCTAATAATGCCGATCACCAGGGGCCGTATTCATGATGCGGTGTTAGCGAGCCAAAACTGGTTTTGGCCGGGATTTCTGGGTTAGCGGCGAAAACTCAGTACGCAAGGAGTGCAAACACACTGAGTGTAAGCTAACACCGCATCGTGAATATGGGCCCAGGCTAGGAAGCAACAAGTATCAATTTTTACGTCATTGGTTTTACTCGACTGGGAATCGAACTCGCGAACTCCCGATCTTCCGCGCGCGAAGCCTGTGCTCTACCGATTCGGCCACCTCGCACGGTATATTATGTGATACAGATTCATACAGATTGATACAGGATTTAATTAGGTGAAAAATACAGATTGCCATCCAAAAGCATGAAGCAGGTCTGCATTATGGAAGCATTGGAAGAGCTCGAACCTCTCCACTATTTAGACTCGCATAATTAAGTATGTATCACATAGATATGTGCTGCATAACGACTTATGCAGATATACATTCCTGTGTCATTTATTATATTACCGATCCTCTATCGGTGGCGGTGGCGCCCCCACCTGGGCCCGTATGCATGGACCGGTGTTAGTGGCGTGTGGTGTTAAGGCTCTAACACTGGGTAGCTATCACCGTTTATCGGCGGCGGCGAAAACGTATGCATCGCGGCCTAAACGGTGAGTGTTAGCTAAATGTGAATGTATTTATAGATTTGGGAAATCCCTCTGCATTTGTATCCATATATTTAGCTCATATCTATGAATCGATCATATTTAACAGAATTAGATACGAAATAAGTGAACTTTGATCAATTTAACCCTAAATTCGAACCTCCTTAAGGCTACACGCCGCATTGGCGGCGATATTAATAGTTTATTTGTCGAATCGACGAACGTAATGTAAACATATCGCCGCCAGCCCATATGGAACGCGACGTCGATGCGGCGCCGGCGCCGATTTGTTTACTTTCGTTACGTCGATTCGAAAATCATAAGTATTAATATCGCCGCCAATGCGGCGGTAGCCTAAGGAGGGTTCGAATTTAGGGTTAAATTGATCAAAGTTCACTTATTGCGTATGTAATTGTTAAATATGGTCGCATTGAATAGATTTTGGCTCATCCTGACACTGACCTAACACTAACCACCGCTGTATAACCAGTTATGAGGAGTTGAATTCCGACTTTAAGACGCGTATGTGTTAGGCCTAACACTGCTCCATGCATACCATACATTCCGTGCATATTATATTACCGATACTCTACCGTGGCATATGGGCCCCCTGGCGTATAAGGTTACTAACAGCTCCCTGCGGTCAGATACGATAGGTTGTGTTTTGTTTGTTCTTGTTTTACGTCCTAGCAACATCTAAGGTCATATCAGGATGGGTACCGACTTGTGACAGTGCACACTCATGGCGACTTTATAGTGCTGTCCCACTGGGAGACCAGGTCACCAGCACCATGACCTGATATCCCCCTCAGTTACATTATCCTGACACTGAGCCAACTGGTCCTTGCCCTATCCTAATAATGCCGAGTGCCTGGCTAGGATGTCATCATCATCATCATGCTGTCGGTAACAATGCGACAAAGACTGCTTTTATTTCTCAACCGCCGCTATTTCGTGCGGTTGTGCATTTCATAAAAGCTCCTTGCAAAGTGTTGAAGTTCTGATGGCTTTTGCAACTTACTAGCAGCACTCTCTCGGGGAGCAAATAGAGGTCTCACACCGGTAAGAACATGTCAAGACAGGCGCAAACTATTTGTCCCTGCAGTAGCTGGCCGGGAGATGTTGGGAGTTCCATACATCACCGCCCTTAATGCTGCCATGAAAGCATGGTTTCCTGTTAGGGTTTGCTCCCTTAGCTTTTGGTTCTATCAATAACCTGTAGCACAACGCAGTGGTTTATAACTTTGCAAGGCAGGGGCGTCAAACTCCCTGAGGTATTTTAGCAGATAGGTACTGCATTACCCGCATTTATGGTGGCGCCACCCCCGGTGCTCCCCGGTACCTGCAGACCCTGAAAACATCACTCGCGTCGGAGGATTTCTTTTCATTTTCTAAATCTATCTACAGTACAATTGGCAAGAAAGACAAATAACGTAGTGGGAAAATCAATCCTCCAGTGGGACTGACTCTGGTCAACCTCCGGGGGAGGCAAGGTGGGCGAGATGGCGCCCCCGGTACAGTGTTGTATATTACGGAGGATAACAATAATAATAATAACAAGTAATATTACCTACGAATCTTTATACTCACATAATTCGTTATACATCACATATGTGGAGTTGTCTGTGATGGAGTGCTTAGAGTGTCTGACTTTTTTCTAGGTCAGACTCCTAATCTGAGGGTCGGCGGTTCGATTCCTCATGCCCCCAGCTCTGCCAATTTGGATTTCCACCCCTGTGTATAACTTACAGCGTCATCAAGGGCCAGTTGCTCTCATACCATGTCTATGTGGTGTGGGAGGTTAAAAATCCCTTGGGTCGGTAAAAGTGTAGGCTTGGGCTTTCTATCGACCAGCAGTGGAATGAGGAAGACCAGTCGTCTATGACTGAAATTTCCCCTGCTTAAAGAACTAATGGACCAAAAAAATAAATAAATAAAAACTATATATATATATACATATAAGTACAAACTCCAAAGGTTTGTGTATGGTGGCTTTGACAAGACTCTAGTTTGCCATATGAACGCTATGACGCCCTCCCCTCTCCGTTAGTCTTTGCCGTGTACAGAACACAGACATCATTCATTGTCAGTTGTTTCTCAAAAGCAGTATGGCTGAATGTTGTATGCGCATTCCTGCTTAAATGGCGGACAGTGGGGCAGTGTGCTACAGGCATACAGTGCTATAGACTGACGCACCAAGTAGGTGGCTAACTGTTATCTATGCCTTCTTAAAGTTACATAGTCCGATGGCTTTCGAATTCTTGCATAATATTTTAGATACATATATCAGGTTGACCATTATAACCTACTATTTATTATTCCTGAGTCATTTGGGTGAAAAATGTCTAACTTTGGAGCAATTTGAGCTGAAAGAACCCAAAATCATTTCAGCAAGCTTGTCAAGAGTTTTGTTGTTGTGGCCCAGATTCATATCTCGCGATAGTCACGTGATGAGGAATGACCTATTAATGTGTAGGTAGTCTGGAACCTGACTAATGCCATATATGGTACTGGTAATGAGGGCAGGACTAATAAGGTCACGAGATTGACCTAATTGGTTAGTGTTCTCCCTGTTTAATGGCTGTCTCAAAGTGAGTGTCCAAAGGAATGGGGTTATAAATTCCCAGATTATTCTGTATATGTTGTACCGAATCATTAGTTAATGCACTAGTATCTAAGTTGGATATATAGGATCAAATGTAGGTAGTTCTTTTGATTTTGACAAAATTATATTTGATGGGACCATGCAACTTTAAAGCCTAGGTCACAAATGCTGCGTTCGCCATATGGTGCTGAAGTCTGTGGTGTGTCTTGCGGTTTATGTGAAAGAAACGGTGTTGCGTTCTGCGGTTTATCTATTCACAAATCGTACGGTCACCGCAAGGCGTAGGTCACCATACAGCACCTTATTTTTGTGTATGTCGCCACACAACCGCAGAAAAGACAGTTTAAAGACATTTTAAAACATTTTTGTATTCACTATTTCTATATAAACATATTATTCTGTTAAGAATAGAAATTGAGGGGATTCCGGTGCGATTTTCCAAAGTTAAGATAACTCTGACTTTAAAAAACTGCAACACCTTGCGGCGAGCAAAAAAACGTATGCTAAATGAGTTCCTGCTTATGCTTTTAGATAAACAAATATCTCAAAGGTTAACAGTTTTTTGGGGGGGTTTTTGTGTGTAGGTATATATGTTTATTCTGCTGAATATGTTTGTTGTCAGTGCCAATGCATTGGTCTTCCAGACAGTTTTCCATTCAGGGTTATGTACACAAAAGGTACATATAGAGTAAGGTATGCAATAACTGTTGAATGCAAAATTTGCAGCATGTGACACAATGAAATTCTGTAACCCAAAAGTTCCATAGCATTATGGTAACAGTAGTGTCATATAACTAGATCAATATCCTTTAGTTTAAACTCAAAGTTATACAGAGATTGTAATGATCAATCTAATATATGTAGTCCTGATATGACCTTAGATGTTGACAGGATGTAAGACTCCAACAACCACCCGTCTAATATATATATCTAAAAGAAATATAGCAGAAATTCTACCAAATCGGATAATGGAAATTTAAAATAAAACTACTAAAATAGACCCTCCTTTTTAATGTCTAGATGTGGATCCACAACGACTGTATCAACAGTAATTATTGTTATTTTGTGTAGAATTCTTTTTAAAAGCACCGTCTGGTTGCCCACTCGGTATCTATTTGTAGACACAGACACCACATGGAAAACTGATGAATCTTTAAGGTTTTACTAGCCAACGCATTGATTTGATTTATGTTTTACTAGTAACCATCCAGCCGAGTTTATTTACTTTTTATTAGAGAAAAACAACAGAGTTTACTTAAAGCTGCGTAGTCAGATAATGTGACTGAGTGGGATATCGGGTCATGGTGATTTCCCAGTGGGGCAGCACTATAAAGTCACCATGAGTGCGCACTGTCACAAGTCGGTACACATCCTGATATAGCCTTAGGTGTTGCCAGGAAGTAAAACTCCAACAACCAACAAACTCTACCCGCCCGGCCAGATTCTCAGGTGGTGGCAATAAGGGAAGGCGACTGGTTCGCTACTTGCAACACGCAACTAGAGCAGCAGTGAACGCCGGCCGGTAGCTGTGTGGGTGTGGGTGTGGGTGTGGGTGTGGGTGTGGGTGTGGGTGTGGGTGTGGGTGTGGGTGTGGGTGTGGGTGTGGGTGTGGGTGTGGGTGTGGGTGTGGGTGTGGGTGTGGGTGTGGGTGTGGGTGTGGGTGTGGGTGTGGGTGTGGGTGTGGGTGTGGGTGTGGGTGTGGGTGTGGTGTGGGTGTTGGGCGTGGATGTGAGTGTGGGTGTGGGTGTGGGTGTGGGTAGGTGTGGATGTGGGTGTGGGTGTTGGGTGTGGGTGTGGGTGGGGGTGGTGGGTGTGGATGTGAGTGTGGGTGTGGGTGTGGGTGTGGGTGTGGGTGTTGGGTGTGGGTGTGGGTGCTGGTGTTGGGTGTGGGTGTGGGTGTGGATGGATATCTGGGTGAGTGTGTGGGTAGGTGTGGGTGGTTCGGTGTGTGGGTAGGTGTGGGTGGGTGTGGTGTGGTTGTGGGTGGGTGTGGGTGTGGGTGTGGGTGTGGGGTGGGGGTGTGGGTAGGTGTGGGTGTGGGTGTGGTGTGGGTGTGGGTGAGGGTGTGGGTGTGGGTGTGGGTGTGGGTGGGTGGGTGTGGGGCGTGGGCGTGGGCACGTGCGTGGGCGTGGGCGTGGGCGTGGGCGTGGGCGTGGGCGTGGGTATGGGTATGGGTGTGGGTGTGGGTGTAGGTGGGTGTGGGTGTGGGTGTGGGTGGATGTCTATGTGTTTGTGTGTATGGGTGGGTGTGTGTTTGTGTGTATGGGTGGGTGTGGGTGTGGGTGTGGGTGTGGGTGGGTGTGTTTGTGTGTGTCTGTGAGTGTGGGTGTGGGTGTGGGTGTGGGTTTGTGGGTGTGGGTGGGTGTCTGTGTGTTTGTGTGTGTATGGGTGTGGGTGTGTTTGTGTGTGTGTGTGGGTGTGGGTGTGGGTGTGGGTGTGGGTGTGGGTGTGGGTGAGTGGGTGTGGGTGTGGATGTGTGTGTGTGGGTGTGGGTGTGTGTGGGCGTGGGTGTGTGTGGGTGTGGGTGTGGGCGTGGGTTTGTGGGTGTGGGTGGGTGTCTGTGTGTTTGTGTGTGTATGGGTGTGGGTGTGTTTGTGTGTGTGTGTGGGTGTGGGTGTGGGTGTGGGTGTGGGTGTGACGTGGCTGTGCCCCGGCACCCTTATCGATTTAGAGGTGCCCCATTCTGCGCAGGTGCGTTGCGTGTTTAGCACTGAGGGCTGGAAGGTGGGTGGATGGGTGGGGATGGGGGCGTCTTACTAACAAATAACCACAGGCTGTTGACTTAGGTTCACTAACTAGGTCCTTACTGGACGTGTGTATCCAGATCGTTGTCTGATTAATCTGGAAGAGACATAATTTTTAGACTTGTCAGAGTCATGTGACATCTGAGCCGCTTCTTAATTGTATACGATATCTTGATCCCTCCCGTATCTGTCAATCCTTCCTTCGAATGCCTTAATACTTGGGGGCCTTGACAACTTAATGCAGAGGCTGTGCCACACTTTGGTAATTGTTTCACTAACAATAACAAAGCGTTGCCTGCAGTGGGTTTTGGTTGTTCTTTTGTATAGCTTGTATAGATATATTAAGTCGCTCTTCGGTCTGGTCCGACTGTGGATACGCCTGGAGAAACTGCTGAATCATACACCGCTAGTATGATTTTGTATTTCTCAATCCTGTCCCTACATTAGCGGTGATACACCAATATCAGCAGTTTGTGTGTTTGTTTGTTGTTGTTTTACATCCTAGCAACATCAAAGTTAATATCAGGATGGGTACCGACTTGTGACAGTGCGCACTGATGGCAACCTTTTAGTGCTGCCCCACTGGGAGACCAGGCCACCAGCACCATAATCTAATATCCCACTCAGTGACATTATCCTGACACTGAGCCAACCAGTCCTTGCCATATCCTAATAATGCCACATGCCTGGCTAGGAAGCGACAAGTATCCATTCCTAAATCATTGGTTTTACTCGACCAGGGTTCAAACCCACAAACCGATTGGTTCAGATCCCCCAATCTCCCAAAACAGGAGACGGATGCTCAACTCATTTGGCCATCCCATCTGGTTCAGAAGTTTGAGCCATTCTACCTTCGTTGGATAACTGAGATCATTCATTCGATCCTAGTGTGATTTTAGTAGCTTTTCAATGTCAATGTCATGGCTATATATTTTCCTCTTCATGGAGGTTGGTCTTCATTGATATACCCCTACTGTTGTCTCACAATGGCTTCAAAGGACCTGAAAGTTTCAAATAAGTCCCGCCGACTGGACAAAACTGCATGCTGCTGCTTGTGCGGGAGGTCGCGGGATCAATCCATTGGTGAGTCAGGCCAATTACTTGTAACAATCGTGGACACCTTGTTTACTTGCCTTTCTGCTCTTACTGAGATAGGGTAGGGATTGAATGTCTCCGAGTCAGGTTAATGTAGCTAGTCAATACGCTGATAGAACGGTATCACAGAGGGGCAGCACTATAAAGTCAATCCTCCACTGTGTCTTCTGAAGGTCAATTTGTAGAATTGGTGGTTAAGATAATGTGGCTTGCTTAAACAGTCAAACTTGGAACACACAAATGTACCCAGCGCCATACTTGATGTTATCTGACTTCATACGTTGCTAGGAGATAGAACCCCAAAGATGTACACTCTCTTTTTTTGTTAGGTTCACTTGAAGAGTTCAGGCGCAAAACCCCGCAAACCAAGAATTGATCAAAACATTAGATTAGATCAAACTTTCAAAAAGATATTTTGTTTATTTTCCTACTGTTTTGTTTGTTGCTCCATAATCATGTGATCATAAGGACATTGGAATTAGTTAGAATTAACATTATTTTCAGATAACAATCTTTTATTTAAACGGCATTTTTGGATTGGTGTTTATGGGGTTTTGCACCTGAATTCTTCACATATAAAATTTGCTGTTGAAGTACCGTGGTTTGTTTAAAACCTGAAACACACAACTACACTTCCCAAAGTCGACATGGCATACCCGCCATGAGTTTACCCCAAATGTTCCTAGTAGATAAAACCCCAGCCCCCCACTCTCTCTTCATCGGGTCAAGTTGTAAAGCTTGCGCTTAAAATATTCTGGTTTGTTTAACCAATAAAATCTGAAACAAACAACTGCACTACCCCAAGTCGGCATACTTTCCATGATTTGACCTCAAATGTTGCTAGCAATTAAAACCCCAGTCACCCACTCTTTATTATTCAGGTCAACTTCTAAAACTTGCAATTAAAATACTCTGGTTTGTTTAACCAATAAAACCTGATACAAACAACTGTACACTGCCCCGAGTTGGTCATTGTACATGCCATAGTTTGGCCCTCAAATGTTGCTGGGATATAAAATCCCAATAAATCTCTCACACGCTCACTTTTCGCAAAAGTTGGTTTGCCACTCTCGATGCAAAGTGTGTCTTGATGCATGCGTGTTAGTGGACTGGGTAGCATGTGGACATAGTATTAGGCTTCGAGGCACACAGGCATGGTTCTTTATAGCCTGATTGGCCTCAATTATTCACTATCTGTTAACAATATTTTTTATAAATATTTCTTCGCTCTTTTCCTTGTTACGGGGCTGTCACATTGTGATGCATCGCGCCAACATACACGGATGTATGTGATTTTTGGCCACTACATCGGGATACGTTGTTATGCATTACGCGTGAGGTGCTCGTTAGTATCCATCAATGTATGTCAACATTCGTTGAGATACAGCGTCGCGTGTCAGGGGGTCGACAAAGTTTTGTGCATGCGCAAAACTTTAGATGCATGACAATGTTTGACAACATCTGGATTTTATGTCAGCCATACGCTATGTATACGTTAGGCGTACATCGATGTACATGAGAGGTACGTTGGAAAATGTTGTTCACTATGTTGCACTACATTGACCTACGTTAAAGGCAGTGGGAACATACAGTTCGCATACTGACAAGGTATGGATAGCATATGTCTAACATACATCTAACATACATCTAACATACATTTAGCATTTTTCCAGCGTGTCTTGACGTATGTAATGTATGAGGCGTATTTCTAGCGATCGAATAACGTATATAACGTTCACCGGCATTCTGTCAACGTACCATGAGCGTGATTCGAGCGTTTTTCGCCTGGAAGCATGTTAGCCATATTTTGGTCATACGCTATGTATACGGTATGTATACATCCAACTTTGCCCCCCACGCCAAAATGTTTGACACTTCTCGACGTAAAAAAGTAATTTTACACGTTGGCCGCGCGTTTACGAGATGCGTCGTAATGTGACAGGGCCTTTAAATACTTACTTGTGTAGCAATACCTGACAGAGAGTGTTAGCGCTAAGATATAAATCATCATTACATTCACACCCACATAATTAGTTTACTTAACTTGCATTATCCATTTCTGTAATTGTAATTAACCAATACGGGACCGACATAATATGTACATACTGACCTTTTTTTTTGTGCTTGACCATAGATGGTCCAATGGTTAAGTTTACAGTTCGAGAGTTCGGTTTTGTGAGGTTGCTAGATGCCTAACCCTCCCTGTGGCTTCTACACAGCTGGGGTGGTTGGGGGGTGGGATGGTTGAAATTTGTGTCTGGTCCGTATGCCTCGTGTTGTTTCGGGCACTCAGGATGAAGTGATTCAAAACGAGGTGCTAGTAATGGTCATCGGGTGGTACAGCGGGAAATGCTCGGTAGTGTGGTAGTTGTTGTTCAGTTGATCAGCGGTCGTTAGTCTCTGTATTTTGGTAGCTAGGGCTGTAATCGATTAACACGACCCGGTCACTCGTGTCGTCAGAATTTCAAATCGAACACCGCCAGTGGAGTCAATAAATACACGTGCCGTGTGCAAAACAACCCGATCCCAGTAACCCACCTCTTGGCTGGGGTTGGCTAAGAGCGATGACGTCAGATTTGTGCTGTTACCATCCTGCAGGATAACAGCAACCAGTACCAGTCATCATGGTTTTTTTTTAATAACCTAGATTAATTAACTGAAAATATAACTAAACTATGCCATCATAAAATACTTTAAATTCTATTTTGCTGTAGTTTTATTGGTTATTAAAAAAAAAAAAAAGGTTTTGGATTAAGCCACCATTTTTCCACCCCGAGCATGGAGAAGCGTATTTGATTATTCGACCCGAGTCTGTAGGATGTGCGCATGCGCCAAAGAGTGGCTCGGGTGACCCGAGTTGATTAATCGATTACACCCTAGGGCCGTAATCGATTAACACGACCCGGGCGACTCTGGTCACCCGAGTCGTCATAATTTCAAAGTGCGAGTGGAGTCGACAAATACACGTGGCGTGTGCAAAACAACCCGACCCCACTAACCCACCTCTTGGCTGGGGTTTGCAAGGAGCGATGACGTCATATTTGCGCTGGTACCATCCTGCAGGATAACAGCCACCGGTACCAGTCATACATTTATTTTTTTTGGTAATAACATAGATTAAGGAAATGATAATATCACTAAACTATGCCATCATAAAAATCGTTCAATCATATTTTGCTGTAATTATATCGGCTACTAAAAAAACTAATAAAACGGCGACCATTTTTGTCACCCGAGAACAGAGAAGCTTATTCGATTATTCGACCCGAGTCTGCAGGATGTGCGCATGCGCCAAAAAGTGGCTCGGGTGACCCGAGTCGATTAATCGATTACGCCCCATGTGGTTTCCCCAGTAGTGTGTCCTTGGCTACGAGGAGTTGAATGTCGGTCCCACACATTCAAATACCCATGTTGCAGAAAACATGAACGATGTATTTAGAGATCTATATTAAGTTGATCATTTCTGTGTATAACTTACAGCGTCATCAAAGGCCACTTGCTCTCATACCATGTCTATGCGGTGTGGGAGGTTAAAAATCCCTTGAGTTGGTAAAAGTGTGGGCTCAGGCTGTCTAATGGTGAAAACAAATCTATTCAGACTTATCCATGATCGGCAGTATAAATCTTCAAGAAAAAACGTTATTTTAGTTTGAAGTAACTTTTATTTTAAAACAATAAAAGGCTAATTTAGGAAATATTTGGAGTGCAAAAATGCACTATTAAGGTTGTGCCGCACATCAAAATTCTGACAGCATAGACTTCAACAGAAACAGGTTCTTTTGAATTGATTGAGTATCCCCTTTTATGCAGCAACAAATGCTTAATAAGTGCACCAGTATCTAAGTTAGATATGTTTTGTTTGTTGTTGTTTAACGTCCTAGCAACATCTAAGGTCATATCAGGATGGGTACCGACTTGTGACAGTGTGCACTCATGGTGACTTTATAGTGCTGCCCCACTGGGAGACCAGGCTGCCAGCACCATGACCTGATATCCCACTCAGTCACATTATCCTGACACTGAGCCAACCAGTCCTTGCCCCATCCTAATAATGCTGAGCACCTGGCTAGGAAGCGACAAGTATCAATTTTTGAGTCATTGGTTTGACTAGACAAGGGTTCGAACCGATGATCCCACGGTCTACCAACACGGGAGACGGACACTCTAACTCATTCGGCCATCCTGTCTGATCAGTTAGATATGTAGAATATAATCAAGATAAGTGTTTTGGTTTCGAAAATGTAATGCTTACATTTGAATATGCAGTTTTAAGCTATAGTTAATATGAGATTATTGTTGACAGAAAAAGCCAATAAGCAAAGAAAGCTGTCTTGGTTTATAATTTCCTTACCCAGATACTGCGTCAGTAGAAAATAGTTGCAAAGGTCAATTTGCTTTGGTTTGAAAAAAAGAGAAGGAGAAAAAGAGAAGTTATAAAGTCATCATTATAAATAATATCAGCGATTAGAATTAAATACAAACTGCCTCTAAAAACAATCCTTTCCAATTAAATATTATAATGTATCAATTCATATGCAAAGTGACTTGTTATTTGAGTCATCGAACCTCTTCTATTTTTTAAATATATTTTTTTATAAATAAAGTCTCTTAATTTGTCAAATAGACTTAATTGTGCATGCCTGACCTTCGCACGTCACTGAGCCTGTCGTGACTTTACCATTTAGTTTTTTTTTGTTTTTGTGTTATTCATATTAACCTGAGGAACCGTCTAAAAAATCAGGACATCATTTTAAGAAGGGGCGAGTAAATAATTGTTTAGTTTGCCACTTCGTTAGTCCGATGAAAACATCAAATTTTCAAAACCAAAATAGGGATCTAGATTTGATTCTACATATCTGACTTTGATATTGATGCACTTATCAAGCATGTGTCACCACATATAATGGAATACCGAGCCAATGTATAGAACCCCGTTGCTGCAGAAACTTATGGTGTCAGAGTTTTCTTCTTCTTGAAGATGTATACTGCCTATTATGGATAAGTCTGAATAGACTTGTTTTCACCATTAGACACTTTTACCGACCCAAGGGATTTTTAACCTCCCATACCACATAGACATGGTATGAGAGCAACTGGCCTTTGATGATGCTGTAAGTTATACACAGCGGTGGAAATCCAAATTGGCAGAGGTGGAGGCATGGGGAATCGAACCACCGACCTTCAGATTAGGAATCCGACCTAGAAAAAAGTCAGACACTCTAACCACTCCCAAGATTAATTTGGTACTTTTGCCCTTCAAATATCTCAAAAGTTAGGGACAGTCTGAGCGGTGTAATGGTTAGCATACTGGCCTGGAATGCAAGAGTTGCGGGATTTATTCCCACTCTAGGCGCAATATTTCCCATTTTCATCACACCCATTACATTATGTAGTGTTTATATATATACATATATATATATACTACTCTGTCTATTATGGACACTCATGGGACTGGAGCAAGATGCCGTTATAGAAAGAGATCCGTTGTAAGCAGAGACTGACTGATGGAATGGGTTGAAACAAATGTTTTTCTTGTATACTTGACTGACTAGGATGTTCCTTACAAAGTCATTTCTACAATGTGTCATTTGTACAAATGAGTCATTTCTACTATTCATCGCTTCTACAATTTGTACATTTCTACAATTTTTCATTTCTACAATTGCTCATTTGTATAATTAGTCATTTTTACTATATTAGAACTGCATGGCATGTCGTTATTGACAGAGAATATTGATCAAATAGGTGAAAAAATGGCTCGTTGTCCGCATAAGACAGTTGTCCGTTTGACACAGAGGCAATGCTATTAAATTAATGGGGTGCCGTGATGGGACCAGCACTTTTTGCCGTTATTGACAGAGATTCGTTATTGACAGAGGCCGTTATTGGCAGAGTAGACTATATATATATATATATATACATATATATATATATATATATATATGTTGTATATAAATAAGTGGATTGTTCGCTTCTAGGGTTCACTTCCCCTTCTAAATGCCGTACTGGTGAGTCGGCGCGCTCTGCACAAGGCTAGGTCACGTGTCCACTTCCACCTTTAACAACAAAAAAAAAAATTCAATCATCTTATAAAAACACGTATGCTCTGCCGCTGTGAGCACCCTATGTGATTACAAAACTCCCCCCCTTCATTTCACCTGTGATGCAATTAGCCTAATCAATTTAACCATGTCTGGAAAGAGGAAGGAAAACTAGTCACAAGGATGAACAGTGAATAAGTTGTGCTTTATTGGCAGCAACTCCTGTCATCCCCCTTACATGTGACCTAACACCTATACTCCTCATATACTGCCCACACTATGTCTCATTGTCACTTTAGCCTGTATATTGAAACAGTGCCAACAACCCATGGGACAGGAGTCCTATGGCTGTGGATGCACTCAATTTGAATATCTGAATTTGGATAGCATCAGACAGAGTGTCTGGGGTCCTGCTCTAGAGTAGGTGTGTCTCACTCAAGAGCCAGGATGAGAGTGATTCTCCTTCAGTGTGTCTGAAGCAAACTCATGAATAATTAATTAGCTGAGACTAGTGTGTGGTCAGGATAGGCCAAGGGAGTCAGGTGACCGGACATTCCCCAGCCAGCCAATGAGACACTCCCCCACAGACTGGGTGGGTGACCACCCCATTAGGGGCTGTCACTCAAACCAGCTGCAGGTGGTGTACTCCATACATATGCAAATTAGGCAGGTGGGTCAGTCGTCGGGTGGTCTTGGGTGGACAGGATGTTGCAAACAGTTACAGATTTGTATTTAGTAAAATCATTCTTTTCCTCCTTTGTATTCTTTATGAACACATAGAGAACATTTCAACCATCATGTACTGTTTCTTGCAAAGGAGCTCTTTTCATTAACTCCAAACATCATATATAACAGATAGCTTACATCATTCAGCATCATGTACATTTCCATCAACTCCACTCATCATATATAACATATAGTTTACCTCACTCAGCATCATGTACCATGGGAGTGGAATTGTATTAGTTTAAGTTACTTTTGGTTTACATAACATAAGTCCCACTCCGACATCTAAGAATAATAATGCTCTCTTGCCAATATATAATTCTTAACCGAAAATCCGTATATTTTTACAATCTGGATAAGTCTATTCTCAACGCAGGGGCAGTGGTTGGGCTGACATCTTACAATGCAGGTCTATATATTATTTAGACACACACTAGATATCAAGGAGGGTATCACAAAATATATCAAGCTAGATATCAATGAAGATATCAAGGTAGATATCAAGGTAGATACCAAGGTAGATATCAATGTAGATATCAAGGTAGATATCAAGGTAGATATCAATGAAGATATCAAGGTATATATCAAGGTATATATCAAAGTAGATATCAAGGTAGACATCAATGTATATATAAATGTAGATATATATATCAAGGTAGATATCAAGGTATACATCAAGGTATATTTCAAGGTAGATATAAATGTAGATATCAAGGTAGATATCAAGGTAGATATCAAGTAGATATCAGCTCGATATCACGGTATATATCAATGTAGATATCATGATATATACCAATGTAGATATCAAGCTAGATATCAATGTAAATATCAATGTAGATATAAATGTAGTTATCGATGTAGATATCAAGGTCAATAATCGATCTAGATATCAGTGTGGATAGCAAGGTAGAAATCAAAGTACACAGTAAGGTAGATATCAATGTAGATATCAAGTTAGATATAAATGTAAATATCAAGCGAGATATCGATGTACATATCTCAGCTAACCAGTCCTTGCCCATTCCTGTCAATGCCGAGCACTATGTTAAGTAGCGACAAGTATCAATTGTATATATGCCCTGGGTTCGACTCTGTCGGGATTTGAACGCATGAACATCCACATGGGAAGCCAGTGCTCTCACCGATTATACACATCTCATGAGAGCATAACGTGTAGCCTCTAGAGTGCGAGATATACCGGAAGCGGCGCCTCCGACCATACTTCCGCTCTGGTGACCTCACAGCTCTAGACTTGCCTCAGGAGGCAACCAATGCGTACTGAAGATTTGTTGCCCCTGGCCGGCTAGTGTGAGATTAGTCAGTGGTGGATATGTGCTGAACCAGTTGGGACTCAGTATCCATATATTCATTCCAACTTGACCAGACGGGATGGCCAAATGAGTTGAGCGTCCGTCTCCCTTCTTTAAAAAAAAAAAAAATGTATTGAAGATTTATAGTGCCTATCATGGATAAGTCTGGATAGACTTGTCTTCACCATCAGACGGTTTGTAGATAGAAAGCCCGAGTCTACACTTTTACCGACCCAAGGGACTTTTAGCCTCCCACACCACATAGACATGGTATGACAGCAATTTTCGTAGATCGTGGGATTAGATGTCGAGTCAAACCAATGACTTAACAATTAATACTTGTCGCTTCGTAGCAAGGGGTTCGGCATTAGTAGAATAGGGCACGGACTGGTTGGCTCAGCATCAGGATAATATGACTGAGTGGGATATCAGGTCATGGTACTAGTGGCCTGGGGTCCACCTGGGGCAGCACGTTTAAGTCACCATAAGTGCGCACTGTCTCAAGTCGGTACCCATCCTGGTATGACCTTAAATGTTGCTAGGATGTAAAACTCCCAACAACTAACCTAGCAGTCCCACCATACAGCGTCCACTAGATGTGTTTGCAATGCACATTAAAACCTCTCTAACCGACCACCTCCATAGACCGACCACTCCTCTATATCGATAGCTTTATTTTGGTCCCAACAATACCATTGTAACCATATTCTAACTCCCTAAACCGACCACCTCCTTAAATGGACCACTTAAAGTCGGTCCCATGGTCGGTCGATTTAGAGAGGTTTTACTGTGCATAGAGGAGGTCAGAAGAACTGCGCATGTCTGTCTGTGTTTAGTACACTACAGACCAGGGTCACTTCCGGTGAAATATGAGCGGGTCAATTATTCTCTCCTGACAGTGCATGTACTGATCGGTACTAGTTTCAATTCAATTCAGTCGGGACAAAAATCAATAACAATATAAATTGTAGAAGAAATTAATCCCTGTCTTCTCTCTTTTTAAAATTTTTGTTGGTACATTAGTTGATTAAACAGGGGATATTTCAACGGTGGGTGCTTTGTCTTCCTTGTTCTACTGCTCCTTGCCCTCTCCTAATAATGCCGAGTGCCTGGCTTTGAAGCGACACGTATCAATTTTTTAAGTCATTGGATTGACTCGACTAAGGTTCGAACACATGTGAATCCCACTTATTCAATATAAAAAAAGAAGGATTGTTTCAAATATTGGTCCCATCAATGTATTTTAGCTTTCTCACCGGAAGTATACATTAAGTTAAGTATACAGTTTGGTCATCACAAGGCATGTGGTTATTGGTACAAAGTGAATTTAAAGATTGGGTTTATAGCGAAGGATAGGGCTGGGAGCGCCACCAACCCCCTACTTCCTGTGTGTTAGCTGAAGCTGTGACCCGGCCTGTTGGATCGCAGGTTCTGTCTTCTCCTGAGGGACCAGCAGAACTGGGAATACCCGCATTAAGAGGGGGGCCACACCCAGATTGGTAAATCAGGCAAGATTTTCTACTTAGTAGATCATATTAGATGACGAGACCTACTCCTCTACTCATAACCTCAACTTATCTCGCTTTGTAACAAATAAAAACAAAAACCAAAACGAACGAAAACTAAAACAAACTAAACAAAAACAAACTAAAAACAACAACAAACACAAACTACAACAAAAACAAAATAAAAACAACAATAAAAACAAAATAAAACTAAACAAAAACAAATTAAGACTAAACTAAAACAAACTAAAACAAAAACAAACTAAAAACAACAACAAAAACAAACTAAAACCAACAACAGAAACTAACAAAAACAAAAACAAAGCAAACTAAAGAACAAACTAAAACTAAAACAAAAACAAACAAAAACTAAACAAACTAAACTAAAACAAAGACAAATGATCAAAGCAAACAAATAAAGACACACCAAACAAATAAAAGCAAGCTATGACAAACAAAATCACACAAAATACACAAAAACAAACAAAACAGACTAACCCAAACAGTAACAAACTAAAACCACCAAATACAAACAAAAACAATCAAATGCAAAAAAAAAATAACAAAACGAACACAACAATGATAAACCTACCAAGTCTAACACAAACTAACAAGAACTAAATAAAACTAAATAAAAGTTAATAAAACCAAATAAAACTAAATAAAACTAAATAAAACTAAATAAATTAAATAAAACTAAATAAAACTAAATAAAACTAAATAAAACTAAATAAAACTAAATACAACTAAATAAAACTAAATAAAACTAAATTAAACTGAATAAAACTGAATAAAACTAAATAAAACTAAATAAAACTAAATAAAACTAAATAAAACTAAATAAGATTAAATAAGACTAAATAAAACTAAATAAAACTAAATAAAACTAAATAAACTAAATAAAAGTAAATAAAACTAAGAAAACTAAATAAAACTAAATAAAACTAAATAAAACTCAATAAGACTCAATATAACTCAATAAAGCTAAGTAAAACTAAATAAAGCTAAATAAAACTAAATAAACTAATCAAAACAAATAAAATCTAACAGAAACTAGCAGAATAACAGGAAGTAGAGCATTACATGTCCATCTGTTTTGCTGGTACCTATTCTAGGCTCAGTAGGCCGTCCTAGTTATTTCTACGTGTGTATCTTTTCACCAATTTAATCTTGTATTTATGCCTATTATCAATGACAACACATTGGCTCTTTTCTGATAACCAACGTTAAAACATGGTGACTTTATAGTGTTGCCCCACTGGAAGACCAGGCCATCAGCGCCATGACCCAACATCCCACACAGTCACATTATCCTGACACTGAGCCAACCAGTCCTTGCCCTTTCTTAATAATGCCAAACGCCTGGCTAGGAAGTGACAAGTATCAAGTTTTATATCATTGGTTTGACTCGACCAGCATTTGAATCCCACAATATACCAAAACCGGAGACGGACGCTCAACTCATTCGGCCATCCCATCTGGTCACACAGCTGAGTGTTTATTCAGTCATTTAGTCACAGCATATATTCATAACGTTGCAGCTGGTTAGGCATGCCCTGGTTTCCAAAGGAAACAGGAAGTTGGCTTTTGTGAAGCAATTACTGGTAATATTCAGACGCCAATGGTAAAGGTTATAATAAATGAAATCCAAGAATGAGGATAATGATGACATATAATGCGTATCTATATATAAGAATGAGGTTTTAGATTACACCTTAGTAACAGTGAGCCTAGATAGGCCCATGGTTAGGACGCTAGCCTTTGAATGGCAAGAAATGCAGGCTTAAATTTTGCATCACCCCAAGCAAAGTAAAGCTTCTTTTATTTAATGACGCCTCTAGAGCACATTGATTTTTATCATCGGCTATTCGGCGTCAAACATATGTTCATTCTGACATATTTCTTTGGAGGAAACCAGCCGCCGCCACAGAGGCTACTCTTTCTGAGAAGCAGCAAGGGGTCTTTTATATGAACTTTACCACTAATAAGACAGCACATACCACAGCCTTTGATGAACCAGTTGTGGATCACTGGTTGGAATGGAAAATATCCCAAACAGCAAATGTGTCCACTGAGCTGGATCGATTGCATGACTCACACCTTCACAGGTGGACACTCTACCGCCTAAGCTACGTCCCGCCCCCTCTTCTTATAAGCAGCAAGGGATCTTTGATATGCACTTTCCCTCAGAAAGGACAGCACATACTACAGTCTTGATGAACCAGTTGTTGATAACTGGTTCATCACAGAATGACAGATATATATATATAATGGCAAAGGTTATCAAAATGAAATCCAAGAATGAAAATACTGATGACATAATGCATATGCATATATATATATATAAGAATTAAATTATAGATTATACATAAATACCATGGGCTGTAATCAGTTATGACATTCTTGATCACATATATAATTACATATTAGAAGTAGTTTTTAATGTACATGCATAGATCAAATATATACATTACGTAATCTGTAATGTCATTTTCGATTATATATATATATGGGCCAGACGGGATGGCCGAATAAGTTAGAATGTCTGTCTCTCATGTTGGTAGATCGTAGGATCGTGGGTTCAAATCCTAAACCAATGACTTTAAAAATTGATACTTTTCGCTTCCTAGCCAGGTGCTCTGCATTATTAGGATAGGGCAATGATCAGTGGAATGAGGAAGACCAATCATCTGCGATTGAAATTCTCCCTGCTTAAACAAGTAATGTACCAACAAAATAAAATGATGATGTTTCAGATCGTTCTTATCTATGTAATATATATGTATATATATAACAAATCTTCCGTTAAGATAACAGAGACAAGTAGGGTGGTATGAGTTGGCGGTAGAAGACCCCAACTCTCTTATCTCCCAAGTGAGTGGAGGGTCCTGCCCCGCGCAGGGGAGGGGGGAGCGAGGTGCATGATGGGACCCGCCCCCACCCCTCCCACCCCCCTCAAACCCCCGCGCCCCACCCCAATCGGAGGCAGGACACTACAGAGCTTATACATTTTCAGCGGTACTTTGAGTGAGCGTAATGGCCGCTGACGCATGGGCGAGTAGGTGGTGCCACGTGGGGAGGTCAGGTCATACCAGCAGATGACCTAATGAATAGAGCTAACCAGCCAAAGACTTAGTGGCTGCGGAGTAGATAGGATCTTCCGGCTTATTATACTTGAATAATGGCTTATACAGCATATATTTATTAGGCAATCTATAATGCATTCTTGATTAGCTATATAGATATATATGAGAATATATATATGTATATATATATATATATATATATATATATATGAGAAATGTATGAGGTTTTCCATTACACACATTTCTATATAATATATATTATGTAATTTGCAATTCCATTGTATATTGCATATATTTGAGAATGAAGGTTTAGATTAAACATATAATATATATATACTTACATATTGTAGCGCCTTTCTCGATCATATACATCTATGTAGATGAAAATGTGATTTCAGATTACATATATATATTGCATAGTGGTACACTGAGTGGTGGTTACAGTGTGCAGGGTTGGTGACGCCACCATCAGAGCTGGGGTTGGGGAGGCTGGAGCAGTAGATGACTAGGACAGACTCCATCAGTCCATGGAGCTGAGTGAGTGATGAGGGCAAAGAGGGATATTCCGCGTTATTATACTCGTATAATTCTTATACAGCATATATATAATGTATATAATTATGTAAGCTGTCACTCCATTTTCGAGTACATATATATATGTATATATATATATAAATTATATAAATATAATAATGAGGTTTCACATTACATACATATGTATAACATATACAATCTAACACCATTCTTGATTCTATATATATAATATTCGATAATGATTGAGGTAACGAATATACACAAACGCATGAACGGGTTGAGTTAGGTTTGATATAATATACCAGCTCTGTCTTGGGATAAACTGCCCGTACCATACACAAGAAAATAATGTTGAACTGAGAACAGTTCACCTATATTTTCTTGCTATATGTAGTGCCTAGTTCGATCACGTGACCAGGCCCGCAGCAGCTGGCAGTCAGTGATTCCGTTCTAATTAATTATTGGTCAATCAATATAAGTACATTACAATCAAATAAATCCAGGACAGAACAATACTAATAAATAAAACAATGCAATTCTGCCGTTGATCTATATTTGCATAATAAACTATACATCACATATATAATACATGTATAGGTGGCGCCCCCTGTTGTAGGTGGGAGGAGGATGTTGAGTGAGGTAGAAGCAAGACAGATCGGGTGGTGAGTGAGACAGACAGACTACAAAGAGGAACAAAGAGTACCAAAGAGTAACAAAGAGCAACAAAGAGTAACAAAGAGTAACACCAGTAACAAAGAGCAACAAAGAGAACAAAGAGCAACAAAGAGTAACAAAGAGTAACAAAGAGTAACAAAGAGTAACAAAGAGTAACAAAGAGTAACAAAGAGTAATGAAGAGGAACGAAGAGTAATGAAGAGTAACGAAGAGTAACAAAGAGTAACACCAGTAACAAAGAGCAACACAGAGAACAAAGAGCAACAACGAGTAACAAAGAGTAACAAAGAGTAACAAAGAGTAACAAAGAGTAATGAAGAGGAACGAAGAGTAATGAAGAGTAACGAAGAGTAACAAACAGTAACAAACAGTAACAAACAGTAATAAACGGTAACAAGCAGTAACAAGCAGTAACAAACAGTAACAAACAGTAACAAACAGCAACAAACAGTAACAAACAGTAACACACAGTTACAAACAGTAACAGACAGTAACAAAGAGTAACAAACAGTAACAAACAGTAACAAGAGTAACAAAGAGTAACAAAGAGGAACAAAGAGTACCAAAGAGTAACAAAGAGTAACAAACCGTAACAAACAGTAACAAACAGCAACAAACAGTAACAAACAGTAAGACAGAGAAAGAAAGAGGAACAAGAGTAACAAAGAGTAACAAAGAGTAACAAAGAGTAACAAGAGTAACACGAGTAACAAAGAGTAACAAAGACTAACAAAGAGTAACAAGGAGTAGCGAGAGTAAGGAACAAAGAAATGAAATGAACTCTGACTTGATAATGGACAAAATAAGCATGGCATGGTCTAGGCACGCCTTTGAATATTATAATGTTTAATTTGTTAGTTTTCCTTTGTTTTCCTTTGTTTTTATTTCTGCTTAAATGGCACTTCACAGGGCATCACACTTCCCGCATATAAGCGAAAGCAAACATTAACACCCAGAAAGCTGCTGGACCACAGTGCTGGTTTGTCAGAGGAATAACGACCTCAAAGCAGACCTGCAGGTAGACAGGCAGGTGTAGTCACGTAGCATGTGCACCATATTATATATATAAGTATATATATATATATACTTATATGTATGGAATAGAGTGTATGCATCGCACCTTGGAGTCATTATGAAAAGACCTACCAAGACGATCTAGGAAAATAAGCATCATGGAGCCAACATAACAACACTCAGCAATTTGCTGTTGTTGACCATATTTATACATATATATGTATATATATATATGTATATATATATATATATATATATGTATCTATAAGTGTATATATATGTATTGTCTTATATATGGGTCATTGTCTAAAACTGGGCACTAAAGTGTCACATGGAAACCAAAAGTGAAAACCTTCCAAATAATAGCAAAGAACAGTCCAAATAATAGCAGAATCCTCGTTTCTACAAAGGTTGGTTGCTATGTTATGCATATGTCAGAGTTGGGGAAGAAAAATCACTTTTTGATTTAGATCTTATAGAAATTCACTAATACGTTAATATCACTCATGTAACATGAAAATCAAAGACACATCCAGAACATGATTTTAACATACATAACAAATTCAAACAAGATTCATTGATTACAGTTAAGCAAACAATGTTATGCCTTACAAGAAAAAAGTTGAAACAAAAATTGAAAAAAACGTTTGCCTAAATGTATGGTGTCAATGTGTAAATTTTCATATTTCACTCTAGTACAAAATATTACAAGTATAATTTTGATATCTTTTGTGGGATAAATTCAATACATGTAGAACTGCTAACATACCTAATAGACAGAGGCTACCATAATTATGCATCTTGCTATCAATAAAACAAAGACTTAATTATCAGCATTGTAACATGGAGACCAAATATGTGGCGGCCAGTTTTGGAAAATAGCCCATATATGAAGTATAATCAGTTATAGTGATATGAACTAATGGAGGAACTAATTACTATTATTTATTATTATTGTTATTCCAGTGTATTCGGAGTCGTGCGCCCACCATGATAGCGGGTTAATTAAAGTTGCATAGTCCGATGCTTTTGAGTCTCTGCTTTTTTCTGAGAAAAATAAATTCTACTAATCGTTATAATCCACTTTACTTTAGTTTGAGTAACTTTAATTTTAAATGGCTAAGTTTGGAGATATTTGACGTAAAAACATGACAAATTAGTTTTGGCAAGCATGCCAAAACTCTGACACCATAGACTTCAGTAGTAACGGGTTCTATTATTATTAATTGACTTATTATGCCATTCTATGCAGCAACACATGCTTAATAAGTGCACCAGTGTCTAAGTTGAATACATAGAATCAAATCTAGATAAGTGTTTTGGTTTTGAAAATTTGATATTTTTATCGGACTATGCAACTTTAATTATGCATTGTGTGTGCTGAGGTGTGTGTGAGTGTGTGTATGCGGGTTGGTGCAGGTGACTGTGTATCTGGGTCATTCTCAGAAACTGTGTACCATATATTTGGTTTCCATGTTACATTGTTAATGACTTTGCCTTTTATTTGGGTGGTATTAAGTCATATTGTTAAGTCGGTGTTTTAATTATGTTAGCGATACTACATGTATTTAATACATCCCACAAATGTAGGCTATCTAAAATATGCTTATATGATTTTTTGCGAATGTGAAAATATGAAAATTTGGATATCGACACTATACGTCTCCTGAAACATTTTTGTTTCTCAACTTTTCTTTTGTCAGAGACAATCTTTTTTGTGTAACTGGAATCAATCAAATCTTGCTCACATTTGGTGTGTGTTTTAAAATGATGTAATTGATGTGTGTTAAAATGTTCTTATGGGTGGATGTTTCATGGCTAATTTTAGCAGCTTTCTCAATTTATATAAGACCGAAATCAAAAGGTGAAAAAAAAGCTAATTCCAACTCTGAAATAATATATATTATGCACAACATATAATCCTTCATATGAATATTGATTCTGCTATTATTTGGATTGTTTTATGCTATGATGTGGACATTTCTCACTTCTGGTTTCTATGTCACAAAAGTGGTACCCAGTTTCTGAGAACGACCATATAATGTAGATTTATAATTATACACCCTTTCTCTACGTATGAACATATATGGGTTATTCTCCAAAACTGGGCACCACATATTTGGTCTCCATGTTACAATGCTGATAATTAAGTCTTTGTTTTATTGATAGCAAGTCAAATAATTATCATAGCCTCTGTCTATTAGGTATTTTAGCAGTTCTACATGTACTGAATTTATTCCACATTAGATATCAAAATAATAATTGTATGATTTTGCGCTAGAGTGAAAATGTGAAAATTTACACATTGACACTATACATGTAGCCAAACTTTTTTTCAACCTATTTTTCAACTTTTTTCTTGTAAGTCATAACCTTTTCTGCTTAAAAGTAATCAATCAAATCTTGTTTGAGTATGTTGTATATGTTAAAATGAGGTTCTGGATGTGTCTTTGATTTTCATGTTACACAAGTGATATTAATGTATTGCTCAATTTGAATAAGATCTAATTCAAAAAGTGAAAATCATTTTTTTCAACTCTGACATATGCACAACATGCAAACCTTCATAGGACATTGGATTACGCTATTATTTGAAAGGATTGTTGCTATTATTTGGAAGGTTTTCACTTTTGGTTTCCATGTCACACTTTGATGCCCAGTTTTAGAGAATGACCGATATATGTTTTGTTGTCCGTACCGCAGAGCGGCGCGTAGACAGGTGACGGGCACGTGCCTGCGTCGCCCCCTGGTGAGAAGGTGGTGTACTACACGTGTTAGTGATAAGCGCGCGTCACTACTCACCAGAGAGGCCAGCAATATACTGATGGTGCTGCAGGGATCGGACATTTCGGCTGGCGATGGGGGGGGGGGGCGGGGGTAGGCGGAGGAGGGGTGGTTTATTTGCTGTTGTTGTTTTACATCCTATCAACATCTGAGGTCATATGAGGATGGGTACTGAGTTGTGGCAGTGCACACTCATGGTGACTGTATAGTGCTGTGCCACTGGAAAATCAGGTCGCTGCCACCATAACCAGATATCCCACTCAGTCACATTATCCTGACACTGAGCTAACCAGTCCTTGTCCTATCCTATTAATGCCAAGCATCAGGCTAGGCAGTGACAAGTATCAATTTTATATGTCACTGGTTTGACTCAACCAGGAACCGAACTCCCGAACTTCTGCATGCTTATCGCTACTTAGCTTGGTGCTCTAATTTCCCTTAGATGTTGTTTGGGTGTAAAACCATAATAAGCAAATAAGTCAAGAATTTATATGATTCCAGTAGTGTTTTTGCAGCATTTTGTACTATTTTCTCGCGGGATTCCGGATGAGTACGGTAGGTTGGCAGGCCTGACAAAATTGAACTATAGTCAGTTTGTTTGTTGTTGTTGTTTTACATCCTAGCAACATGTAAGGTCATTTCAGGACAGGTTCCCACTTATAAATGTGCACATCATGTCAACTGTTTAGTGCTGCCCCATCGGGAAACCAGGCTGCGGGCACTATGACCCAATATCCCACACAGTCACATTATCCTGACACTGAGCTAACCAGTCCTTGCCCTATCCTATTAATGCCGAGCACCAGGCCAGGGTCTGATAAGTATCAATTTTGTAAGTCATTGCTCTGACTCGCTTGCGATTCCGACTCCCAACGATCCGCACTTGAAGTCAGCGCTCTATCGATTCGGCTACCGCGTCCAATTAAATGAAGGATAGCACCGATCCAGACTCCTGAATGCAAACACTGCTGTACATCAACCAACCCACTACTTAGTGTACACATTTATTCATGTTGGCAGCCAATCTGGGCGATTATTATAATAACATGTTCCACAGCTTATCAGTACTTGTGTATCTGGGTAAATTCATAGCATCTGTTACCAGACGGGATGGGCGAATGAGTTGAGCGTCCGTCTCCCATTTATCGTAGATCATGGCATTCGAATCCTTCAAAACCTGGCCGAGTCAAACCAATAAGTTAAAAATTTATAATTTTCGTTTCCTAGCAAGGCACTCGGCATTATTAGGACAAGGCAAGGACTGGTTAGCTCAGTATAGGTATAATGTGACTGAGTGGGATATCAGATCATGGTGCTGACACCCTGGACTCCCAGTGGGGCAGCATTATAAAGTCGCCATGAGTGTGCACTATCACAAGTCGGTATCCGTCCTTATATGACCTTAGATGTTGCCAGGACGTAAAACAACAACATACAAACAAACATCAGATCATGGTGCTGACACCCTGGTCTCACAGAGGGGCAGCATTATAAAGTCGCCATGAGTGTGCACTGTCACCTGTCGGTATCCGTCCTTATATGACCTTAGATGTTGCCAGGGTGTAAAACTCCAACAACTAACCAGCCATAGCGTCAGTTCATTCAGAGTTAATTGTTTGTGGAATCATTCAGCGTTTGTACACATGCGTTTCACCAGTGGCATGTGGTGTTACCGTAGCTTTGGGAGGGGATGAGGCATAGCACAGTCTGCCAGATTTTGTGTATGTTTTGTTTGTAAATAAATATATTAATTCTGCTGAATAGGGATTTTTGTCAGCGTTGAAGGGCTGATCTTCCGGCCATTATTCAAGTTAAGATTATTTACACAGAAATGTGTAAATGTGCTATATATTGCGTTATGGGTCGTGGGGGTGATGGAAATGGGAAATATTGAGACTATAGCGGGATTCGAACCCATCTCTCCTGCATTCCCGTATAACAGGCCAGATTAATCCCCCCACCAGATTATACCCGGGTATAGTCTGGGCTAGGCCAAAATATACCCAGGGTATAAAATACCCCAGGCTGGTTTATACCCCGGGGTCTATTTTGGCCTAGCTCAGACTATATCCCACCAGGGCCGCGTTCAGGGTTCATCTCGGAGGAGACGTCTCCGCGATGCTTTTTGGCCTATTTGCGTTCAGGGTGCGTCTCCACGACGTCTCAGAGACGCCTCCCTTTTCAGATTGGAGATGAAAAGCGCCTCGGAAATGGCCGCCACATTCAGTGGTTTCAGCCAATCACAGCGCAGCTTTTCCATTGCAAATGACCGCCGCATATGGGGGCGGCTATTTTCGAGACAACAAACTGCCTTTGCGGTTCAGACTAGCATGACGTCACGGCCATCTCCGAGGGACCTCCGAGACAGACCCTGAACGCAGCCCTGTTCAGATTATGCCCCCTAATGTTCTTCATAAATACATCTTTTTTGTCAATGCCCAGAGTTTATACTCCCTCATCACCACAAAGCTCCTGAACCAGAACATTAATGAATATGGGAGAACCTCTGAAATTTCACGGAATGGAGTATGAGGCGAGGTCATTTGCAACAACTAGTTTGATGAAATGTGACATTGCGATGTCGTTGGACACTCAATGCAGTGACCAATGTATCACGACGCATACTGACTTGTGACAGTGCACACTCATGGTGACTTTATAGTGCTGCCCCACTGGAAAATCAGGCTGCCGTCATCATGACCCAATATCCCACTCAGTCACATTATTCTGACACTGAACTAACCAGTCCTTGCCCTATCCTATCCTATTAATGCCGAGTGCTTGACAAGGAAGTGGCAAGTATCAATTTGATAAGTCATTGGTTTGACTCGACCGGGAACCAAACTCCCGCATGCGAGTCTTAACTTGATTCGGCCATCGCGCCCGGTCCCGACGCAGGTTGGCCAAAACCGAGATTAAAGTTGCATAGTCCAATGGTTTTGAATTTCTGTATTTTTTCTCAGATAAATATATTAGATTGATCACTACTATCTACTTTACATTAGTTCAAAGTTACTTTTATTTTACATGGTAAACTTTTGAGATATTTTGAGTGCAAACATGGAAAATTAGATTTGGCAAGCTTGCCTAAACTCTGATACCATAGACTTCTGCAGTAACAGATTCTGTTAAATTGACTCAGTATTGCCTTCTACGCAGAAACAAATGCTTAATAAGTGCATCAGTATCTCAGTTGGATATGTAAAATCAAACCTAGATAATTGGTTTTGTTTTGAAAATTTGATATTTCATCGGACTATGCAGCTTTAATGGTTGGTTGGTTGGTTTGGGGTGTTCGTAACCTTACGATGGTTACCGGTTGCAGAACTGCAACATTATAGAGAGGCTCCGATAAATCGGCCCAATCTTTGGTTTGAAGACTTGTCTTCGTAGAGGGAGTGTTATGAAGGCTGGGACATCCTTCACGACGTAGTGACGACGGGGTACCGGGCGGCAGCGGATCTCTCCGTGCCGGTATGTAGTAGAGCTGTATGGTGTGTGCAGTGTAGTGTAGCACTTGAATCCGGTCAGCAGGGGTTTGAGGAAGGCGGGCAAAGGTGGGAGCAGCGGTCGTTCCAGCAACAAGAACCAGACAGAGAAATCGTAATAGGTCAAGGGCCCCACCCAAGAACACAGCAACCCTGGTCAGGGGAAGAAGTGTGCCTGGGAGAAATCGAATGGGCAGAATCTAGGAAAGAGAAATGAGGAGAGTTGAGTCAAAGGACCGTGTCTATTTGCCCTACGGTGACCATCCAGCGAGCCATAGACACGGACAGAGTAAGAATAGAAAGTGAAAATTCCGGCGGGCACCCCCTCCTGGAACTCTTTTCAGACATATCAAGGAGGTGCTAGGCCGGCAGAGAGGTGATAGAGAGAGGTGTGGACGAAGTGCGGTCCGGATAGCAAGTGCAGCTTTAATGAGAGATGCAAAATGAATATTTCTTTTATGTTTAAGCCTATAATAAACACCAACCAACCACACACTGATTATGCAGCTTTAAATACCTCCACCGACCAATCACCAGTATTGCACACAGAACTACCTACAAGTGAATCATTTGATGTTTAATCACGCGGAAACTGCATTGCCCCCTGGCGAGCGATGTTCTCATTATCGCCCCCCGCCCCCCCCTTCCCCGCCCCCCACCCCCAATGGCCCAATAACATATTAAGTATTTACACGGGCCAAAGCACCAGCACTCACATCAGTGGGTAACAGTCCATCACCTCTGATATTAGGACCAGTCTCCCAGTTTGGTCTAGAGATGAAACACATACCAACACAGCGCCGGAAATAGTCAAATGAAAACTTTGTTCTACTACTCTGTCTTTTTTTTTTTTTTTTTTACAGTGTGCACTCATGCCGATTTATAGTGCTGCCCCACTGGGAGACCAGGCCGCAAGCACCATGACCCAATATCTCACTCATTCACATTATCCTGACACTGAGCTAACCAGTCCTTGCCCTATCCTATTTAATGCTGAGCGCGTGGCTAGGAAGCGACGAGAATTAATATTTTAAGTCATTGGTGTTGACTCGACCAGGAATTGAACTCCCGACCTTCAGGACGGGAGCTCTGCGCTCTACCGATTCGGTCACCGCGTCCGATCGATTGATTGATTGATTGATTGATTGATTGGTGGTTGGTTTATTCCGTGTCGGTAGCATAGGCCATATTCACGGCGAGAATTGTTTAAAAAAAAATTCAAACCATCGCTTTTACATGTCCGTATGACTACACTGCTTTAATAAACAAGGAGATATCTATACACACAGCTGGTGGATATATATGGTGTATATATATATATATATATATATATATGTATGGTATTATTTATGTGCGTCTGCGTGTGGCACTCCACTCTAATGCATGGGGTGGCCGAATGAGTAGAGCGTCCGTCTCCTGTTTTGGGAGATCGGGAGGTCGGAACCCATGAGTTTGTGGGTTCGAATCCTGGTCGAGTCAAACCAATGACTTAAGCATTGATACTTGTCGGGTCCTAGCCTTGCGCTTGGCATTATTAGGATAGGGCAAGGACTGGTTGGCTTAGTGTCAGGATAATGTGACCGAGTGGGATATCAGGTCATGGTGCTGGTGACCTGGTTTCCCAGTGGGGCAGGACTATAAAGTCGCCATGAGTGCGCACTGTCACAAGTCGGTACCCGTCCTGATTGATATGACCTTAGATGTTGCTAGGACGTAAAACAACAACAAACAAACAAACCCGTTTATCCTTTTCGCCTCCGCGCCTGGCGCTCAGCATTATTAGGACAGGGCGAGGAGTGGTCAGTGTTGTGACTGAGTGGGATATCAGATCATGGTGCTGGCAGCCTGATTTCCCAGTGGGGCAGCATTATAAAGTCACTATGAGTGTACACTGTCACAAGTCGGTACCCGTTGTGATATTTTTGTTTGTTTTTTGGTACATTAGTTGTTTAACTATAACCAGGGCAATTTCAATAATGGACGATTGATCTTCCTCATTCCACTGTTCCTTGCCCTATTACTAATAATGCCGAGCGCCTGGCTAGGAAGCGACCAGTATAATTTTTTGTAATTCATTGGTTCGACTCGACAAGGGTTCGAACCCACGATCCACGATCTACCAACACGGGAGACGGACGCTCTAACTCATTCGGCCCTCCCAACCTTAGATGTTGCCAGGTCGTAAAACTCGAACGACCATATATGTATGTGCGTCTATATATGCTATGTGCGTCTGCGCGTGACCTCCCACTGTGTTGACCTTTGTCTGACATTTCACCCTTGCATCATTCCAGATCACCTCTCGCCGGCTTCCCATCGTGCCTCAGTACAGTTAGTTACTCCACACGATGCTTCCTCTAGATCCCGGCAGATGTCGCTAGTGCAGCGTGACCTACTTAATGCAACACACATATACGGCTAGCACAGCCAATATACCCCTTTGGGACCACCCTGTTTCAGGCGCTCGCGCTCGCCTGCCACCTGGCGTCGAAAATGTGTACCAATGGGGACTACAACTTTACGGACGAGGACGAAGACTCTGACTACTACAACTACTCGTTCCCGATCGAGCTTCCAGTTAACAAATCGACGAGCTATGAAGAGCACCTCTACCACCAGATCCACTACGTCGCCAAGTACTTCATCCTGCCGATCATCTTCGCCGGTGGCATCGTCGGCAACACGCTCAACATCGTCATCTTCACGCGCCGCAAGTTCCGAAACACGCTCGACGATATCGAGCGGTCGGCTACGACGGGGCTGGTGGCGCTGGCTGTGTCAGATCTACTGTTCTGTCTGGTCGGTTTCCCAGCGCCTTTTCTGACCATCGAAGGCCGCTCGGACAGCATTCTCGAAGTGGTGGCGCTGTACTATAAAGGGTACAAGCAGGCGTTTATGAATATCTTCCTCTTCTCGAGCACTTGGCTGATCGTTGTCATCAGTATCGAGCGATACGTCGCGGTCGTCTACCCGCTAAAAGCCAGGTTCCTGGTGCGTGTCAAACGGACCGTCATTATCGACGTACTCGTCTATGTCATGTCGTGCGTCTTCAACATCCCGGCCTTCCTCAAGTGGCAGGTGGTCAGGCGCCCACAGTGCGAAGACGGCTCAGCCATGACATACATGCTGCTCTTCACCGAGATGTACATCACAAGCTCCTTTATCAAGCAGTTCTACCACATCTTCTGGATGGTGTTTGGCACCGTTCTTCCACTCGTCATCCTGGTGTTGTGCAACGTGCGGCTTCTAGTCGAAGTCTACCGCAGTCGGCGACGCTACGAAGCCGGGCAGCGCAAGTACAGCACCTCCAAGATCACCTTCATCCTCATCGCCGTCATCCTCCTGTACTTCGTCCTCGTCTGCCCATCAATGTTGCTGACCTTCTTCGGCGAGATGCTCACGAACGGAACGGAAGTGTCCTTCTTCCGCTACCGCATCGCCATAACGGTCACCAACGTCGGGCAAGGGTTGAACTTCGCCATGAACTTCCTGCTGTATTGCGTCATCAGCAAGCCGTTCAGACAGAGCCTCCGCAACCAGCTCTATGTGTGTGTAGGCGGTAAGTCGAACAGCGCCATGAGCAACTCGTTGGCGACTACACAGCGATACTACGTGGTGGAGGCGAACAACACCCCGACGGGAAAGAGCGCCTGAGCAGCGCTTCCGCTGTCTCAGGACACGCACTTCCGGTGTGTAGAGAGACGCGGGCTGTAAGTGGCACTTCCGGTGTGTGGAGAGACATGCGATGTGAGAAGCATTTCCGGTTTGTGGAGAGATTGATGCGCATTGTGAGCGATAATTCCAGTGTGTGGAGATGAGAAGCGTGCTGTTGGAAGCGCTTTCAGTTTGTGGGGAGAAGCGCACTGTGAGAGGTACTCGTGGTTTGTGGAGAGAAGCGTGCTGTGAGAGGTACTTGAAGTGTGTGGAGAGAAACGCGCTGTGAGGGGCACTTCCGGTTTATGGGCAGAAGCGAGTTGTGAATTCCACTTCCGGTGTGTGGAGAGACGCATGCTGTGAGCGACACTTTCGGTGTGTGGGGAGACACGCTGTGAGCGACACTTCCGGTCTGTGGAAAGACGCACAGTGAATGGCACTTCCGGTGTGTGGAGAGACATGCTGTGACCGACAGTTCCGGTCTGTGGAGAGACATGCTGTGAGCGACACTTCCGGTGTGTGGGGAGACATGCTGTGAGCGACACTTCCGGTCTGTGGAGATGGGCACAGTGACTGTGGAGACGCGACGTGGGAGTGACACTTCCGGTTCTTCCAATGAGGAAGAAGCTATGGGAACAGGTCAGCTGGTGTTTGTGTTTGTTAGGGTTCTGCATCCTAGCAACATCTAAGGTCATATCAGGATGGGCACTGACTAGCAACGATGCGCACTGCTTGTGACTTTATAGTGCTGCCCCACAGGGAAACCGTGCCAATGACACCAGCACCCGTTGCCCTACTCAGTCAATATATCCTGACGCTTGAGCCAACCGATTCTTGTCACGCCGAGTGCCAGGCTACCTGGTGGCAGTTATCAATTTTCTAAGTCACCGGTTTGACTCGGCCAGGGTTCGAACCCACAACCTTCCACATGGGAAGCTAGCGCTCTTAGCCATCTGGCCATCCCGTCCCGTGAGGGTCGTGTTATATTATGGAAGTTCTTTAAATTAACGCTACTTATGTTATATATATATATTATATTCATGTATATATATATAATACATCTTCATATATATCTTCATATACATACATAGAGTAGTACTTGCCTTCAGAAGCCCCCTGTGATCGACGAAACCTGTCATGTGCGAACAATATTTCCAAATGTACAAATTGTTTTTGTCTCATTCGACGGTGCCTCTTACGACAGGACACCTGGTATATCAGGACGACATTGGTCTGGACGCAGAGTTGTCATTTGAAGACAGGTACTACAATCTGGGCAATGTATATGTGTATATATAAGTCTATGATAAATATTTCATATATATTATATATGTACATATATGTTTATGATATATATGTAATATATATATGTAATGCAGATACATATATCTATACCTATATATATATATATATATATCAATATATATATATCAATATATCAATATATATATATATCAATTTGCTATGATATATATTACATATATATCATATATGTCTAAGATTTATATATGTAATATATATGTAATGTATATATCAATATATATATATATATATATATCACTCAACATATATATATATATATCAATATACATTTAAACCTCTCTAACCGACCACCTCCACAGATCAACCACTCCCCTATATCGATCGCTTTATTTGGGTCCCAAGAATACCACTGTAACCATATTCTAACTCCTTAAACCGATCACCTCCCCCAAATGGACCACTTAAAGTCGATCCCAAGGTCGGTCGTTTTAGAGAGGTTTTACTGTATATATATATATATATATATATATACATATATATATATATATATATATATCAATATATGTATATCAATCAATATATATAAGTATATTTATGGATACCTATATAGATATAGATATATCTCAGTAAATACATATGTGTCTATGAATATGATATATCATATATATATACATAAATAGTATATCTATGACATATATGTAATATATATCATTGACACCTATATGTTTATTGATATATATAGGTATATTTTTATATTATATATATATTTACATATATTTATATATAATGATATATAGATTGATATATATATATACATATATATATATATATATATATATATATATATGTATCTATGGGTGTGTGTAATTAATGCACATAACAGTGGGGTGTGGCACCAATTGTTTCAGGGATAAATATTTAACTTTGTGAAGCTACACAGGACAAACTGTCAAGCAGGCGTCGTACCGAATGACCTCAATGTCATGGCGTACGAACTGGTTCTTGGCACCTTGCCAATATAACAGACCTCGCCTCGAGCATGCATGGGCTCCGCTACGCGATACATGGATTAGTTCTTTCCACTGCCGTCAGGGGGCGCGTTGGTGGTGGAATTGGTTAGTTAAAGTTGCATAGTCCGATCAAAACATCAAATTGTCTAAATCAAAGCAATTATCTGAATTTGATTCTATATATATCTAACGTAGATACTGGTGCACTTTGTAAAAATTTGTCGCCACATAAAAGGCAATAATGAGGCAATTTAAGAAAAACCTCTACTGCGGAATGCTATGGTGTCAGATTGTTGGCACACTTGCCAAATGGGGGACCTCCGACATTTTAGTTCAAATTCCTGCCGTTCGCGTCGCCACTGAACGAGTGGGCCTATTCGGCACACTGTCACACTGCAAACCCAATGGCTATGAGCAATCTTCATACAGAAGAAGTCAAATATCTCTAAAACCACAACACCTACAGACAAACCGCTTGGTATACATATAGAAAACATACAACGAATAGATTATATTAAATTTATAAGGTTAGGGTTCTGTATTTCTATTAATTTTGAATAAAATAAACGTTTTGCACTGGGCGTACCACCAAACTCAGTGCATTGTCAATGGCCGTGAGCGATCTTCATACAGAAGAAGTCAAATATCTCTAAAACCACAACACCTACAGACAAACCGCTTGGTATACATATAGAAAACAAACAACAAATAGATTATATTAAATTTATACGGTTAGGGTTCTGTATTTCTATTAATTTTGAATAAAATTAACATTTTGCACTGGGCGTACCGCCAAACTCAGTGCATTGTCAATGGCCTTGAGCAATCTTCATACAGAAAAAGTCAAATATCTCTAAAACCACAGCACCTAGAGACAAACCGCTTGGTATACATACAGAAAACATACAACGAATAGATTATATTAAATTTATAAGGTTAGGGTTCGGTATTTCTATTAATTTTGAATAAAATATACATGTTGCACTGCGCGTACCGGCAAACGCAAAGCATTGTCAATACCGAGTAGGCCCACTAGTACCGACGCGCCACCAAGTGTCAGAAAATGAACTACGCAACATGTCCCCCATTAATTGTGCATGGTTGCACTTCAAATATCTCCAATGATAGCCACTTAAAATAAAAGTTACTTTAAGCTAAAGTAAGGTATTTTATAATGATCAACGTAATGTATTTATATCAGAAAATATCAGAAACTCAAAACTATCGGGCTATGCGACTTTAATGTTTAGTGACTATACACGGGTAGACATATAACTAAGGGTTTAGCTGCACAAATGTTGGCATTTCGTAGAAGCTATCGTTCAAACAGAGTCCATTGACATCTTATTAAAATATTTGGGTGAAATGGTTCTTGATGTTGAAGTTTGTGATTAGGATGAACATTGCATTGCTATAAAAAGAGTGACGGTTTCAATTGCCAAATTATTATGTTTATTTCTAAGTGTGGATCTCTCTTCAATCACGTAATATTACGTATTTAGACTATTTAGACCAAAAAGAATGAGCACCGCCTGATATTTGTGATATATACGTTCTATATAGCATAACGATGTTGTATATAGTGTAATCAGATATATATAAATAGATATAGATATATGTATATTAAAGAAAATCGCCGTTTCTACTACAGATGTCAATAATAATAAGAGGTAATAAATAATATGAGGCATATAATGATATATATATGCATAATTATATACGCATGTATGTATATATATAGATAATATGTCATACCTGTGAACTAAACATATATGTTTATATAATATATTAATTAAGGCCTCAGTCACACTATGGCTTATGACCGCTTGCAACCACTTTGCGACCAAAAACTGGAAACCTCTGCGACCAACTAAAACAAATCCAGGAAAAACAATCGTTGGCGATCGTTCGGCAATCGGTCGATGACCGCCCGACACGACGGACACAACCATTCAGCATCCTCTGGCCGACTATTTTGGTCGCAAGAAGGTTGCAGGTGCTGCACCAAAAACTTTGTTGTGACCAATAATGGTCGCAATGATCTCGCAGACCACTTTCGGAGATTTTGACAGGTCGGCGACCAATCGGCGACCTGTCGGCGACCTGTCGGCGATCAGTCGGCGATCAGTCGGCCTTTTGGTCTCAAAGTGGTCCCAAAGTGTGACTAGGGTTTAACTAGCATGTATTTAACCACTAGAGAAGATGGGAATGTTATAATAATAAACCCATTAAACATGGATCCTCCATATTAAACCCGTCCACTACTGACCCACTTCTCAACTCCCTCACTCTGACCTGGGCCGCATTCAGGCTATGCCTTAGATAAAAGATTCACCCCGTACTGACAGTACATGGGTGAAAACCAACCCATCAGAAAAGCTGGCGAAGAATTTCGACATGCTGGGGAAATTAATTGAGTGAATAATGTCTTAATTTAAGAAGCAATATTTATTCTTTATATATGTTTTTATATTTCCCCACTACCTTTGAGTTGAAAAATGTAATAAAACATGCAGTTTAATAGACTTTAAAAGTGAAATTGATGGCGTTCTATGGCCGCCATCTTGTCTTTTTGCGTTTTCTCCCATTTCACCAACTCTGTGCCGATATAAGTAACCATTTGACACTGGTGCCAGGCATTCTACTTCCTGTTCCATACTAAAGCTATTTTCGCCCGTATTTACACTACGTTGTCATTCACCCGTGTACTACAAGGACATGGTGAATCTTTTATCTAGGTATGCCTGTGAGTCGACTCGGAGATGTCTCACTTTTCAGGTAGGTGGCTAAAAGCGCCTCTAAAAATTAGTAAAATGGCCACCAGATTCAGTGATTTCAGCCAATTAGAGCTGTTCTTTTCAATTGCAAATGGCTGCCCCCTATGGAGGCTGCCATTTTCGAGGCACCAGACAGCTCAAGTCATTCAGACTAGGATGATGTCCAGAATTTCTCCGAGGCGCCTCCGAGGCATACCTTGACTGCGGCCCTGGTGAACTATGTGGTTCCGGTTCAGTGTGCTGGTAGTTGCCATTAGATGCGCATTCATGAACTGACTTCAACTCACCGACAACCAATGCACATACCGTATTCTCACGGGTTAACGCCATGTGTGGGTTAACGCCCACCCCCACATTTGGCCAATATTTCATATACGCCCACCTCTAAAAAGCACATGTGTGGGTAAACGCCCACCCTCCACTTCAGTGATTTGCCAATTTAATAACCTGCGAGAATATGGTATATGCATTTCCTATCGGGAGATAATCTTAGATGCGTCTATTAAACAAGTGTATGTCACTATAAGTATATTCCAAACTGGTGTCGAGCTATGCCTTCCAAAATAGTGGTAGGCAAGTAGGCACGATCAACATCCAAGCACAACAAGGGGGTTCTACGAGGGCAGACTCGTGATAGGTACTATCCCTGGGATAGCTATCACGAGGATAGCGGTGTGGTTCAAGTTGTATGCATGAGCGTGAAAATTGGCTGGGATAGCTATTCGCATGGCTATTTTTAGATTTGGAGTTTCTCTCTAACTGGTACTGGCATGCGCTGATTTCAGTCAGTCATTTCAGCTTGAACAGTTGGCTATTTTAGATTTTGGGTTATACTAACTAGAACCCGAATTTCAATTTTAGCACTCTCATACATAACAGAATTTGATATTAGCAGGACATACTGTTGTAGTCCGTACATGAGCTCCAATATCATACGGTGGCAGCAGAGACTGCTCCGTCACCATTGCAGTTTACTACGTCAGATAGCGGTAGCCACCGGGCAGTTCCGCAACTGGGCTGCCATCTACTGCGAGTGGCTAATGTACTCCCCGCAAGGAAGGTGATGTGGAACCTAGCGGGACAGGACGCGGAAACTTGACTGTGGACGCCGCGGTAAGCGGAGGTAATACAATGAAAAGTGTGGAGGCAAACGGGATCATTTCTCCTACTTCACGGCGGGTCTAATGCGTGGGAGTCAAATTCCGGGCGGCCGACAGGGCCCATCACAATACTATATTCATACTCATAAATAACAGAATTTGATCGGACGCGATGCAAAATCTGCAGATATCCTCGCCGGGATAGCGCTATCCCTGCTATAAAAGAGGGATAGGCTAACACAGGTTAGGATTGCGAGGAGAGCACTAAACATACTTCATGCATACCATTTTTACCGCTATCTCTGTGACAGGTGCTATCCCCGGGATAGGGTCGCTAACACCGCTTCATGCATATGGTCCATGGTTGTTCGGTTAAGATGGCTCTGGCTCAGATGCTAGTGAATATATGTATAGAAGGGAAACGCAGAGTAGGTGGCCTTACGTTTATGTCGTAATGAAAAAGCTATGATGTAAACTCAATGTCTGTAGTGATGTTTGAAACAGGAATAGACAGCTTGTATTCCTTTCTTATCTCCATCTCCTATCCTCTTTCTGTCCCTTTCTCTCTTTCTCTCTTTCTCTCTTTTCTCTAGCTTTCTCTCTTTCTGTCTCTTTCTCTCTCTTCTCACTTTTCTATCTTTCTCTCTATTTGTCTCTCTTTCTGTGTCTTTCGCTCTTTCTCTCTTTTCTCTAGATTTCTCTCTTTCTGTCTATTTCTGTCTCTTGCTGTCTCTCTTTTGCTCTCTTTTTTTCTCTTTCTCTCTCTTTGTCTCTCTTTCTGTCTCTTTCTGCGTTTCTCTCTCTTTTTTCTCCTTCTCTCTCTTCCTCTTTTTCTTTCTCTTTCTCTCTCGTTGGCTCTCTTTCTGTCTCTTTCTTTCTCTTTTTCTCTTTTCTCTCTTTCTCTTTCTTCCTCTTTCCTCCCCTTTCTCTCTCTTTCTCTAGCTTTATCTCGTTCTCTCTCTTTTCTCTCTCTTTTTTCTCTCTTTTTTTCTCGCTTTCTCTTTCTCTCTTTTTCTCTCTTTGTCTGTCTTTCTTTCTATTTTTTCTATTTTCTCTCTTGTTCTCTTTTCCTCTTTCTTCCTCTTGTTCTCTCCCTTTCTCTTTTTTCTCCTTTTCTCTCTTTCTCTCTCTTTCTCTCTCTTTCTGTCTCTTTCACTCTGTTCTCTCTTCCGCTCTTTTTCTCTTTTTCTCTCTATCACTCTCTTTCTCTCCTTTTGTTTCGCTTTCTCTCTTTCTCTCTTTCTCTTTCGCTTTCTCTCTCCTTCTCTTTCACTTTCTCTCTTTCTTTCGCTTCCTCTCTCTCGCTTTCTCTTCATCTCTCTCCTCTATGCCCTTTTGTACAGGTCATTGCCCTTATATCTCAGTAGGACATTACACCATACACACATGGAGCTGAAACAATAACTGCAGTGGGGTACAGTAATTTATTCAAGTCCGAAAGTCCAAAGTGTGCAGTGGTCCAAAGAAAAGAATCAAATGTGGGTAAGACAGCTCATTGGCCAGATTAAAGGTGTACAGTCCAATGGTTTTGACCTTCTGTCATTTTCTGAGATAAATATATTAGGTTGATCATTACAATCTACCTAGCTTTAGTTTGACGTTAATTTTATTTTAAATGGCTACCTTTTGAGATATTTGAAATGCAAACATGCAAAATTAATTTTGGCAAGCACACCAAAAGTCGGACACCATAGACTTCACCAATAACAGGTTCTATTAAATAGCCTCAGTATTTCCTTGTATGTGGCGAGAAATGTGTACTATGTGCACCGGTATCTAAGTTAGATATGTAGGTTCAAATCTAGGTCACTAATTGGGTTTGAAAATTAGATGTTTTCATTGGACTATGCAGTTTGAAATAGCACCCATATGCGGCTAGCTCTGATGCGCATGGTATCCCACTTGACAATGACTCTGTCACTTGGATGATATGCATTCACTAAACTGACAATGACTCTGTCACATGGATGATATCCATTCACCAAGTTGACAATGACTCTGTCACATGAATTATATCATTCACTAAGCTGAGAATGACTGTATCACCTGGAGTATATCCATTCACTAAACTGACAATCACTCTGTCACATGGATGATGTCCATTCAATAAACTGATAATGACTCAGTCACATGGATGATATCCATTCACTAAACTGACAATGACTCTGTCACATGGATGATATCCATTCACCAAGTTGACAATGAATCTGTCACATGGATGATATCCATTCACCAAGTTAACAATGACTCTGTCACATGGATGATGTCCATTCACTAAACTGACAATGACTCTGTCACATGGATGATATCCATTCACCAAGTTGACAATGACTATATCACATGGATGATGTCCATTCACTAAACTGACTAGGACTCTGTCACATGGATGATGTCCATTCACTAAACTGACTATGACTCTGTCACATGGATGATGTCCATTCACTAAACTGACAATGACTATGTCACATGGATGATGTCCATTCACTAAACGGACAATGACTCTATCACATGGATGATATCCATTCACTAAACTGACAATGACTCTTTCACCTGGATGATATCCATTCACTAAACTGACAATGACTCTGTCACATGGATGATATCTATTCACTAAATTGACAATGACTCTGTCACCTGGATGATATCCATTCACCATGTTGACAATGACTCTGTCACATGGATGATATCTATTCACTAAACTGACAATGACTCTGTCACCTGGATGATATCATTCACCAAGTTAACAATGACTGTCTCATGTGGATGATATTCATTGAACCATGTGCCAAGTGTCAGGCTGCAAAGATGACATGCAAATCTATCCAACTTAGGTACTGGTGCACTTAGTAGACATTTGTTGCCACATAAAAGGGAACAATTCAGCATAGAATAATTTAATCGAACCTGTTACTGCTGAAGGCTATTGTGTTCAACATTTTGGTGTGCAAGACTAAATTAATTGAACATGTTGTCACTTCAAATCTCTCTAAAGGTAGCCATTTATTATAACATTTTATTCAAATAAAAGATTGATTGATTGATTGGTGGTTGCTTTACGCCGTGTCGGCAGCATAGGCCATATTCACGGTGAGAAATGTTTGTTTTTTGTTCAAACCATCGCTTTTACATGTAAAAGCAGACAATCAATTATGTGCCAATAGACACTCATTAAATTAGAAAGCTCACAATCATATATTTGTGGTCAAGGGAAGCAAATTCCCATAGAAAAAGAAAAGTTTGATTAATAATTGATAGAATCTATTTAGTAAACTATTTGAGGTGGTACAGTCCAGCTGCCCTCAAAAAGGCTAAAATATTTTCCTGTTTTACTTTAGTAAAAAGGTCATGCATACTGTCTGCTGTGTAGAACTGTTGGCGCAGGGCCAAAAAATCAACGCAACTTAGTAAAATGTGTTTGAGTGTCAGCGGAGACTGACACCCAATACATTCAGGGGGAGCTTCAATTAAAGTGAAGTAGATTATAGCGATCGACCTGATATCTTTATATAGAAATTAAAATATAAGGCATGCCTTTTATATCATTGGACTATGCTAACTTTGATGCTACAGTGTAAGTGTTCATAGTACATCAGTTGTGCACAGGGCAAGCTTGGAGAGTGTGGTAGTATTACTAGTACTGACTTGCATCACATTTCCATATGTTTACAAAAGGGATATCACTCACCACACCCCGATGTCATACTGCAGTTTATTAGACATCTGGACTATCTTAGCTATTGTTATTACAGGGATGAAAGATCTCCGCGATTTCGCGGATTTCCGCTTTTTTTAAATTCACTGATTAACCTTCACAAAATCCCTAGGAATCAGGATATATATGACAGCAATTGGTTAGTTCGAATGCGGTTCTTATATGAGTAATGACCTTAGATGTTGCTAGAACATAAAAGCCAAACAAGACCAAGTTAAGTATGGGCGGTAATATAGGCACAGCAAGGATAGCTGAAACCTTGCTTCCGACATTTTTCTGTGATTCCCTGACAGTGCTAATGTTGCGTTCATATGAACTGGTGAATATGGTGTTTCCCATTTCACAACCTTTGAATTGCGTTCAAGTGACTTCACAACTGGTGAACACCACCTGTGAACTGGAGATTTTTTAAGCGGCTCGGTACTCACCACTTGTGAAGAAATGGTGGTGTCGCAGTTTCCGCCGTCCGCCAGTTTCCGCAGTACATGCAGTGCAAAACATTAGTTTTATTCAAAATTAATAGAAATCAAGAATCCTAACCTTATGAATATGATAGAATCTTTTTGGTAAAGATGTTTTCTATATGTGTACCAAGCAATTTGTTTCTAGATGGTATGGTTTTAGAGATATTTCACTTGTTCTGTATGAAGATTGCTCACGGCCATTGACAATGCATTTGAGTCTAGGCGTGCCGCAGAAACTGGCAGACGGCGGAAACTGTCATCTTAAAACAAATCATATATTATGGTGGTGGACACTATCTACCAAAAACGTGCAGTTTATGTGTTATTTACGTGTTATTTACGCATTATTGTAGTTTGCCTCTATTATCGCCCAACATGAAACGTGTTTACCGCGTATTGCCAAATGAACGCTCTCAGTTTACATGGTCGTGTTCACCAGCAGTAAGTGGGAAGTTCACCATATTCACAAGGACCATACAAACGCAGCATTAGTCTATGGGAGAAGATCTGTTTTCCATGGAAATTCGCCATTGGGGTAATAATTTCTATTTGATTTCCGCGATTTTAGCCGAAGACCACTTTATTCCCTGTTTAAATGATAATAATTAATATGCACATATTTCCTTTCCAGTCCCGTAGATAACTTTGGGTAGCCACATTCCCCTTCCACTTGCCTTTAATTATATAATTAGATTTTCCATTTGTGCTAATTATATAATTGTCCTGAAATAGAAATAGCCGCTTTAGATTACCGGCTTTACGGTGATTACAAGATAGATAGGTAAGATGCAGAACGGTTTTATGGTAACCATGGGATTGATAGATATGATGCAGAACTGCAGATAGATAGACAGATTAGATAGATAAGATTAGGTAGCTACAACTTACCACTAATGAAAATGTTGGCTGTTTCCTGCTGACCGAACCAGCTTGGTGCCTGCGATATGCCTTCTCAGTCTGGTGATTACCGGTAATCGGGCAAGATCTATAATGCGTTGTATACCTAATAACACTTTTCAAAGACGCCCATAATGCAATGCAACATGACCTAGTTCCGGTTTTAGCCACATGTAGTGTTGGGGTGGTTGGTTGTTGGAGTTTTGCATCCTGGCAACTTCTAAGGTCATATCCCGTCCTGATATGACCTTAGATGTTGCTAGGACGTAAAACTACAACAAACAACAACAATCTAAGCTCATATCAGGACGGGTACCAACTTGTGAGTGTGACAGTGCATGCTCATGGTGACTTCATAGTGCTGCCCCACTGGTAGACCAGGCCACCAGCATCATGACCCACTCAGTCACATTATCCTGACACTGAGCTAACCAGTCCTTGTCCTATCCTATTAATGCTGAGCGCCTGGCTAGGAAGTGACAAGTATCAATTTTGTAAGCCATTGGATTGACCCGACCGGGAATCGAACTCCCGATCTCCCGTACGGGAGGCCTGCGCTCTACCGATTCGGCAACCCTATCCAGTCATACCTCCTCAGTTAGATACGTAAGATTAAAGTTACTTCTAAGTAACTAAAGTAACGGTGATTATAATGATCAACCGAACGTATTTATCTCAGAATAACGTAGATTTGTACAACTAGGACATAATCGATTAATCACCTCGGGTCACCCGAGCCACTCGGGTTGAATAAACGAATACGCTCGGGGTGGACAAAATGGTGGCTTAATCTAAAACTTTTTTTTTTTTTTTTTTCAATAACCGATATAAGTACAGCAAAGTAGGATTTAAAGTATTTTATGATTGTAGAAGCTGACAATCTGGGTTATTAAAACAAGGCATTAAAACAACACGTAGGACGTGTACTGGTAGTTGTTATCCTACAGGTACCAGCACAAATGTGATGTCATCGTTCCTAGCAAACCCCAGCCAAGAGGTGGGTTACTGGGGTCAGGTCTTTTTGCACACGGCACGTGTTTTTGTCAACTCCACTCACGGTGTTCGATTTGAAATTCTAGCAACGCAGTTGACCCGAATCGCCCGGGTCGTGTTAATCGAGTACGCCCCTATTGGAATATCCAACTCTAAAAATAAATAGATTGGGAATTATGGCGGATGTGAGAGCATACATACAAAACAAGCAGGGATATCACCGTGTACTTTGGGGCGTAATCGATTAATCAACTCGGGTCACCCGAGCCACTTTTTGGCGCATGCGCACATCCTACAAACTCGGATTAAATAAACGAATACGCTCAGGGTAGACAAAATGGTGGCTGAATCAAAAACTTAATATTTGTTTGCAATAACGGATATATGTACAGCAAAATAGGATTTAAAGTATTTTATGATTGTAGAAGCTGACAATCTGGGTTATTAAAAAAAAATCATTAAAACAACATGGAGGGCTTGTACTGGTAGCTGTTATCCGACAGGTACTAGCACAGATGTGACGTCATCGCTCCTAGCAAACCCCAGCCAAGAGGTGGATTACTGGGTTCGGGTAGTTTTGCACACGGCACGTGTATTTCTCGACTCCATTCGCGGTGTTTGATTAGAAATTCTGACGACTCGGGTGACCAGAGTCGCCCGGGTCGTGTTAATCGATTATGGCCATGGGGTCTAGAAATCTTATAGGAAACCTCGAGTTGAAGAAAGCTAGAACAAAGTTTCAAGTTGCTGAGATAAAGATAATAGAATAATAACTTATTATATTATATAAGGGATACTTGTAAATGGATATGACTGAAAACACAAATGTACTCTGTTGCTATATATTTTATGTGTCGTGCCTCTACATGGCATAATGAATGATTTTCGTTGTCATGTTGATTAACGCCATATTTATGTTAAATAAAGATGGAAATCTTCAATTGTTTGTTTATTGTATCATATTGTGCCATTCTACCATTAGAGAGGGTGGTTGGTTGGTTGTTGGAGTTTTGTGCCCTGGCAACATCTAAGATCATATCAGGACGGTTACCGACTGCCCCATCTTAAAAAAAACAAAAAACAGACGGGATGGCTGAATGAGTTGAGCATCCGTCTCCCGTTTTGATAGAACGTGGGGTTCGAACCCTCATCGAGTCAAACCAATGACTTAAGAATTGATATTTGTCGCTTCCTAGCCAGGCGCTCGGCATTATTAGGATAGGGCAAGAACTGGGTGGGTCATTGTCAGGATAATGTGATTGGTCTCCCAGTGAGGCAGCACTATAAAGTCACCATGAGTGCACACTGTCACACGTCGGTATCCGTCCTGATATAAGCTTAGATGTTGCCAGGTGTGAAACTCCAACAACCGACCAGATAACCAGGGCCTGCTTCGCCCTGGGTCCGCTAGATGGCGTATAGAGAAACAGCTCTGCAGTCAGACTGTGCAGGAAGGTGGCGCCACCATCGGGCGTTCACGGTTATCGGCGGAGAGTCGGGCCAGGGCCGCGTTCAGGGTCCGTCTCGGAGGCGCCGCGGCGACGTCTTGGCGATGCTTTTTGGCTTAAATCCGTTCAGGGTGCGTCTCGGCGACGTCTCGGAGACGCCTCTCTTTTCAGACTGGAGATGAAAAGCGCCTCGAAAATGGCCACCGCATTCAGTGCTTTCAGCCAATTACAGCCCAGCTTGTCCATTGCAAATGGCCGCCGCCTATGGGGGTGGCCATTTTCGAGACGACCAACTGCTGTTGTCGTTCAGACTAGCCTGATGTCATGGGCGCCTCCGAGGCGCCTCCAAGACGGACCCTGAACGCGGCCCAGACTTCAGACCTGCGACGGTTTTTTTGTTGTTTCTTGCTGTTTTACATTCTAGCAACATCTAATGTCATATCAGGATGGGTACCGGCTTGCAACAGTGCACACTCATGGCAACTTTATAGTGCTGCCCCACTGGGAGACCAGGCCACCAGCACCATGACCTGATCTCACACTCAGCCACATTATCCTGACACTGAGCCAGCCAGTCCTTGCCCTATCCTAATAATGCCAAACGCCAGGCTAGGAAGTGACAAGTATCAATTTGTAAGTCATTGGTTCAGATCCCCCGATCTCTCAAAACAGGAGACAGACACTCAACTCATTCGACCATCCCGTCTGGTCGGCCTGTGGCTCACATTAGCCATCTTGCTTACAGTAGGTACAGGCAGTCATTTTTTTAAGATCTTTAAACTGGGCAAAATATTAATTAATGTTAATCGCACAGTGATAGCTAATTACTGAATAACACCAAAAAAACCTAAAGCTTCTATCTTGTTTACTTTTCAAGATATTCACATTTTAAGATCTTGTTATTTACTTGAACAAAATTTGCCTTTAAGCCGGAATGAAACATGAGGTTTCTTTTGTTGTCATAATTAGATTTTGGTTTAAATAAATGTCTATCATATAGCAAATTAAATCTCATTTGCTGGCCTTTCTGATATGTTCTTTTGCAGAAGTTGCCACCTAGTCTATATAATGCCTTACTCAATATAAAATTGATAGATTTTAAGTGGAAACCATAATGCAACATTTTATTTTACAGAAAACAGGTACCGCATATGTCCCAATAGAAGCACAACGCTCATTTCAAGATTGAAAGCACGCACAAATTTACAATTATATTCAGACTGAATGCACATAAAATAAGACAATCCCACTTTATTTCAGAGGCATGACAAAAACAAATCAAAATTTACGATCATATCCAGACTGAATACACATAAAATAAGACAATCCACTTTATTTCAGAGGCATGACAAAAACAAATCCATGAAATTCTTTAAACTTTGAATAGACGTGCATCCATGTGTCTGCATTTGCACAGTGCGCGTCTATTTGTACATATACGGTAATCTAGCTTTGTCGGTGTTGACACCTAAGCACTTCACATGACTAATAAATAAGTATTTTGTACATTGGCTTTACTAAACCAGTTATCGTACGATATTGGTTTTAGTTATTTGGCAGGAAACAACCATAGCTGATCATCATATCAAGTTAATCCATGTCAGGTTATCTTTGATATTGGCAAGGCTATTTGCAGCTTGTGCCTTAAACCCATATCGCGCAATAAACATTATGGCCATGTCACACTATGACGTAATGACGTCAACGTAGGGAGAACGTGAAAAACGTCAAACTTCTCGGCGTAGTATGCAAATTTGGGCACAAGTTGAAGAGGATGCAGCGTAGTGGACGAGAGAGTAACGGCGGTAAAGCATAGTGATGGCATCATTCAATGAGAGAGGACAACATAATTACGCTCAGGGAACGTTATGTACGTTATTCCATCGCCAGAACTACGTTGCTTTATGCTACCTTACGTTACTTACGTCATGAAGCGGTGACAAAACGGTAAACGTACGTTGGACGTCTGTTACGCATCCGTTATCCCGGTGTTTTCACTACGCGGACTGCACATTCCCACTGGCTTTAATGTGGGTCAACGTAGTGCAACGTAGTGCAACATAGTTGAACGTAGTGACCAATGTTTTAATAACGTCTGTTTAACGTCATTGCCATTCGCCGAACGTGTACAGAACGTATGGCGAACGTAAACCCTTACGTTTGAGGTACGTCGAAAGTTTTGAACATGTCCAAAACCTCGACGTAACTCGACGTAACTCAACGTAACTCAACGTAACTCGACATAACGTGACGTAGCTCGACCTCAGTCTAACGTCATTCTGACGTCATCAAAACGTAACCCAACGTACATCAACGTAATGATGAAAAATGACCACGTTAGGCTCACGTTCGCTCGTTATGTCGTAGTGTGACAGGGGTATAAATAAGCTGACAACAAATGCATTAACACTAACACATTGTGTATGACATAATAATTTTAATAACAATATCAATAAAGCATACATTCTATTTTCTAAGCATAGTACAGTCTCAATTTGACGGAAATATTCAGTGAGTTGAATAGCTGTCACCAAATACAAATTAATGCAATTATTGTCCAGTAAGGACTCCAAATTCAGTGAGTTAAAAATGATTAAATAAGTATCATGAATACCAAAAGGTACACAACAGTCAAATGTCACAAGTCAACAGGATGCATTCTAAACTAGCAAAGGGTAGCAGTGTTTCGATTGAAGATACAGGAAATATACATCAAGATGTCAACGTCCTGAGCAAGTTCTATACTTGACAGGGGCAAACGCAGAAAGTCAGGGGGATGGGTTTTCCAAAAATGGCCGGCCTGTAAGCAGGTATAAATGGAGGGTTCAGATTTGGCCTTTTGGGGATTCCTAACATTTTTTCACTCGAACCCCCCCACCCCCCCTTTGTAATGCAATTCGCGTCTTATAGAAATTCATGATTTGTGTGCTCGCAAGTCGATGTATACTCTGGAATATTGAGTTAATTTAATAGAACCTGGTACAAGTCTATGGTGTCCGAGTTTTGGCGTGCTTGCCAAAACTAAATGTACATGTTTACACTTCAAATATCTCAAAAGTTAGCCATTTAAACTAAAAGTTACTTCAACCTAAAGTAAAGTAGATTATAATGATCAATCTAACGTATTTATCTCATAAAATTGCAGAAATTCAAAACCATCGGACTATGCAACTTTAATTAAAGTAGCCATGAATGGAGTTAGCACCGTGATAGTGATATCCTCTTCATTATTGTCTGATAATACCAACCTCATTCACACAGCACTCGCTTATCGATGAGGTCCATGGAGTTTTCCATTAATGTTGTTGTTCTTTCCTTTTATATTCATTGTATGTCACGGTTTGAGATTGTACCCGGCTTCTTGAAGATTTATACTGCCTATTATAGATAAGTCTGAATAGACTTGTTTTCACCATGAGACAGTTTGTTGATAGAAAGCCCGAGCCTACACTTTTACTGACCCAAGGGATTTTTAACCTCCCACACCACATAGACATGGAATGAGAGCAACTGGCCTTTGATAACGCTGCAAGTTATTCACAGCGGTGGAAATCCAAATTGGCAGAGGTGGGATGCCATGGGGATTCAAACCATCGACCTTCAGATTAGGAGTATGACCTAGAAAAAAAAGGCACACTCTAACCACTCCGCAACAGAGGAGGTCCTTTTTGCAATACGCATGCACCAAAGTTGAACGGCCTTTCCGCTAGATTGAGATTGTACCCACGTTTAAATAACTTGTTAAATGCTTGTTAACTTGTTAGCTAATTTCTTCGGGCAATATGCGGCAAGTCAGGCACTTTCTATCTGAATTTCAAACTTTAATCGGTAAGCCTGTATTCTGCTTTGCCAAGACGCAAAATAAAGTGTCCAACCCGTCATCTGTTGTGTCTCTCGCTTTTGTTGCATAGCCCAAATTTATGGCGGACATTCTCAAACCGGGAACATTCTCAAACCGCAGCATGTACATGTAATAGATGAGATCACCATTCCGACTGTGCATGCGCTGAAAAAACGCCATTGGCAGCAAAGCAAATGTGTCTGGCCATTGAGTTTGCCCATATGCATAGGGAAAAACTTTGATTTTATTCAAAATGAATAGAAATACATAACAATTTGGCATAAAGATGTATGCACACATGCAATATAATGATCTGATGAATATAGCTAAGACAAAACTAGACATAGTTAAACATTTTGAGCTAAGAAACATACAATTCCACCTAAAACGATCAGTCACTTTAAGGCTGATATCCACATCACCATTATTAATTCTTGTTCTAAATATTAAAATGCCAAATGTGTCAACATACACTTGTTTCAGAGAAATATGTAACCAATATCTTATTAACCCTACTCATTTTGTAGTTCTACATATGTCATTGAGCATAGGATATAAATAAAGACATTAATAAAATAAGTAAAACTGTCTCTGGCTATGGCTCTAACACTAGTCTGAGTGCCCAGATTTGTCTAAATCTATATGCACATGGCAGAAGATGTGCTGATTATATTGATGTAAATGTAATGCTGAATAAAAGATTAATATCTTCTTTTATTATATATATTATTTTAGTTGGTATTCTATGTTTCAAACGAGAACTGAGATGAGCTGAAACTAGCCCATTTCAAAGCTTCACCAATGTATTAGCATGTGCCATGTGCTTCTCGCGGGTTTGTTTTTCTTCTATCCATCCCACAATGCACCGCACGGCTGGAATGGTGATGTAGTCTATTTGTAACATGGGTAATTCATGGATGGTGATGTGGCGGGGAAGATAAAGGGTCCGAGTGGCGACCCCTAATGTTAACCAACCGGAACTTAAACACTGACATAAGCAGCGCATGTGCTGCGGTGGCGCCACCTGGAGGACTGTGGTGGAAACAAAGCCTGGCCGTTGAAAGCTAATCCTCCTCCAGGTGGTGAAGATGCGGTCATGTCATGTGACCAACTGCCCGCCAAGTTCAAACATCAGAACCACTGAACCCACCATCACCCACCCTTTCTTCGCCCACCCACCCACACCGCAAGAAAAGACTATAATTGATAGGGCTGAGGGTTCGAGTCCCGATTGGTGGGTCAGTGGACAGTCTGAATGAACAAGCATTCGACAATTGATTCCGGTAATAATTAGATTTAACACAATACATCCCACCAATGCTGGATAGTACCCGAATAGAGTGGTTCCAGATTCTGCCAATAGATGTCACTAGCTTAACTGGTGGGGTCTATTCAATTAGCTATTTAAAGGGCTAGTTTTAGAAGAAGAAATGTTTTTAAACAGAAGGGTGGATATCTGTCAATGTCTGAGTTCAATTGAAGTGGCAATGATGCTATGATGCATCATGTATACAAATAGCACGTTATACGCTGTGTAGACACTGAGGGCATCATCAATCGAACACATTACAAACACTATACCCCGCCAGTTAAGCTGGAAAGTACCCGAATAGAGTGGTTCCAGATTCTGCCGATAGATGTCACTAGCTTAACTGGCAGGGTCCATTGAACCCTTCCGACAAATCAAAAACCTCAATAATCCATTATATACCTGCCTCGTCTCCACCTTCCTGAAGTATTACATAAGATATGCATTATTCACGCCATATAGAATATCAACTACTCAGTCTGCAGTAATACATCATACAGGCCAGCCAACAAATACACAGCATAGTTTGTGCACATTTCAATGAGGAGAAATGCTTTTGAACAGTAGACTTTGATTTAGCTCTAAAGTGGCTCCACCTTGTGGCCTATGTCGATAATACAGCAAAGGAAAGAAGAAGGTTAGGGAGATGGTATTTTCAACTTGCGGCTTGATATACAGTAATGCCTCTCTAACCGACCACCTCCCCAGATCGACTACTCCCCTATATCAATCGCTTTGGGTCCCAACAATACTATTGTAACCATATTCTAACTCCCTAAACCGACCACCTCCCTAAATTGACCAGCTAAGGTCGGTCCCAAGGTCGGTCGATTTAGAGAGGTTTTACTGTAATGTGATGATTATAAGGACGATGTAGGTCATGTGTAAATTGGCAACATATTGTTGTAGCGACATTGTGAAAATGGTACTCTGCAAGGTGATTACAGTGTGAAATATAGATATAATTGTATACACACAAATATATATAATAAACATGTATTTACATATATACATATATATGCATAAATACATATAAATACACAAATACATATATACATATATATATACATACACATATATATGCATATATATGCATACATATATACATATCTATACAGATATGTTCATATGTATATACATATATACACATATAAACATATATAAACATACATAGATATGTGCATATATAGAGACATATATATACATATATATACATATATTTATATATGCATAACTATATTTATAACATAAATACATATATGCTGCATAAGAATTATATGAGTATAATAACCTGGAATATCCGTCCTTTCCCTCATCACACACTCAGCTCCATGGACTGATTGAGTCTTGTCCTAGTCATCTACTGCTCCAGCCTCCCCAACCCCAGCTCCGATGGTGGCGCCACCACCCCTGCACACTGTAATATATACACACATATATATGCACAATATATACATATATGCACAATATATATACATATGAATATATATATACATATATATATGCACAATATATATATATATATGCACAACATATATACATATGCATATATAGTACTTCTTCAGACCTCGCTATAGTCATCTGTAGCATAGACAATTTACACATTTACCATATGGGCATAGTGAATAATGGGGGGGGGGTTAATACTTGCATTTGTAATAATTTAGCACAGTTCAATAGCACCCATCTAGATCAATACCAAAGAGCACAGTACACAGTGAGCTGCGCCCAAACAGAGTTAACTCAGAGTAAAGCTCAAAACTCAGATCCAAACAGAACAATTTAGAAACTGACCTGGATTTGATCCTACATATCTATCTTAAGGCCCTGTCACACTACGACGTAACGACGTCAACGTAGGGAGAACGTGAAAAACGTCGAACTTCTCGGCGTAGTATGCAAATTTGGGCACAAGTTGAACGTGGATGCAGCGTAGTGGACGAGAGAGTAACGGCGGTAAAGCGTAGTGATAGCGTCATTCAACGAGAGAGGACAACATAATTACGCTCAGGGAACATTATGTACGTTATTCCAACGCCAGAACTATGTTGCTTTACGTTACCTTACGTTATTTACATCATGAAACGGTGACAAAACAGTAAAAGTACATTGGAGGTTCGTTAGGCGTCCGTTATCCCGACAATTTCACTACGCGGACTGCACGTTTCCACTGGTTTTAATGTGGGTCAACGTAGTGCAACATAGTTCAACATAGTGCAACGTAGTGACTAATGTTTTAATAACGTCTGTTTAATGTCATTGACGTTCGCCGAACGTGTACAGAACGTACAGCGAACATAAACCCTTACGCTTGAGGTACGTCAAAAGTTTTTAACATGTCCAAAACCTCGACGTAACTCGACGTAACTCGACGTAACATGACGTAACGTGATGTAGCTCGACGTCAGTCTAACGTCATTCTGATATCATCACAACGTAACCCAACGTATGTCAACGTAATGACGAAAAATGACCACGTTAGGCTCACGTTCACTCGTTACGTCGTAGTGTGATAGGGGTATTAGATCCTGGTTAACCCAGTAAACATTTATTGCAGTTTGGTGCACCGTGCTACACTGCTAAGTGGGAATGCAACTTTGAAATAATTGAAATAGAACTTTTTTTATTTTTAGAAGTAAAAATGTAAACTATTAAAGAAGAGTAAAGTAATTCTAATGACGAACTTGAATACAGTAAAACCTCTCTAACCGACCACCTCCACAGATCGACCACTCCCCTATATATATATCGATCACTTTACTTGGATTCCAACAATACCATTGTAATCATATTCTAACTCCCTAAACCGACTACCTTCTTAAATGGACCATTTATACGTTATAGTCGGTCCCAAGGTCAGTCGATTTAGAGAGGTTTCACCGTATACAGTATATAGTATACAGTAAAACCTCTCTATACCGACCCCTCCACAGATCGACCACTTCCCTATATCAATCCCTTTATTTGGGTCCCAACAATACCATTGTAAGGATATTCTTACTCTCTAAACCGACCACCTCCCTAAATGGACCACGTAAAGTCGGTCCCAAGATCAGTCGATTTAGAGAGGTTTTCCTGTATATGGGTCAGAATCACGAAAAGAGGCCAATTGGTGGAAGTTGTCGGCGTCGATCATTGCATGTCGGCATTGATCGGTATAATTATAGTTTAGCATTGACAGAGATGGTGGAAAGTCCTTAAATTTATACTGAATGTATAGGTCGAGAAAATACAACAACCTTATTTGTTTCTAGGATAATTTAATATGAAACAAAGAGATGCACTACACTTTTAAGAATTGCAATGCCGACATCTTCGGTGGTCAAGTGAAGGCTGACTCATATATATTTTGTATTTATTGTGCTTTGTAATCTGTACTTTGTAGCAATGGAGGTAGTTACAAGTTCATAGTTTCATTAAGTGCAGTATATATATAATGAATTAATGGTGCAATACAACAGTTGGTATAGCAGGCTCATTCCCTTGGAGAAGTATAAATCTACACTGTTTTTAAGGATGGCGACAACTAGGAATACCGTGCCAAATCTGCACAATCAACACTGTGCAACTTGACCTCAAACCAGTATGTGTTCCCACCAACACTCACAGGGAGACCAATAGATAAAAGATGCACCCCTACCCAGAGTAGCGGTGAAGAACAAACCCATTAGAAAAAGTAGCGAAAACTGTTTGGTATTAAAGAACAAATCAGAGAAGATGAGCTCCTGGTTCCCTCATCCAGTTTGATTGATTGGTGGTTGCTTTACGCCATGTCGGCAGCATAGGCCATATTCACGGCGAGAAATGTTTTTTTTTTTTTCAAACCATCGCATTAACATGTAAAAGCAGACAATCAATTATGTGCCAATAGACACTTATTAAATTAGAAAGCTCACGATCATATATTTGTGGTCAAGGGAAACAAATTCCCATAGAAAAAGAAAAGTTTGATTAATAATTGATAGAATCTATTTAGTAAACTATCTGAGGTGGTACAGTCCAGCTGCCCTCAAAAAGGCTCAAATGTTTTCCTGTCTTACCTTAGTAAAAAGGTCATGCATACTGTCTGCAGTGTAGAACTGTTGGCACAGGGCCAAACAATCAACGCAACTTAGTCAAATGTGTTTCAGGGTCAGCGGGGACTGACACCCAATACATTCAGGGGGAGGTTTACCCTTGAGCAGAAAAGCAGGTGTAAGCCACGCGTGGCCAATACGGCAGCGGCTAAGGACCACTTGGTCCCGCCTCATCCAGTGTTTACCTATATAGTTTTCTGAGTGGGATTCCACAGTGATCAGTACTTGGACCTCTGTTGTTCATTATTTATATAAATACTCTTCCGCAGGTATAGCAATACCTCAGGGAGTTTGACGCCCCTGCCTTGCAGAGTTGTAAACCACTGCCTTGTGGTATAGGTTCTTGACAGAACCGAAGGCTAAGGGAGCAAACCCTAAACAGAAAACCATGTCACTGTGGCAGCATTAAGGGCGGTTGATGTATGGAACTCCCAACATCTCCCGACCAGCCACTGCAGGGACAAATAGTTTTGCGCCTGTCTTGACATGTTCTTGCCGGTGTGAAACCTCTATTTGCTCCCCGAGAGAGTGCCGCTGGTAACTTGCAAAAGCCAGCAGCACTTCAACACTTTTGCAGGCAGCTTTCATGAAATGTCATGGACGCAACTCTCACAGCAGAGAGCTAAATGGAGAGCGGCAGTCAAGTAATGAAAGCAGTCTTTGTCGCATCGCGACCGACAGCATGATGATGATGATGACTCTGCCGTTCCAGGTGTTAGACTCCTACCTGTTTCTCCTTGAAGACGATAAGAAGATATTTAAAGGCATTTATGATGAGCAAGATCTTGACAGAACATACGATTGGACTGGAAAATCGCTCTTGAGATTTCATCCAGAAAAATGCAAACAGATGAGAACGGGACTTAGGGATATGCCTGAAAGAGTATACACACTGGGAGATGGCCATACTCCACTAACAAAATCTGACCAGGAGAAGGATATTGGAGTGATTATTGACTGTAAATTGAACTTTGAATGCCACATCGCTGCAAAAGTCAACAAGGTGAACTCAATCCTGGGAGTGATACACCGTACATTTTAATATAAGGATGAGAGGACTCTGGTCACATTATACAAGTCTCTCGTAAGATCACACCTGGAGTTTGCAAATCAAGTGTTGGGCTCCTCATCTGGTTAAACACATTGTAGCTCTGGAAAATGTACAACATCACACGAAAAGGATGATCCCAGGATTGGGACTGATGTCATATGAAGATCGCCTGAGGAGTCTTAAGCTACCAACATTGTCATATCGTCATCTCAGGGGAGATATGATAGAGACTTATAAGATTATTACTGGAGTCTATGACAGTGATGTCACAACAGGTTTGTTCAACCTCAGAACAAACAGTAACACCAGAAGCCAGCAGTATAAGATCTTCAAGGAGAGGCCCAGACTTGAGGTCAGGAAGCACTCATGTTTCTTTCGAGTGAAATATCAATGGAACAGTCTCCCAGACCAAGTGGTTGAAGCACCAATGGTAGAAGCATTTGAGAGAAGGCTGTACAGACATTGGAGAGGGCACTCCCCAACATTATATGACTTCAGGGCACCGTTGACCCACATAATGAGCTGGTAGTAGAGGCCCATTAGGGCCTAGATCAGCCAGAAGAGGTTCTGTAAGTTAATCTGTACGTTATATTGGCAGAGTTGATGAGATGAGAGAGAACGCAAAATAACCAAGACGGTAGTAACTAAATGCTCTAGATTTGAGTTTCAAAGCTTTATTAATCTACATTATTTAATCAATTATTCCTTCAAAAGTAGCGTGTAAATATAAAGAGGTATGTGAAGAATATATTTTGCTTCTTAAATTAACAATTTATGTCCTCATTTCATTTATTGAGCCTTTCACCACTTTTTCTAATGCGTTGTTTTTCATCCCTACTGCAAGTACGGGGTGAATCTTTTATCTAGGAGCCCACATCTTTTCATCGATCCCAGAATGCTTTGCCTGATCCCATAATGCCTTCTTGCATGGTGTCCTAGAATGGGACACTTCCGTCCTGATATCAAGCATTTTCTTTTGTTTACATTCTTTGATTAAGCGGGAGAAATGTCCATGATGGAAAGCTGGTCTTCCTCATTACACTGTCCTTTGCCCTCCCGATAACTGGATAATGTCGGATGTCAGGATAAAGAGCGAAACGCAGTAACAAATTTAATTAATTAGGACCTTCAGGAACCGGAAATGGGTGGAAGCGGGTGCTCAACTCACTCAGGCTTTCCATGCGGGAGGTCGTGGGTTTTAACCCCGGTTGAGTCAAACCAATGACTTACCAAATGTATACTTGTCGCTACCTCGCTGGTGTTCAGCATTAATAGGATAGGACTAGGACTGGTTAGCTCAGTAGTGGGGTAATATGACTGGGTGGGATATTATTAGGGAATTTACTGGCAGGCCTGGTCTCCCATGAGTGTGCGCTGTCACAAGTCGGTACTCATCCTGATATGACCTTAGATGTTGCCAGGACGTAAAAAAACAACAAACAACATCTAAGCAACATCTAAATGCCTAGCAACTATAACTTATAAGTGTAAACTGTCTCTCTTAGCGATGCAAATTAAAATGCTGCGTATATAATATATACATATCAATATTTTAAGAGTTCAAGCGGAAAACCCCGTAAAACTAAAATCTAAAAATTGAATTAAAAGATCACTGATTCCACTTTCCGTGTGATGAGATGTTTATGGACCAATAAACAACAACAAAATAGAAATGTAAAAAAAATGAACCATTTGAACGATTCACACTAATGTTTATCTCAATATTTTATAGGCGTTTATGGGGTTTTCGCGCCTGAACTCCTCATTCATAGATTAGGTAACAAAATCATAAATACATATGAAATGATCAACTGAGGAATAGGTGAACTGCGTGATAAGAATAGACACAAGAATGGAATATGTGGATGAGATTGGTGACGTCATCAAACCCACCCAACGAGTCCTTGCAAATGCCTTCCACATGATGCCAATGATAATGTGACGTCACGATGAAGTCACATCCCATCATGCACTGCAATCAAAACAAACGCAGCTAGGCATGTGTGTGACGTCACAATCCACGTCATCTTTCCCAATCATGATATAACCGGACAATTAGTCCTGATATGACCTTAGATGTTGCCAGGACGTAAAACTCCCAACAACCAACTAACCGGACAATAATAGGCTGCGTCGAAGCGACGTCATACAGTAGGCGGTGAAGTCCCAGTTAGTCGCGTGTGTCATTGTTATCCTTCCGCTTTGTTATCGCAATTCTCGTAGGATCTCACGGCCGGCCACGAGGTTATGTAGCATTTCCTCACTGTAACGTTTGTTTGTCTGTTGTTGTTTTACATCCTAGCAACATCTAAGGTCATATCAGGACCGGTACCGCCCTGTGACAGTGCGCACTCATGGCGACTTTATAGTGCTGCCCCACTGGGAGACCAGGCTGCCAGCACCATGACCTGATATCCCACTCAGTCACATTATCCTGACACTGAGCCAACCAGTCCTTGTCCTATCCTAATAATGTCGAACGCCAGGCTAGGAAGCGACAAGTATCAACTTTTAAGTCATTGGTTTGACTCGACCAGGGTTCAAACCAACGATCCCATGGTCTACCAACACGGGAGACGGATGCTCTAACTCATTCCTCACTGTACCACCCATCGCACATGTATAGGGCCTGTCACAGTTACGTCAAAGGTGTTAAATATACACTAGTCCATCATATTACTCTAAATGTTGCCAGGACGTAAAACTCCAACAATCAACCAAAATACATTGTTGCATCTGGGGATTTGTTTGGGTGTTTTTTTCAGACTGGTCAACTGTTTGAATATTCATGGCAGTACATGACAACATTCATGACAAGCTTGTCATAATTAAGTTGTTGTGCTGTGTATAGACATTGACTTTGTTTGTCAGATCGACTGCCCATTTGTGTATTCATGCCCAGGTACGATGTCAGATGGAACAATCTTGTCACAATTACGTTGTTGTGTTGTGTATAGACGTTGCCTCTGTTTGTCAGATCTTGTGCCCATATGTGTATTCATGTCAGGGCACAATGTAAGATGTGAAAATCCTTGTCACAATTACGTTGTTGTGCCATGCATAAACATTGACTCTGTTTGTCAGATCCCATCCATGTATTCATGCCCTAGTTGTGCTCAGGCACGATATCAAATATGACCATCTTGTCACAATGGCATAATCATGCCACGTATAGATGTTGACTCTGTTTGTCAGACCAGACAGGATGGCCGAATGAATTGAGCATCCCTCTCCCGTTTTGGGAGATCGGGGGATCCGAACACATAGGTTCATGGGTTCGAACCCTGGTCGAGTCAAGGCAATGACTTAATAATTGATATGTGTCGCTTTCTAGCCAGGCACTCAGCATTATTAGGATATGGCTAGGACTGGATGGCTCAGTGTCAGGATAATGTGACTGAGTGGGATATCAGGTCATGATGCTGGTGGCCTGGTCTCCCAGTGGGGCAGACTATAAATTCGCCATGAGTGCACACTGTCATAAGTCGGTACCCATCCTGGTATGATCTTAGATGTTGCTATAACATAAAACAACAACAAACAAACTGTTTGTCAGATCTGCAGCCCATTTGTGTACTCATGTCAGGGCGCGATGTCAGATGTAACAAGCTGTGAAGACACTGACCGACCATTGTGAACTGCGACAGCGCACTTCCATATCTACACTTCTGGTTCCTGTTGCTATGACACTACCGTGATGACACTGATCGAGCATTATGAACTGTGACGACGAACCTGTCTGTGTGCCTACACTTCCGGTTCCATGGACTCTGCCGTGAAGACACTGACTGAGCATTAAGAACTGCGACAACGCACCTGCGTAGCTAAAGTTCCGGTTCCAGGGACGCTCCCATGAAAACACTGACCGACTATTATGAACTGCAATGACACACCTGCATATCTACACTTCCGGTTTCTGGATGCTACCGTGAAGGCACTGACCGACCATTATAAACTGCGACAACGCACTTCCATGTCTACACTTCCGGTTCCTGGGACGCTACCATAAATACACTGACCAAGGAAACAGCTCGCTGTGCACACGCCGCCTTCCCAGGCGTGTCGCTGCCTGTCCTATTTCCGGTCAGGTCATCAGAGGGCATCAGAGGTCATCAGAGGTCATCAGAGGTCATCAGTGCAGCATGGTGCTATCCTTCACCATGGGCACCATCACAACCAGCCGGCCGTCGTTGCCGAGGCGTGACGAGATGTTGCGCGTGTCGGCGTTCCGCGGCAATATATACCGCTTGATGAGCTTGTTGGACTTTCCCGTCAGCGCCGCGCCCCCTACTGGCGCGCTCCTCTCAGCCAATATGAGCAGCTCATTATCGGAATTGACCTTGACCTTGAGGTCAGAAGGGTTTACGTCCTGACCGACGTTCACGAGGATCTCAAGCAGCTTGGAGCCGTCCGGTCGCGTCTTCACCTGATTCACGAAGGACTTGGACGCCCTCTTCTCCTGCGGGAAGTAGAACATGAGCGGCACTTCGATCGTCAGGATTCCATCGCGCGCCAGTTTCGAGCGCACCATTTGGTCGTCGGCGTAGCGTGGAAGTTGAACCTTCTGCGTGAAGGAGCGCGTCAGACTTCCAATGCCGTTGGGACCCGCGCCACCGCGCGCTTCGACGACCACCTTGTTCTGGATCTTGTCGACGGAGACGCGGATGCCGCGCGCCGGGAACTCGCTGACGTCGACGAAGGCCTTGAAGACTGGCGACCCCGACGACGAGTCGACGTAGCTGTTTGAGGTGGCCGAGTTGGGGCTGCCCGGGTCCGACGAGAAGGACGAGTTGTGGCCGCGGCTGAACGGTGATGACCCAGGCGGGGGTGTCCCGACGCTCACCTGAAGATATCGGAGATATTTTTGATTTTTGATTATTATTATTATTACCTTTGTTGGTTACAGTTGCATGGGCCGATTTTTATTTTTTTCCCGATTTCCCCTCCTATTTCTCCCACCCCCCGATTTTTGTGTAAAAGATTTGTTTCTCCGATTTTCCTCCGATTTCGTTTGGGTACATTAGTTGCAGGGAAAATTTCAATCGCGGACAATTGGGTCTCCCTCATTCCACTGCTCCTTGCCCTATCCTAGTAATGCCCAGCACCAGGCTGGGTAGCGACAAGTATCAACTTTGTTAAGTCATTCCGTGACTCGGCCAGGGTTCGAACCCAGGGGTTCGAAGACAATTTACTAGAACCTGGTAACTACTAAAGACTATGTGCGACAGAGTTTTAACAAGTGGGTTCTGCGAAAAAGTTGTACTCTTTGTACGACTCTAAAAATGTGAACAATTTTATGACCAATTTCAACATTTTGCAAACTGTTGATGTTGACTGTAGGATGTGCGTAGATGGTTGATTGCTGTCCTCCACAAAGCTCAGCTCCAGCTTCAGCTCCAGAACTCTCTTCTAGTGCAATAGTATCAGTAGAGAAAGTTAGGCACAATCAACAGTGAAGGACAGGATAGAGTAGCTTTTAATGTTGCCTACTCCAGTCAACTAATGTACCCCCCAAAAAAGAAGATACCCTAATGCCATTGTTTGACCCTAAATAACCCCGAGAGAGTATAGGTCGTTTAAAGCTCTCCAAGTCAACTCCAACACAAACCAACTCTGCCAACCTCCACTCACCTGGCTTTACTGAATGCATACGTTATCTTTGATGTTTATATATAGAACAGTGTCAAAGCTTTATTTCCCTTCAAGTTAACTTCAAAGTGGTTTACAACCAATTACCCCCCTCAGCCTGTGGCCAAATAACACCCAGTCTGTTTCACCCATCTGTTATCTACACCCATTCCCTTCTAGCCTGACTGCTGGGTGCTCCCTTAATATACTAGTTATATGTCCACCATTAGTTCTGATTAATATTAGAATTTGCATATTGCTGCTCATAGTTACTAAAATTGCTAACTACTATTTTACAATTTGTTCACAGTCGTACAAAGAGTACTACTTTTCATGGAACCTGCTTCCGCCGCCCGTGCACCGCCGCAACCCGCCCAGCTTCCCTAGAAAGTAGGACACGTCAACATTCGCTTTTCACCACCGAACTTGACAGCGGTTTATGTTATATCATCATTTTATTAAAGTTGCGTAATTCATTGGCTTTTGAATTTCAGTAATTTTTCCAGAGACAAATATATTATTAGGTCAATCGTTATAATCTACCTTAGTTTAGTTTGAAGTAACTTTGCGTTTAAATGATTAACTAAAGAGTTCAGGTGCAAAACCCCGTTAACCCCGGTAAAAAAAAAATCAATTAAAATAACAGATTTTCACTTGAAAATAATTTTTAATTCTCACTAATTCCACTTTTCTTGTGATAATATGATTGTGGAGCAATGAACACAAAAGTAGGAATGTAAACAAATTGTAGATTTGATTCCAATGTTTATCCAAATATTTGGACTTGGCGTTTACAGGGCTTTGCGCCTGTACTCTATCATTTTGTAAGTGAAATTTTTTTAGAACACCCCGCTTTCGCGTGCTTTCTCACTCACCGACATAAGGCGGTCGACCTCGTCTTTCCACTCCGCCCGCTGTTCCTCCAGCTCATCCTGCACTTCCCTCAGGAACTTCTTCTCCCTCTTTCCCCTCATCTTGTCCTTGGGTTCCCTCCCTCCGCTCCGACGCTCCCCCTGGTGGTGGCTGTTGTGGTTCACGGCCGACGCCGCCGGTGGTGGTGGTGGTGGTGGCGCCCCATGCTGTCGGTGGTGCCGCCTACTGTTGCTGCTCGACGCGAAGCCACCTAGCGGCGCTCCCGGGAACTCCTCCTGGATGATGCCGAGCGAGTTGGGGTCGAGCATTTCCTGCGCGCGCCGTCAGGTGGGAGCACCTGGCGGGTAGGACGCTGACTGTATCTGCGCACCGCTCGACTAACCTGTCATGGTGAAGAGATTCGGAGATTTGAATGAGTTAGAGTGAAAGTCGGTGCGTCTGATAAAATGATCACATTCTCGAAAACAAAACAGTTACTTATATATTACAGGAGCCTAGGTTCAAATTCTCAAAAGATTGAAGAGGCTGGGGGTAAAGTTTCCTAGTCCGATAAAAAGATCACATTCTCGAATGCAAAACGGTTGGTTATATTTTACAGGGGCCTCGCTTCAAATTCTCAAAAGATTGAAGAGGTTGGGGGTAAAAGTTGCCTCGGCCGATAAAAGCATCAAATTCTGAAAAGATTTAATGGTTTAAGATAAAGATTTCCTCGTCCGATAAAAGCATCAAATTCTGAAAAGATTGAATGGGTAAAGGTGAAAGTTTCCTCGTCCGATAAAAGCATCAAATTCTCAAAAGATTAAATAATTTAAGGTAAAGATTTCCTCGTCCGATAAAAGCATCAAATTCTCAAAAGATTGAATGGGTAAAGGTGAATGTTTCCTTGTCCGATAAAAGCATCAAATTCTCAAAAAGATTGAATGGCTTCAGGTTAAAGTTGCCTAGGCGGATAAAAGTTTGTTGGTTGGTTGTTGGAGGTTTACATCCTGACAACATCTAAGGTCATATCAGGACGAGTAGCGACTTGTGGCAGTGCGCAGTCAGGGCGAATTGATAGTGCTTCCCCACTGGGAAGTCAGGCCATTGATATCAAACTCAGTCATATTATCCTGACACTGAGCCAACCAGTCCTTGCCCTATCCTAATAATGCCGATCGCCAGGCTAGGAAGTGACAAGTATCAATGTTTAAGTCATTGGGTTGACTCGACCAGGGTTCGAACTCACAAACCCATGGCGTCGGATCCCCCGATCTCCCAAAACAGGAGACGGACGCTCAACTCATTCGGCCATCCCGTCTGGTCACGCTGGTGTTAATGGCAAGCACTGATGGCATGGGTAGTAGCTGTGGAAAACTTATTATAGATGATTTCCACTACCAGCCAGACTTCTGAACTAATGTTGTGAGTAGCAGCTCACTGTTCAGCATGCTCTGTGGGAAAGGTCTTATAGATGATTTCCACTACCAATCAGCCCTCTGCACTAATGTGACTAACAGCTGACTGTGCAAATAGTTTAATAGTTGATTTCCACTACCGACCTACCTTCTGAACACATTTTAACCACGGCAGCTCAAAGTGCAGCATTATCTATGGAAATGGCCTAATAGGTGATTTCAACTACTAGCCAACCCTCTGCATTAATGTGAGTATCAGCTCAACGTGCAACATTTTATAGGAAAATGGCCTAATAGGTGATTTCCACTACCAGCCAACCCTCTAAATTAATGTGAGTATCAGCTCAACGTGCAACATTTTACAGGGAAATGGCCTAATAGGTGATTTCCACTACCAGCCAACCCTCTGAATTAATGTGAGTATCAGCTCAACGTGCAACATTTTACAGGGAAATGGCCTAATAGGTGATTTCCACTACCAGCCAACCCTCTGAATTAATGTGAGTATCAGCTCAACGTGCAACATTTTACAGGGAAATGGCCTAATAGGTGATTTCCACTACCAGCCAACCCTCTGAACTAATGTGGTGAGTAGCACTTTCTGTGCATCATGCTCTGTGGAAATGGTCCAATAAACGATTTTCACCACCACCCAACGCGCCCAAATGTTTGGTTTTTGGAGTTTTACATCCTGGCAAGATCTAAGGTCATATCAGGATGGGTACCAACTTGTGACAGTACACACTCATGGTGACTTCATAGTGTTGCCCCACTGAGAAATTAGGGCACTGGCACCATGACTCGATATCTCACATTATCCTGACACTGAGCTAACTGGTCCTTGCCCTATCCTATTAATGCCGAGCACCAGGCTAGGAAGCGGTAAGTATCAAATTTAAAGTCATTGGTTTCACTCGACCCGGAACCAAACTCCCGACCTCTCCGCACGCGAGGCCCGCGATCGGCCGATTAGGCCATCGCACCCAGTGACCGCCCAAATGGTTTCGGCAGGAACTGATATTGTGCGTATTGGCTCAATGCGCATGTGTTGAATAAAGATGGCTGTTGTAGGGAGATCACGTTTGCGTTTGTTGATAGTGACAGCCATAGAAGTCAACTCTGTATAAACCGAACCTGTGCATCCTCCCCCTTTTTTACCTAAAGATTCTTTGGGGGTGAAATTACACATTTGAAAAGAAACCACCTGCTCACTAAAGAATGCCAGATCACATCAAGTGGTTCAGGTGTGAGGCCGAGCCAGGCGAGGAGGAATAAGCCCCCAGAAAAGTTTGTTTTATTTAACGACGCCTATAGAGCACATTCATTTTCATCATCGGCTATTGGACATCAAACATATGGTCATTCTGACATATTTGTTTTAAAGAAACCCACTTCCACCACCTAGGCTTCTCTTTCCGATAAGCAGCAAAGGGTCTTTTATATGCACTTTCCCACAGACAGGACAATACATACCACAGCCTTTGATGAACCAGTTGTGGACCATTGGTTCGAATGGAAAATAGCCCAAACTGTAAATGTGTCCACTGAGCAGGATCGATCAGATGATCCGTATCTTCACGGGTGGACACGCTACCGCCCGATTTACATCCTGCTCCGAAGAAGCCATATTGGCAGCACCAGGCGAGGCAGAAGGCCTGACCAGTCGCTTGAGTAGCTGAGTGTCATTAGTTGGTGTAGTGTCAGTTTATTCATAGATAATTGGCTTCTGGAAAATTATACTTGTATAATGGCTCATGCAGCACATATATATATATATATATATATATGTAATGGGCGCACAACATAACACTCGTATGGTAATAGTGGTCTGACATGGACCCAGTATCTACTGTTTATACATGTATAACAAGTGTCGTTCACCGGTTCCGTATGTACAATACTGCAGAAAGCGCAATATGCCTTTGGCATACCGGTACAACGGTGCCGGTACTGCGAAGCTGGTAACAGGTAACGCGTAGATGGTAGCAAGTAAAATTCTTAGTAGGTCTATAGTGTAGCAGTGTTGCAAGCCAACTGCGGCGGCCGGGGCATGCTCGTAGGTTGTGCACATCATCGAGCGCCATCCAGTGGCAGTCCCGCAAATCAGTGGCGAGTTCCCCCGCAAAACACCGGGGGGCACCACAGTGCGCTTTCCTTACACCCGCATATACGCGTGCGTATATACGTGGCTATATATATATATACAGTAGAACCCCGCAATAAGGCACCTCGATTTAACACGAATTCGGATATACCGCGATGATTCATTGGACCCGGAATTCTTTAATTCAAAAGTAATTCAGTAAACTGAGCCCGGATTTAACGCACCGTACTGTTTTCGCGATGACATTGTATGGACCCCAAGAATGTCAGGGGGTGCCATAGTAGCAGAAGCAGGAACTGACTCATATGACAGTAGGATAGTAGGTAATAACTAATATATAGAAGAGAACTGATAAGTGGTGCTGTCCTTGTTTATATTCCCATAATAGATTATAGAGCACATATATATTTGCCATCTAGAACATATATCGTATATATAAAATATATAATATATATACATGTATATACATAAACGAGAGTAATTCAAGCTGCATAGTCCGATGAAGCATCAAATTTTCAAAACCAAAACAATTATCTAGATTTGGTTCTACATATCTAACTTGTATATTGGTGAACTTATTAAGCATGTGTTGCAACATAGAAGGGGATACTGAGGCAATTTAATATAACTTGTTTCTGCATAAACCTAGCGTGTCAGAGTTTTGGTGTGCTTGCCAAAACTAATTTCACAAGTTTACACTTAAAATATCTCAAAAGTTACCCATTTAAAGTGAAAGTTACTTCAAACCAAAGTAAGATAAATTATAACATTCAATTCAATATGTTTATCTCAGAAAATGAGCAGAAAGTCAAAACCATCGGACTATGCAACTTTAATCAACAAGAGGATGGTCAGATAATCTCGGGCAAGGACACATTTTTTTGTTTTTTCTCGGAGAAGTGACCCGATCCCTGTGATCACAACATGTATTTATCCCGGAAGGTGGCACCACAGTCCGGGCTATATATATATATATATATATATATATATATTTAAATATATATATATATTTATAAATATATATATTTATAAATATATATATATATATATATATATCACCTTCTGGGATATATATATATATGTGTATGTGATGTATAACATATTATGCGAGTATAAAGATTCGCAATGTAATATTACTTATTATTATTGTTATCCTCCGTAAGATACAAACACTGTACCGGTGGCGCCATCTAGCCAACCTCCCCTCCTGTGGATGTTGAGCAGTGTCAGTCACACTGGAGGATGTTTTTCTTTTTTTACTAGCAAGGGCATATAATCCCTTGACAGAGATTAAATTACTCAACCCAATACCATATTTGTCTCTCTTGTCAATTGTACAGTAGATAGACTGATATATATATATATATATATATATATATATATATGGGTCATGAGACCGTTATATATATACTTATTATTATACTTTGTGACTGTCACAAATTATATATAAATATATCCCGGACGGTGGCGCCACTCAGGATTACTCCCCACACCGAATGCTAAATACAAACTGATTCGGTTAAATAAACATAAGTCAACATCAAATGGAACGTGTAGCCCCAAACTATGCGTATCTTTATATAAATATATATATGTAATTCATTAGATATGACATATAACATATACACATATGTGTATATACATATGGGTCACTCTCCTGAAAACTGGCCAGAAGTGTCACATGGAGAGTTAAAATCTAATATTTGAATTTTTAATATTTTGTTGTTGCAAATGAAAGCTGGAAATCTCCCATTTACAGCTATGTAAAATATACATTGATGAGATAAAAAATAAAGGTATGGTCCATGATTAAGCTATGTGTTTTGGCAGTATAACATGTGTTGCTCAGATGTAAGAGATGTTTAGGACACCACACAGTCTGCTTAATAAAATTATAAGCAGAATTAAATAATTTCATACTTAGAGGCATATTAATCATGGCATAATATACAGAAATATGTAGTGCTTATGTTGATAACAAAAAGTAATTCCTAGCCGTGCTTTATTCACTGCATACATATAAAGGTCATGAGGGGGATCGAACCCCAAACCCTGTGTTCCTTTACACATATATATTAGTCATTATATATCATAATTGAAGAGTTCATGCACAAAACCATATAAACGCCAATCCACAAATCTAACATAAATAAAAGATTTTTAGCTGAAAATAATTTGAATTCTCACTAATTCCACTTTTCATGTGATCAGATGGTTATGGAGTAATGAAGGAAATAGAAGGAATATAAAAAAATTAAGGTTTTTGGTGGTTTTACTCCAATGTTTATCTCAATTATCGGATTAGCAGTTACGTGGTTTTGCACCTGAACTCTTCATATACATATAGACACACATATGAGCCTATCTTAAAAGGTGATAATTAATTTTGTTTTTGTCCGCGTAACGATTGACACAAAACAGCACAGAAACGGTTACACTGAAAACGCAAGGACATTTGCTTCAAATCAATATGTATCCTATTGGGATTATGAAACACCATGTAAAAAACAAATCAGTTTATCCTGAGAAAATGCATATGTTGATCGTTACAATGGACAAAGTTTTGTCCCATTTTACTTATCACCTTTTGAGACAGTCTCATATATAGCCCAATTTAGGCTAGTGCATGTTTTTTTCTGGGATTGTAGCCTGCTCTTGTTTGTGTGTTGAGTGCTGAGGTGGGCTGAGTGGGTGGGGTTGTGGGGGGGGGGGGTGGCGGGTGGGGGCTTGGAATGTAGAGTCACAGGGTCAAGTATTTAGAATATTTCACTTCTGAGTCAGTGAGCTGGGTTTACTGTGATGCAGTTTAATCCGTCGGCGGCAGTTTCTGGAACTAGTGGCATGTGGAGGGGGGCCATGATACTGCGCTTAAACCCTGTTTGTTGGGGTTTTATATCCTGGCAACATATATTGTCAAATCAGAAATGACCGGACGCGAGGGCCGAATCAGTAGAGCGCAGGCCTCCCGTGCTGGAAGGTCGGGAGTTCAATTCCCGGTCGACTCAAACCAATGAATTACAAGCTAGGAAGCAATTTTTAAATCATTAGTTTGACTTGACCAGGGTTCGAACCCTTGGGTTAGAATCCCACAAACTACCAAGACGGGAAGCGGATGCTCAACTCATTCGGCCATCCCGTCTGGTCTGGTCTAGATGTAGCCATGTAAGAAGTAGCAGGATAATACAGTATAACCCCGTTAAACCAAACTTTGAAGGGACCCTGGTGTTCTCTGTGGCGGAGTGGTTAGAGTGTCTGGCATTTTTCTAGGTCGGACTCCTAATCTGAAGGTCAGTGGTTCGATTCCCCATGCCCCCCACCTCTGCCAATTTTGATTTCCACCGCTGTGGATAACTTACAGCGGCATCAAAGGGCAGTTGCTCTCATACCATGTCTATGTTGTGTCGGAGGTTAAAAATCCATTGGCTTGGTAAAAGTGTAGGCTTTGGCTTTCTATTGACAAACTGTCTAATGGTGAAAACAAGGCTATTCAGACTTATCCAGTATAAATCTTCAACAAAAAAACAACAACAAAAACCTAGAAATTTGTTTGGATTAACCGATCATTGGTTTAACCGAGCTTTGACTTTGACTTTGAGCAAGTGTGTATTGCACATGTAATATACAATGTATGTGGACACTTTGATTATTGTTTTTTATGTACATACATAATAACCCCATTGAACTAAGCTCAATTAAACCAAACGATTGGTTAATCCAAACAAATTTCTAGGGTCCCTTCAAAATACTACCATTTATCATATAAAAATGTTGGTGGGGTCTCAGATGACCTTATAACCACATGGATTTTTCGTTTAGCCATACCGGAAGTGACCTGTGGTCCGAAAATTCTATTTGTATTAACCGATAATTTGGATCAACAGACTTTGGTTTAACCAACTTTTTTTATATGATAAATGGTAGTATTTTGCCGGGCAGCCAAACAAAGTTTGGATTAACCAATAGTTTGGTTTAACCGAGCTTGCTTTAATGGGGTTATACTGTAGTATGCTATTTATATTTCCCCTGTTTACTAAAAGAAATGACACATGCGTGAAGGTCGGGAGTTCAATTCCCGGTCGAGTCAAAGCAAGGACTTACAAAATTGATACTTGTCGCTTCCTAGCCTGGTGCTCAGAATTAATATGTTAATAGGATAGGGTCAGCTCAGTGCCAGGATAATGTGACTGAGTGAAATATCGGGTCATGGTACATACTGTGTGTATGTAGTGCTTTTTGTTATCAACATAAGCACTACATATTTCTGTATATTATGCCATGATTAATATGCCTCTAAGTATGAAATTATTTAATTCTGCTTATAATTCATACACACAGATACATATCATGTATTTTGCCTATGGTGACTGCTGCCCCACTATACAGGACAGTGGGGCAGCAGTCAGCATAACTGCACACTCTCACAAGTCGGTACGCATCCTGATATGCTCTTAAATGTTACCAGGACGTAAAACTCAAACAACCAATCAAACCAGAATGAGGCTTAACAACAACAAAATAATATATTTCCGGTTGTGTGGCTAACCCTGCAAAAAGTTGCCGATTATAATTTTGTTTTCTAATGAAATTATATCAATCTTTAGCAATAATACGCCACATTACATCACATTCAAGGGATTCATGGTAAACAATTAAAACAAATTACTTTCCCACCTACGCTACATTTTGTGTTTGCCTGTAACTGGAAACACAACTTTTTTTGTTTGTTTCAGCCTTTTATTTCATTTTTTGGTCCATTAGTTGTTTAAGCAGGGGAAATTTCAGTCATAAACAACTGGTCTTCCTCATTCCACTGCTGGTCGATAGAAAGCCCGAGCCTACACTTTTACCGACCCAAGGGATTTTTAACCTCCCACACCACATAGACATGGTATGAGAGCAACTGGCCTTTGATGACACTGTAAGTAGGTATGTGAGTCAACAATTCAAAATCCCACAATTCCAGTGTAACTAGGCTCATTTGGAAGAGGATGAAGAGACAAAGAAAATGACACTTAGATCATTGCAATCCATTGAGAAATAAATAAGTTATGATTTTTTTCATTATTTTTAATTAGCCAAATTATGTCCTCACAATTAACCTTAAACCAAATGAAGAAGGTGTGATCAAAACATACTGTGTTGTTAGGGAAAATGCTGTAACTTTCTTATTTCTCAACAAATTCACTAAATCTGTTAGGTATCTGAATTGCAGAAGAATTCTCTATCTAGATCACTCACAAAAATCATCATTGAAAAGCTGGAAATAATTATTAATAATGATCAAACATAATAATTATTAGGTTAAAGTTGCATGGTCCGATGGCATTTGAATTTTTGTCTTATTTTTTAGATAAATATATCAAATTGCTCGTTACAAGCTACTAATCATTAGTCCGGAGTGATTTTGATTAAAGATGATTAGTTTTGAAGTAATATGAGCTGAAAGAACCAAAAATAATTTCGACAAGCTTGCCAAAAGTCCTGTGGCTATGACCCAGATGGTCATCTCGCGGTGACCACGTGATGTGAGATGACCTGGAACCTTACAGGACTGTAGGTAGGTATTCCTGGTTGGGGTTTAACACTCTGGGAATGCAGTAGTGCCATAGGCCCATGGCACTAGGGTTTTTAACAAAATATAATGTGTGTCTGTTATCTGCTTGTGTCTGTCTATGTTTGTCTGTATATATCTGTGTGTGTGTCTGTCTGTGTGTATGTCTGTGTGTCTATCTGTGTGTTTCTCTGTATGTGTGGGTAGATATGTGTGTATGTGTGAGTATGTATGTGGGTGTGTGTGTATGTATGTGGGTATGTGTGTATGTATGTGTATGTATGTGTGTCTGCCTCTATCTGTGTGCGTCTGTCTATGTGTCTCTGTCTGTGTGTGTCTCTCTCTGCAAAGTCAGGTCGGGTGTATGTGTGTCTGTATATGTTGGGTGTGTGCATGTCTCTGTGTTTCTGTGTGTGCTGTCTATGCATGTCTGTCTGTGTGTGTCTATCTATGTGTGTGTATGTGTGTATATGTATGTGTTGTAATGTCTGTGTGTGTATGTGTGTATGTATGTGTGTGCATGTATGTGTGTGTCTGCCTCTGTCTGTGTGCGGCTGTCTATGTGTCTCTGTATGTGTGTGTGTCTCTCTGCAAAGTCAGGTCGGGTGTATGTGTGTCTGTGTATGTTGGGTGTGTGCATGTATGTGTGTCTGTATATGTATGTGTGGTAATGTCTGTGTGTCTATGTATGTGTGTGTATGTATGTGTGTATGTATGTGTGTCTGTGTATATGTATGTGTGTATGTATGTCTGTGTGTGTCTGTGTGTATATCTATGTGTGTATGTCTGTGTGTGTATGTCTCTGCTGTCTGTCTGTGTGTATGTATGTGTGTGTCTGTCTGGGTGTATGTGTGTCTGTGTATGTCAGGTGTGTGCATATCTGTGTGTTTCTGTGTATGTGTGTGCTGTCTGTGCATGTCTGTCTGTGTGTGCCTATCTATGGGTGTCTGTCTGTGTGTGTATGCCTGGGTATGTCTGGCTGTGTGTATGTCTGTGTCTGTGTCTCTGTAAAGTCAGGTCAGGAAACACACAGACACATACACACACATCCACCTCATATCCCCTTCCCCTCTATGGCCCTGCACAGTAGGCCAACTTGGTTGGGGGGAGGCTAATGAGGTCACGAGATTGGCCTAATTGATTAATGGCCTTCCTGCATAATGGGTGTTTCAAACTGAGTGTTCAAAGGGGTGAGGTTATAAACTCACTGGTTATTCTGTATATGCTGTCCCAAATCATTAGCTAATACACCAGTATCTAAGTTGGATATATAGGATCAAATGTAAGTAGTTGTTTTAATTTTGACAAAATTATATTTCATCGGACTATGCAACTTTAATGCCATCTTTTTTGTATTTCTTGAGTCACCATTTTGTTTTCCCATTTGCTAAAAAAAACTTTCCTCGAGCTCGTTACTGCATTTCTCTTGCAAATTTCCTAATGGTATTTCACAGATACATCAATAAATACATATAGAATGGGAACTATATATTATAATTAGGGACCAAACCTTCTTTGATGTCGTATTTGATAGAAAGCCCGAGCCTACACTTTTACCGACCCAAGGGATTTTTAACCTCCCACACCACATAGACATGGTATGAGAGCAACTGGCCTTTGGTGACACTGTAACTTAGTGTAAGTTATATACACAGACTGATACACAGTGGTGGAAATCCAAATTGGCAGAGCTGGGGGTACGGGGAATCGAACCGCCGACCCTCAGATTAGGAGTCTGACCTAGAAAAAAGTCAGACACTCTAACCACGCTGCCACAGAGAACGCCACTTGTTTGCCTTAAGCACAAACAAGATGGCATGGCCGAATGAGTTAGAGCGAACCATTCGAACCCTGGTCGAGTCAAACCAATGACTTAAAAATTTATACTTGTCGCTTCCTAGCCAGGCGCTCGTCATTATTAGGATAGGGCAAGGAGCAGTGGAATGAGGAAGAGCAATCATTCGAGATTGAAATTTCCCCTGCTTAAACGACTAACGAACAAAAAAAACAAAAACAAAAAAAGGTTGAATGCGTGGTGCTTGTGGAACGCTGGCCGTGCGTCTGTGGGTGCATCTGAGTGTCAGTGTCTGTCTGTTTGTCCTCAGTAGATAGTGGGTCGTGTTTTTGTTTACTTCTCCAGTTGCCTCGTCTGAATCTAAATCGCTTGTCCACAGTCCGCCATGTTTCGTGCATTTGTCTCTTTGTTGGAGTTGATTTTTTTCTCTTCAATTCTGGCAACATCTAAGGTCATATCGGGCGCGGTGGCCGAATCGGCAGAGCGCGAGTGGGAGATCGGGAGTTTGGTTTCCGGTCGAGTCAAACCAATGACTTATCAAATTAATACTTGTCGCTTTTTTTTTTTTCTTTTTTTTTTTGTACATTAGTTGATTAAGCAGGGGAAATATCAGTCGCCGACAACTGGTCTTCCTCATTCCACTGCTCCTTGCCCTATCCTAGTAATGCCGAGCGTCTGGCTAGGAAGCGACAAGTATCAATTTTTAAGTCATTGGTTTGACTCGACCAGAATTCGAACCCACGATCCCATGATCTACCAGTATGTGAGATGGACGCTCTAACTCATTCGGCCATCCCGTCTGGCAAAACAACTGTAGCAAACTGAAAACAACTGCTACTTAATTCAGCCGAGAAACAAATTGGGAATAAAAGTTATTTAAAGCTGTATAGTCCGATAAAAACGTAACAATTTCAAAACTAAAACAATTATGTAGTTTTGATTTTACATATCTAGTTTTGATTAGGTGCATTTATCAGACATTTGTCACCACATGGAACTTAGAAGGTAAATACTGATGTAATTTAGTAGAAACCTGTTCCTACAAATGTCTATATTGTGAGCAATTTGGCGTGCTTGCCCAAATTTATTTGTCATGTTTGCATTTGAAATATCTTAAAAGATAATAGTCTGGAAAAGTAGTACTCTTTGTACAGTACAACCCTGTTAAACCAAGCTCGATTAAACCAAACGATCAGTTAATCCAAACTTTTTTCGGCAGCCTGGCAAAATACTACCATTTATCTTATAAAAAAGTTGGTTAAACCAAAGTCAGTTAATACAAACTATCGCTTAATCCAAACAAAATGGTCGGGCCCCAGGCCACTTCCGGTGCAGTTAAACCAAACTGTCATGTGGTTATAAGGTCATCTGAGAACCCACCAACTTTTTTATATGATAAATGGTAGTATTTTGCCGAGCCACTGAAAAAAAGTTTGGATTAACTGATCTTTTGGTTTAACCGAGCTTGGTTTAATGGGGTTGTACTGTATATATACATAAAACACAATAATCAAAGTGTCCATATACATTGTATATTATATTCATAATAGACCCGCGTTTTTGCCAAAGCCAAGTCAAAGTCGAAGCCAAAGCTTGGTTAAACCAATGATGGGTTAATCCAAACAAATTTCTAGGGTCCCTTCAAGTTTGGTTTAATGGGTTATACTGTACTACCTTGAAGATGTTGACAACTTTGGTCACCTCCTTATTCAATTGTGCGGGAGGTTTTTCTAGGGGGGGAGGGGGGGGGGGCAGCCAGGGTGTGTAGGCTGAGACAATTTCTTGTGTTGTCTCAGTGAGCATACACAGTAAAACCTCACTAAATGGACCCACCTTGGGACCGATTTTAAAGTTGCATGGTCTGATGAAACATGTATTTTTCAAAGCCAAAACACTTACCGACATTTGATTTTATATATCCAACCTAGGTTCAGGTGCATTAACTAAGGCTTTGGGGAAGCATATGCAGAATGATCAGTAAATTTATGACTTTATCCATTTGGGCTTCTACTTTGAGACAGCCATCAGGCAGGGTGGCCACTCAGCAATTAGGTCAATCTCGTGACCTCATTAGTCCTGCCCCCATTCCTAGTACCATATATGGGATTAGTCAGGTTCCCGAGTACCTACACATTAATAGGTCATTCCTCATCACATGACCATCGCGAGATGTGAATGTGGGCCACATCAACAAGACTTTTGACAAGCTTGCTGAAATGATTTTGGGTTCTTTCAGCTCAAATTGCTCCAAAACTAGCCATCTTTCATCCAAATGACTCTGGAATAATGAATAGTAGGTTATAATAGTCAACTTAATACATTTATAAAAAAAATGATGCAAAAATTCGAACGGGGAGGTGGTCTGTTTCGGGAGTTAGAATATGGGTTGCAATGGTATTGTTGGAACCGAAATAAAGCGATCGAAATAGGGGAGTGGTCGATCTGTGGAGGTGGTCGGTTAGAGAGGTTTTACTGTATTCAGTAGGCGCGTGCGCTTAGCTAATGGTGTCTCTGGGCTTGGTTGGTTGGTTGTTGGAGTATTACATCCTGGCAACATCTAAGGTCATATCAGTATAGGTACCAACTTGTGACAGTGCGCATTTATGGTGACTTTATAGTGCTGCCCCACTGGGTAATCAGGCCGCCAGCACCATGACCTAATATCCCACTCAGTCACATTATCCTGACACTGAGCTAGCCAGTCCTTGCCCTATCCTTTTAAAGCCGAGTGTCTGGCTAGGAAGCAACAAGTATACATTTTATAAGTCATTGGTTTGACAACAACCGGGAACGAACTCCTGACCTCCCGCACGCGAGGCCCGCGCTCTCCCGATTCGCCCACCGCGTCCGTTAGTAGTGTCTCTGCGCATGCGCAGTATGTAGGTGTGCCTAGTCAGGAATTAAATGTACGTTGCCATGACGTCGGGACACAGGATGTAACTGAGAAGACGCAGCCACTTACAGGTGGCGCCACCAGGCGGGTAATGTACACACTGCAGTCTCGGGTTCCAGGTGTGCAAGCAATTAAATGCCTGCCAATGTGCCTTCAACTCGGGTTTGCAGACTATTAATCGGTTTGAGGTTGGGGTGTTCCTAGAATGCTAAAGACTCTAGCTATAATACACATATATATATATATATATATATATATATATATATATATATATAAAAATATATATAGATATACGTGTGTGTATTAAGCCACAACAAACAAACATATATATATATATATATTTGTTATTTCTTTGTTTGTTGTGGCTATGCATCGTAGCAGTATACTTATATACATGTACATATGTTTCTCCATTTATGTTCACACACAAACATATCAATATATATACATGCTGTTTTATTGTTGGGGTTTTACGTCCTAGCAATATAAACACTCCTCAGGTGTGACTGACACTGGTCAACATCCGGTTGAGGAGAGGTGGACCAAGATGGTGCGACCTGTATAGTGTTACATCTTACAATAAACATAATAATAAGTAATATCACCTTTCATATCTTTATACTCGCATAATAGGTTATACCTCGCATACATATATTTGAGTCACTGATGCATACATAAACATATAAATATATAGTATAGTTATACAAATCTTACCTGGGTACAGATGATGGATAACTGGTTGTAAAATATTCTGATTTACGGCATCGGGGGAATGTAAATGTTCTATTACTAAACAGGTGTACATGACCAAGCACATGTATGTATATATATATATATATAGGTGTGGCTGGTGCCTGAGTAGGATGTAAATATTACATCGTGGTGCTGGCAGGGCTGGGTGTAACCGCACCCAGGGCCTACCAACTCCCCCTTTGCCGGGTAGGATCACCACACTCAGGGTCAAGGTTGGTGCTGGCCAGGGGGGCCACACAGCTTGGTGGTGGTGGGCAGACCACTGGTAGCCATGGGGACCAGGAATGCTGGATCCCTATTGGTAGGGCCAGGAATGCTTGTTTCCTATTGGAGGAAAGGGGTGGGGTGATACTCTACAATGAACCCATGTAACCATATAAATAATAAAGCAGACTCTCTCTGTTCCTTTACTCTTTATACTTTATACTCCTCCTTTCTCTTTATCTGTATTGATTTCACTATAGCCTGCCTACACAACCACAAATTCGAGTCCTAGTCTTTTCATAATATTTTCCAGAGGTACTAGCCTTGGCTAGCATGGGGCCGGGAGAAGGAAGCACATCCGGGTCCAGCAATCTTTTACATACTTTTTAGGATAAAAAATGATTTAACTCTATATTGATACTTATTGTGTTTTCGATTCGGTTCTAGCAAAACATGATAGGTGTGGTAGGGGAGGGTGGGTGGGCCCTGACCCAAGACTATCTGAGGCTAGTACCTCAGGAAAACCCCAGTTATCCATCATCTGTACCCAGGTAAGATTTGTATAATTATACTATTTTACCTCGGTACTACACACACCTCTGGCTACTCGTAGCCCATGGAGAATTTTATATAATCTCATTTTTTATCCTTTTATCCTTTTATGTTATAACCATAGTATGAATAGATGAGTACATAATTTAATGTTGTTTCTCACCTGCTTCTATTTGGTGAGTAGGCGTGTTGTCACGCCGCTTGACTTTTCCAGTCGTTTGTTGTAATGTTTTGCAAACGATCTAGCCATCTTCCACCCCTCTTAACTGAGATTCCTAATTGTCTTGCCTTGGTGACCATGACTCCATGCATTGAGTGAGACGCATAGCATCCAGTGTTGACTCCTGCTTGTTTAAGCACCTTGATAGTCCACTTTGCGAGAGTGGGTCCCCTGTACAATTTGATTTAAGTCATGTCTGTAAATCAAATGTAGCTTCATCCTTGTCTATTTCTAGTCCATCTAGTGAAAGTACCACAATGGTTTGGCCTCTTTGTCTTGTAACTGGCACTAATAAGACTGCTAATTTAAATCCTAGGTCTTTCATTGACAAATGTCTGTTGCTAGGCCATGACTTAAATAACTTGAAAACTATTGATACATTATGTATTTAGGTTTGGGTGGGTTTCTTTCATACACCGATCTAATGAACCAGCGTACTAACTAATGTTTCCCAACAGTTTGTCCATCTATTCTTGCTAGAATAATGGATAGGGCACATCTCGCTGCGTTAATAGCACCGACTCCTAATCCTTCATCTTCTAATATTCTTAGAAATCGCAACCCTTGACCTATTGTAGGTTTTTAGCAGTTTGACTCCTTTGAGAAGGCAATGAAGTCCCTATTTCTTTAAACAACTTGTATATAATTTCACTGTTCCTTTTCTCCAGGCATGTGATATTAGACTTTCTTTTGTTATTTTGTCTAATCCAAATGTTCTAAATGTTTCCTTAGAAAAGGAATGCCCAAAGGGGTGTTCTCGATATGTCTCCGTAGATTGTTAGTGGTCCTTGATGATGAAGGTTGTTCCTTTCCCTTGGGAAGCTCATCAAGTCTTTTGCTGATGATGTTATTGCCGCTAGCCATGGTTGTGTTTCCCATGCTGGTACTATCAGTACTGCATGGGAGTGATCCATCTTGATCTTCCTGGCCACTCTGCTGATAATGCTGAATGGGGGGAATATGTAATAGAATTTATTATTCCAAATTAATGAAAATGCATCTACTCTTCAGGCTTCTGGCTCTGGATGCCAAAATACATATTTTGGTCACTTTTTGTTGTTGCATGATGCAAAGAGATCAATGTCTGGCTTGCCCCATTTGTGACAAATACTGTCGAAAATGTTGTGGTTAAATGACCATTCTATGCTGATCACTTCTTACAAGCGCCAAGTATGGCCAATACTAGAGTATGGAGTCACTATATGGTATGTAATGTTCAAGAAGGATATAAAATCCATTGAAGCTGTTCAGAGAAGGTTACCTAAGCTAGTGCCACATCTGAAGGACCTTAGTTATCCAGACAGACTCATGAGACTCAAGTTGCAAAGCCTCACATACAGAAGATTTTGTGGAGACATGATCAACACGTGGAAGTTCCTGAATGCTGAGTATAATGTGGATGAGGCCTTGCTATTCAGACGCATGCAGGGAAGCAGTACCAGAGGTCACTCCAAGAATCTTTTCAAGCCAAGGTACAACAGCTCACTCAGAGGGGCCTTCTTTTCACAGCAAGTAATAAACATGTGGAATGAGCTACTGGAAGAAGCAGTGGAAGCAGCTACCATAAATCAATTCAAGAATGCGCTGGACAGGGCCTGGGCCAGAGAAACATTCCTGTATGATTTCCAGGCTGCATCCCACTAGATCTGAGAGCTACAAGCTTTGTATAGGCTACCACAAGCCTGCATCAAAGAAGAGGATAATAATAATAACAAATGGTCATGGAAGTGTCTGCTTTTCCTGTCAGCCAAAGTGTTTTGGCTGCCTGGAATATGTTTTATGGTGTTAAGTCAATTTTTTATGCAGGTGTATGGCTAACAGACAGTCGCAGGATGATGTAGTGGTGCCGCCGCACTCTCTAAGTACCTATAAACTTCTCCCACCCATGGCTTTTTTCGCCAACAAGTTGAAGAAAATACTATAGGACTCGGAGGTATGCCTTAACAAGAATCACAAATGAGGAATCTTATTGAGACCCAGGGAATGAATCCCCAATGATGTAACTGGCTCCTGCCAAACATCTCTCCATTCGGCAATGGGTGGATTAATTAATGACCAAACAATGGAGACATTGTTCTATCGATCATGTTGATTACAATCAAAACTAAGCTGTAAAACAGAAATATCTTATCAACAAGTTTCAGAAAAATTTGTAGGTGAATGCTAACATGAACTAAACCAACGTATCGAGTTTGAAAGATACTAACCTGTTTCGTTTTGTAGTAAATGTAGAAAAACTGCCCGAGCTGCTCACAACAAGTGCCCCTGCTGTGAGCTGATTATGCTAATTGCTGGACCCAGATGTGCTTCCTTCTCCCTGGGCTACACGTAGCTAGAGGCATAGTACCGAGGTAAAATATATATATTTGTTGTTTGTTGAGGCTATAGATGTTTGTGTCAATGACATATATATATATAAATAGTTGCTGTTTGCTGAGGCTTCACATCCTAGCAACACAAATATATGAATATGTGTCAGTTACACATGTACATATATGCTGTATAATAATTATATGAGTATTACAAGGGCGGAAGCATCCACCTGCTCCTCAACCTACTACTCCTCAGTCATCGGCTGCTGGAGCCTGAACTGGTCATCTACTGCTCAAACCTACTCAACCTCAGGTCCGCTCGTGGCGCCACCTGCCTCATCACACTGTAACGGCTGCACAAGTGTGTGTCTGTGTGTGTTTGTGATCGATCCTGCTCAGTGGACACATTTGGAGTTTGGGATATTTTCTGTTTCAGCCAGTGGTCCACAACTGGTTCATCAAAGGCTGTTGTATGTGCCATCCTGTCTGTGGGAAAGTGCATAATAAAAGACCACTTGCTGCTTATCGGAAAGAGTAGGCTATGTGGTGGCATTGGGTTTCCTCTAACGAAATATGTCAGAATAACCATATGTTTGATGTCCAATAGCCGATGATAAAAATCAATGCGCTCTAGAGGCAGCTTTAAATAAAACAAACTTTCCAGATACGGTTCTGAGTTAAGAACCCGATGCAACGCATTTCGCTTTGATGGGCCTCTGTTTTAAAGTTGTATAGTCCGATGGTTTTGAATGTCTGTCATTTTCTGAGATAAATCTAGTAGGTTGATCGTTATAATACACCTTACTTTAAACTTGAAGTAACTGTTATTTTAAATTGCTAACTTTTGAGATATTTGAAATGCAACCATGCAAAATTAATTTTTGCCAAAACTCTGACACCATAGGCTTCTGCTGTAACAGGTTCTATTAACTTACCCCACTAGTCCTTCTATGTGGTGACAATTGTGTAATGAGTGTAGGCCTCCTAGTATCTAAGTTAGATATGTATAATCAAAATTTAGATAATTGTTTTAGTTTTGACAAACTTGAGGTTTTCATCAGACTATGCAGCTTTACTACACGTGTTAAAAAACATTTGATTGATTGATTGATTGGTAGTTGCTTTACGCCGGGTCGGCAGCATAGGCCATATTCATGGCGAGAACCATTTCTTTTTTATTCAGACCATTGCTTTTACATATAAAAGCATACAATCAATTATATGTCAATAGACACCCATTAAACTAAAAAGCCCCCAATTATACATTTATGGCCAAGGGAAATAAATTCCCGTCAAAAAAATTGATGGTTTTATTACTAATTGATAGAATTGATTTAGTCAACTATATGACATGGTACAGACCAGCTGCCCTCAAATACGCTAAAATGTTTTCTAGTTTTACTTTAGTAAAAAGGTGATGCATACTGTCTGCAGTGTAAAAGGGTGTTTGTTACAAAACGGTGAAACAGATGGCAGTAGCAATCACCTGTGTGCTCCAATCACCAAACTGGGCGACATGTCGCACCTGCCAAAACCCAGCTCCATCACAACAGATGGTGGAGTCTAGGACAATCAGTGCTACTGTTGCGCCACCTACACCGCTGTGTCTTAAACTCAAAGCTGCATAGTCCGATGAAAATATCGAAGTTCCCAAAATCAAAACAATTATCTAGATTTGATTCTACATATCTACGTTAGATACTGGTGCATTTGCTAAGCATTTGTCGCCACATTAAAGGGAATACTGAGGCAATTCAATATAACCTGTCTTTGCTGTCCGAGTATTGGCGTGTTTGCCAAAATTAATTCTGCATGGTTGTAATTCAAAGCCATTTAGCCATTTAAAATAAAAGTTACTTCAAGCTAAAGTAAGTTGGTTATAGCGACCAATCAAATATATTTATCTCAGAAAATGACAAAAACTCAAACCCATCACAAGTCGGTACCCATCCTGATATGACCTTATATGTTGCCAGGACGTAAAACTCCTGCAACCAACCAACCGACGGTAACTCTGAAGTGACATATTCAAAGCCATCTTCGCAGTTTTTGTTGTTGTTGATTTACGTCCTAGCAACATCTAAGGTCATATCAGTACAGGTACCGACTTGTGACAGTGCGCACTCATGGTGACTTTATAGTGCTGCCCCACTGGGAAACCAGGCCACCAGCACCATGAGCTGATATCCCACCTAGTCCCATTATCCTGACACTGAGCCAGCCAGTCCTTGCCCTATCCTAATAATGCGGAGCGCCTGGCTAGGAAGCGACAAGTATAAATTTTTAAGTCATCGCTTTGACTCGACCATTATTCGAACCCACAAACTCAAGGGTTCGGATCTCCCGATCTCCCAAAACAGGAGACGGACAACTCATTCGGCCACCCCATCTGGTCTGCCTTTGCAATTAGACGTGGGAGGCGTGGGCGGGTGCGTGGACCAGGAGGGAAGTAGGGTGGGGTGGAGGGGGGGGGAGGTCACGTGGGTGGGGCGGGAGTGGGAGGGGGCTGAGGGGAGGGTGGAGGGGCGAGGCTACGCGACCCTCACCCAATCAGACGAGTATTGGGATACGTGATGTGTAATCTATTATGTCAATATTATTTAGGCTGCAGTGTTCTATACCTCAACACTGCTGTTTGGTTCTATATTGTTCCTATGTGTATTTGGTGGTAGTTCTCTACCTTTGTTTACGTGCTGGATTAGGCACTGCTGAGTGACCTGGACACCTGCTCAATTGCACGCATGTTGTACTGAAGTTTACAGAAATTACTGATAAAGGAAATCCATTCATATGGATTATGACCACTACTGCACATGGGTGAAAACAAGTGCATGCACTTAATCGTTTTGAGCAGAATAAACAGACAATCACTTGACAAAAAATTAAATGCATGCAAGCCTACTTTATTCTGGGACTGGCTGCATGTGAGTGTAGACTGCTCTCACCATGTATTTACCTTCGAAATGTTGACAGCAGGAAGTTAAAAGTGACATACACAAAAGAACCAAAGTGAAACTACTAGAAAATAGGAGAATAATTCATTTGAAAACATTAGCATATAGCTATAGTCAAAACAATAAACTCCTAACAAAACCACAAAGGGCTACTAGAGCAAATAATGTGGTACTCGTAAAGCAGACCAGAAGCCAAATAAAAGCTAATGAGAGAAGCACGCTGGAAATGGCTGCCAAGGTGTGGAATGCCCAAACGGTAAAGGAACAACAAATTCCTGACCTAAAAACTTAACAAAAATATTTGTGCAAAATAAGGCTAGGAATCCCCAACTGAGCTGCACTGCAAAGGGGCATATGATATGTCATGGCCCACCAGCGGGATGCCCAATGGAAGGTAACCATGCCAAAAGTAGCCACATAACACACCACACAGCTACATACAAGCCTATGATATGTAAATAGGAATAGGCTAGTCTAGTAATAAGAGTAGGAACAAAATCAAATACATATATGCCAAGAAAATCCAAAAAAACTAACACAGGCTACTAGCCATACCAACCAATTATTTATCTGCTACTGAAATGCAGGCAATCAAATACCTTATCAGCAGCTACTGTGCGGTAAGATAACACCAACACTACAACTGGCCAGCATTGAAAAAAAAGCCTGGGTACCCGGGCTTATATGCTAGGGACAGTATAAATACAGCCTCAATAAAATAATTATTTAAAAAAGAAGTCAAAAGTGCGATGGTTTTAAATTTCCATGATTTGCTGAGATAAATATATCAGGTTGATCAATTTAATCTACTTCACTTTAGTTCGAAGCAACTTTGCTTCAAAATGGCTAACTTAGGAAATATTTCAAGTGTAAACATTTCAAATTAATTGTAGTGCGATTGTGAAAACTCTGACCCGATAGGTTTCATCAGTAACAGGTGTGTGTTTTTAATTAAATTGACATATCATTCCCTTCAGTACAGCAAGAAATACGTAAAGCTTCATAGTCCGATGGTTTTGAGTTTCTCTCATTTTCTGAGATAAGCATATTAGGTTGATCATTATGTAAGATTTTCCGATATATGACATATGGGATATGGAGAACTCTGCTATAATAAATTGCAACTTGTCTATAAAATGGTAAATGGTATGTGAAACCAAAGGGATATAAGGTATATGTCGAGTTGGTGATCCATTACTAATTGAGGATAGAAATTTTGTATTAATATAGTAGAGAGAGAGGGTCACTTCTTGACCTGAGAGAGGGTCACTTCTTGACCTGAGAGAGGGTCACTTCTTGACATGTGGGACAGTCTTTGGGAAGTTGCCTCACATATCCCCTCCCCTCCAAGAGTTATTTATGGATCACTGCACCAGATACAACAGGGCACTGTAGCCAGATCTAACCATGCCTTGGCAACAAGGATATTGAACCCTCATTGGTGGATAGAGGAATGCCTGTTAGGGATTGGAAGACTGGATCATGTGATCACCACCATCTTGTTCTTGAAACTATAAATACAATAAATCAGAGAGTCTCACTCTCCTACCTCTCACTCTTTATCTACTTTCGTTCCTTGCCTGTAGTGATTTCTTATTAGCCTATCTACACCACTCAAACCGCCAGCCGTCGACTTTACAATTATACCTCAGATTAGTTTGAAGTAACTTTTATTTTAAATGGCAAACTTTTGAGATATTTGAAGTGCAAACGTCCTAAATTAATTTTGCCAAGCTTGCCAAAACTCTAACACCATAGGCTTCTGCATTAACAGGTTCTATTCAATTGCCTCATTATTCCCTTATATGTGACAACAAATGCTTAATAAGTGCACCAGTATCTAAGTTAGATATGTCGAATCAAATCTAGATAATTGTTTTTGTTTTGAAAATTTGATGTTGTCATCGGACCATGCAGCTTTAAGAAGACAATTATCTTAATGGGATATGTAGGTTCAAATCTAGATAAATGTTTTTGCTTTTGAAAATGTGATGATTTGATCGGACTATGCAGCTTTAATCTATCCCACAAAATGTGTTGCTTTTATCGGACTATACAGCTTTAAGACAAGCACCAGATGCAAAACAAATTGTTTTTTTACACTATGGAGGTGGTGGGTTCGAATCCCAGCCGATTCAAATCAATAGACTACATCACGGTTCCGACTGCGCATGCGCTGAAAACGGCCTTGGGAGCAAAGCAAAGGAGTACGGCCATTGAGTTTGCCGATACGCGCATTGAAAAATGTCAGTTTTATTCAAAATTAATAGAAATCCAAAACCCTAACCTTATCAATTTAATATAATCTTTTTGTTAAACCTGTTTTCTATATGTGTTCCAACCTGTTTTCTATATGTGTTCCAAGCGGTTTGTGCCTAGGTGGTGTGGTTTTATCAATATTTTACTTTTTCTGTATGGAGATTGCTCACTGCCATTGACAATGCATTGAGTACTCTGGCTATGGCTCTAACACTAGTCTGAGTGCCTAGATCTTTCTAAATCTAAATGCACATGGCATAAGATGTGCTGATTATATTGATGTAAATGCAATGCTGGGTAAAAGATTAATACCTTAAGGGGCTGTCACATAAGGTTTTTTTTGCGGGAGCGTATGGCGGCGTAGGCGCGTTCCGTCATATACGTCGGCATATGCTGTATACGCTACTCATACGCTACGCATACGCTACTCATGCGCTACTCATACACCGCCAGATGCCGCCAGATGCCGGCTTATGAGGCATACGCCGCCATATGCTTTCATAAATCCGTCCGTCCACATTTTTTTGTGCATGCTCAAAAATCTCGACCTATGAGAGCGTATGGCCCATACACTACTCATACGCCGACATACGCTCCTCATACGCCGGCATACGCTCCTCGTACGCTAGGGGTACGCCGGCATAGGTTTTTCATACGCTCAACTTGTGTCACCGGCGTATCTCTAGCGTATCTCTAGTGTATGTAGCGTACGCATAACCTACGAGTTACGTATGGGAGCGTACTCCTAGCGTATGCACAGCGTATGCACAGCGTATGCACGCTACTCATACGCGCATACGCTATGCGTACGCTACTCGTACGCTACTCGTACGCTCCACATGCCAAACAAAACTGTCAAAAAATGTCACAGCACGCTCCCACACGCTCCTCATACGCTCCTCATACGCTCCTCATAGGTTCCACATACGCTCAAAACCAGCCAAAAGGTCACCAAATGTCATCATAGGCCGGCACGCGCAGGACCTACGTAGGTTTAGTATTCTATGTTTCAATGTTGTAGGTAAAGTTAGTATTCTATGTTTCAAACAAGAGCTGAGATGAGCTGAAACTAGCACATTTCATAGCTGCACCCAGTGTCTTAGCATGTGCCATGTGCTTTTGGGGGTGTTGTTTTGCTGTGACCCATCCCACAATGCACCGCGCCGCTGGAACAGTGATGTAGTCTATTAAAATTGATACGTGTTGCTACCTAGCCTTAGCTGTTGCTAGGATGTAAAACAACAACAAACAAACAAAACCTAGCCTGGTGCTCGGCATTAGTGCGATAGGACAAGGATTGATTTGCACAATATCGGTATAATGTGACTAGATAATTCTGTCCGTTACTCAATCCGGCGAGGTGTGACAGCCAGAATTGTCTAGTCCGGTGGCGATAAGTATCAAAATATATTAAAATAAATTAATCAGACGGGATGGCCGATTGAGTTAGAGCGTCCGTCTCCCGTGCTGTTGGATCGTGGGGTCATGGGTTCGAATCCTCATCGAGTCAAACCAATGACTTAAAAATTTATACTTGTCGCTTCCTAGCCAGACGCTCGGCATTACTAGGATAGGGCAAGGAGCAGTGGAATGAGGAAGACCAGTCGTCTGCGACTGAAATTTCCCCTGCTTAAACAACTAATGTACCAACAACAAAAATGTTTCAAAGTGTTGCGAAGGCCGCTGGACGAACGGACATGAAACGGACATGAAACGGACATGAAACGGACATGAAACGGACATGAAACGGACATGAAACGGACATGAAACGGACATGAAACGGACATGAAACGGACATGAAACGGACATGAAACGGACATGAAACGGACATGAAACGGACATGGAACGGATAGCCAATGGACGAAACGAACTCCAACCGGACAAGAACCGTAGACGTCAATCCGGTGGCATCCGTTCTTAGTTTTGTGCATGTTCAAAACTTGTACGGACTTTGTTCGGTTGCTGTCCATTTCCCCCAATCCGGTGAGGTGTGACTGGGGTTTTACTAACATCTTGTATTGCGTTGATATATCAAACAAAACAGTTCCCAAATCAAAAAGGAAGTATTGAATAAAATGTATGCATGCTTAAATTTAAAAAATAATTATTTGATGTCTTCAGAAATAACATTACAAATTTCCGTCACAGATGTAACCAGTGGTGTCTGGATGGCACACAAATATTGTAAACTAATTATTCAGTGAATAAAGCATGGCTGGGAATTACTTTTCTTTATCAGTATAAGCACTACATATTTCTGTATATTATGCCTTGATTAATATGCTTCTAAGTATGAAATTATTTAATTCTGCTTAGATTTCTATTAAGCAGACTGTGTGGTGTCCTAAACATGTCTTACATCTGACCAACACATGTTATACTGCCACAAGGCATAGCTTAATCATGGACTACACCTTTATTTGTTATCTCATCAATGTATATTTTACATAGCTGTAAAGGGGAGATTTCCAGCCTTCATTTGCAACCAAAATATTTTTTTAATTCTAATATTAGATTTTAACTCTCCATTTGACACTTCTGGCCAGTTTTCAGGAGAATGACCGATATACATATATATGTAAATACTTATATCCATATCTGCATATATGCAAATACATATACATACATACACATGCACATGTATACATGTATGCATGTGTGCATATATACATATATCCATATACACGCACATGTATATATATATATATGTATGTGTTTATTTACCACGCAAAAGGAACTCGCACTCGTCACTCCCCCCTCCCACCCACCCAACCGCTTTCCACCACAAATATTCTGATTTATTATCACCATGACCTGCCTAAACAACTCCATCGTAAATTCCCAGCTGCCATTAGATCCATACATTTATATCCAAATGCAAAACCATCCAAACCTCTATTAATAGTATACAGCTACTTGTTGTTTTTTGTGACATTTTTCTTCTTTTTTTTTCTTTTTTCTTTTTTTCTTTTTTTATTGAGGCTGTATTTATTCTGTCCATAGCATGTAAGCCTGGGTACCCAGGCTTGTTTTCAATGCTGGCCAGCTGTAGTGTTGGTGTTGTCTTACCAAACAGTAGCTGCTGATAAGTTATTTGATTGTCTGCATTTCAGTAGCAGATAGATAGTCTGTTGGTACGCTTAGTAGCCTATGTTAGTTTTTTTGGGCCCTCTTGGCATTGTATTTTTGTTCTATTCTTATTACTATGTTAGTTGTTTTCTTAAGGTTTTATGTTAGTGTTTTGGGGTTTTCTTGGGAAGAGTTTTCGCTTTTTTCTACTTAATTCTATACTAGCCTATTTTATTTACATGTCCATAGGCTTGTACGTAATAGGTGATTGAGTTATGTTTGTTTGGATTTGATTTCTTTTAAACAAATTTTATTTCTGTCAACAAACATTTATTTACCACGCACAGAGAAACACTTTGGGTGAAAAAAAACATAACAATTAAAATAAATCCCAACGAAGCAGAACAAAAACAAGGTGCTTTATGGCAAATTCCGAACATTTGTCACGTGACTGGAACAAGGGCGGATAGGTCACGTGACCGCAGCAGCCAGTAAACAAGGTGAGAGGCGGCGCAAATATGGCGTCTCTGTGTAGGGTCCTTTTTTAAGTCGGTTGGCAAATAGGAATTGTTTCCAGCGAGCCATCAGTAGGGGAAGAAGAGCAAAGTGGCGATAATGTGTGTATTTATTAGTCAAATGACTGAGTAGTGTCGGTAGCAAATTCTTTGTGCTGCCGATTCCCAGTGCAATGACTGGGTGAGGTGGCCTAATCGGTAGAGCGCGGTCCTCGCGTACGGAAGGTCGGGAATTCGGTTCCCGATCGAGTCAAACCAATGACTTTAATATTGGTACTTGCCGCTTCCTAGCCTGGCGCTTGGCATTAATAGGATAGCGCTGGGACTGGTTTGATCAGTGTCAGGATAATGTGACTGAGTGGGATATCGGGTCATGTTGCCGGTGGCCTGATTTCCAACTGAGGCAGCACTGTAAAGTTGCCATAAGTGCACACTGTCACAAGTCGGTACCCATTCTGATATGACCTTAGATGTTGCCAGGATGTAAAACTCCAACAACCAACCAACCTAGTGCAATGAATATGGCGGTGATTGTGATGTTGACTAATTACGATGATTGTGATGGTGAGGCTACTGATGATGATTAATATTATTAGTAATATGATTGTGATTCTCGAGGTGGGGGAGGTGCGAGATGGTGGCGGTGGTGATGGTACTGACGGTGGTCATGCATTACTCATTCCTACAACAACCAATGTTACTATCTCGGAAGTCATGCATTAGTCATTCGTACAATGACCAATGTTACTATCTCAGAAGTCATGTGTTACTGATTCAGACACCAACCAATGTCACTATCTCGGAAGTAATGCATTACTCATTCATACACCAACCAACGTTACTATATCAGAAGCCATGCAAGATTCGGCAACCAGTGTTACTATCCAGGAAGTCAGGCATTACTCATCCATACAACAACCAATGCTACTATCTCAGATGTCATGTATTACTCATTCATGCAACCAATGTTACTGTCTCGGAAGTCAGGCATTACTCATTCATACAACAACCATTGTTACTATCTCGGAAGTCATGTATTACTCATTCGTACAACAACCAATGTTAGAATCTCAGCTGGCATGCATAGGAAGTCAGGCATTACTCATCCATACAACAACCGATGTTACTATCTCAGATGTCATGTATTACTCACTCATTCACCCAATGTTACTCTCTCAGAAGTCATGCATTACTCATCCATACCACAACCAAAGTCACTATCTTGGAAGTCATGCATTACTCATGCATACACCAACCAACATTAATTTTCAGAAGCCATGCATTGCTAACTATCTCAGAAACCATGCAGTACATATTCATACAACAACCAACATTACTATCTCGGAAGTCATGCATTACTCATTTATACAGCAACCAGTGTTACTATCTCGGAAGGCAGGCATTAATCATTCATGCAACAACCAAGGTTACTCTCTCAGATGTCATGCATTATTCATTCATACAACCAATGTTATTGGCTCAGAAGTCACGTATTACTCATTCATGCAACAGCCATTGCTACTATCTCAGAAGTCATGCATTACTCATTCATGCAACACCCAATGTTACTATCTCAGCCGTCATGCATTACTCATTCATACAACAACCAATGTTACTATCTCAGCCATCATGCATTACTCATTAATACAACAATCAACATGACTATCTCGGAAGTCATCCATTACTCATTCATACACCAACTCATGTTACTATCTAGGAAGTGAGGCATTACTCATTCATACAACAACCAATCTTAAAATATTCTGATATCCGGCAGGGGGAGGGGGAGGGCTATTCTGTAATGTGTTATGTGTATGCCTAGCCAGTTGAGCTTGATGTATATGTCTTGTATGTATATGTATATATCTTGTATGTATATGTATATGTATATATCTGTATTGGTTGGGTTATAGCTGAGTTTCATGTGGATGACATAGTGAGTGCTAGCAAGTTGAGCGCAGTGGCACTCAGGACCTGGCCCTTCTGCCTGAGTAGGGGTCAACACAATCCAGTAGGGGTCAACACAATCCAGTAGGGGTCAACACAATCAGGCTGTGAGGAGCAGCTAGGTCAAGGTTGGTTGTGGCCAGGCAGCCACTGGTTGTAGGCAGACTACCAGTTGCCATGGGGACTGGAAATGTTGTTCTCCTATTGGGTGACCGGGGTGTTGTGGCACCCTAACAGGGAACCTGTGTACTATAGAAATAAAGATAGAAGGCTTGTCCTTCCCTTACTCTCTTCACTCTTACTTTCTCTTTCTTATTGTCTGTATCATATTTCCCTACAACCTACTTGCACAGCCACAGATCCGGGTACCAACTCTACGCAATGTTACTATCTCAGAAGTCATGCATTACTCATTGATACAGCAACCAACATTACTATCACATAAATCATGCATTACTCATTCATATAGAATGCAACATTGCTATCTCAGAAGTCATGCACTATTCATTCATATAACATGCAACATTACTATCTCATAAGCCATGCATTACGCATTCATACAACAATGAATGCTACTATCTTGCAAGAATGCTTGGCATGAATGGCGATTTGTGTAATGTTTGCAGTCTTATTCACTACAACACTAAGCCAGATGGGGGACAGATTGTGTCAGCCCAGTCCATTACGCAGGAGGCCTTACACAGGTAGTAGTCTGTTTGCATGTTTTTTGTGGTTTTTGTTTCTTTTGTGTGTGTCTGCATGTTTCCCCCCTCCCCCCCTTTTTGTCGTCAGTTGGCCTACAGTCCGTTAATGTTGTCAGGGAATATGTCTACAGTAAATACAGCCTCAGGATTCAAATCTATCAAGTCCATTCATGAGCGACAGTTTATACAGTGCTTACAGGTGCATAATCCGATGCTTTTGAGTTTCTCCCATTTTCTGAGATAAATATTTTAGGTTGATTGTTAAATGTTATTGACTGCTCTAGTTTAGCTTGAAGTGACGTTTATTTTAAATGGCCCACTTTTGAGATATTTGAAGTGCAACCATGCAAAATTAATTCTGGCAAGTACGCCAAAACTCTGACACTGCTTCATCGTGTCCTTCCACCAGTTATCTCATGGGATTTTCGAGCAGAGGTATGATCTTTATCGTGGGATGTGCTCTCGGTGGTGGATGGTGGTAGCAGGATTTGCAATCAGATAGCTGATTCCCAGGGCCGTGATGTGGACGCTCCTGCTGTGGCCAGTTTGTCTATACGAAGCCAGGGCCTACACTTTTACCGACCTAAGGGATTTTTAACATCCCACACCACATAGACATGGTATGAGAGCAACTGGCCTTTGATGACGCTGTATGTTATACACAGCAGTGGAAATCCCAATTGGCAGAGGTGGGGGGGGGGGCACGGGGACTCGAACCACTGACCCTCAGATCAGGCATCCGACCTAGGAAAAGGTCAGACACTCTAACCACTCCGCCACAGAGAAAAAAAGGCTTCTGTAGCATCAGGTTCTATTCAATTACCTCAGTATTTTCTTTTGTGAGGGCGATAAATATTTAATAGTGCATCGGTATGTAAGTTAGATGTGTAGACTCAAATCTAGATTATTGATTTGGATTTTAAAATTTGATGTTTTCATGACCCGATATCCCACACAGTGACATTATCCTGATGATGTGCTATCCAGTCCTTGTCCTATCTTATTAATTATTAGTGCTAGCTTATGTGGTGACACGGCTGGGATCCGAACTCCGGACCTTTGGCGCGAGAAGTCTGCGCTTTACCGATTCGACCACCGCGAGCGTTCCCAGCTACATAATCATATATGCTTAATCTACATGCATATTACTGTATTCTCACAAATAGAACTAAGTTTAAAATGGGAAATAATAAGACCATTCATGCTTCTAAACAAGTAGGTCAAGGTCATCTGGTGGCAGATTCAAAATGTGCAGGACCATGGGAGTAGCCGACGTATGGAATGCCAGCTCAAAGAGGTACAACATGTACTATATCTGATATGTGCTACCATCCAGACAATGCGCATGTGCAGGAATTCTATGCTGTGAACCGACACATTCAATTTGTCTATGAGCGCTGAAAGCTCTTTGCGTTCATCTGATACTAAGTCTGAGAATAGACAATAGCTGCGTTAGGTGGTTGGGTCTTGGAGTTTTACTTCCTAGCAACATCTCAGGTCATATAAGGATGGGTACCGACTTGTGACAGTGCACACTCATGGCGACGTTATAGTGCTGCCCAAAGGGGAGACCCCGGCATCAGCACCATGGCCTGATATCCCACTCAGTCACATTATCCTGACACTGAGCCAGGCAGTCCTTGCCCTATCCTAGTAATGATGAGTGCCTGGCTAGGAAGTGACAAATATCAATTTGTAAGTCATTCGTTTCACTGGACCAGTGTTTGAACCCATGGGTTTGAATCCCAAGATCTACCAAAACGGGAGACGGACGCTCAACTCATTTGCCCATCCCGTCTGGTTTGTTGTGCAGTTGACCCAACGTTAAACAAAAAAAATCCCAATGCACGCTCAGTGCCAGAATAGTCTGATAGTGCTGCCAGCTTCGTCTCAGTGATTCCATAAGCTACAGTGGCGCCACCCTGCGGCGGACACTGTGGCAGTATTGTGTCTATCTAAGTACGACGTCTTAACACCAGGGGGCTTAACGCTATGTAAAGTGGCGTTCTTTGATCAGAAACAGCCCCCATTAGTTTGAACTATTTTCTAGAGATTGATGTGCAATTCTTATTTCCGGTTTGGTCACCTAAATTGTAAAGGAGCATGAATCAGACGGGATGGACGAATAAGTTGAACGCCCTCTTTCTATGCGGCAGGTCGGGGGATTCAGATGGATCTAAAAATATACAAATATTTGGTTCGGATTTATATATTGGCAAAGAGCATTACTATTCTCGGGCGATGGAGTGGGGACCAGGATTATGTAACAGAGAAGTAATGGGTGCCCCACTCGCTGTGAGACATAAGCGCCTATGTAGAAATGTGATAACGCATAGCGACCGAGATTGTGATGTGATGTTCATACTTAAGAGACAGTTAATGATTAGTGAAATGTCCCCTCCATGCACCAGAAAGAATGCAAGTAGAGGGGAATGGCATTTTTAATATATGTTTATTGTAACTGCCTGCAACTACCTGTTACCATGGAGCCACGGGGCCACTGGGCAAGCACACCCTGCCATCCTGCATACATTATGGACACCACCTGCAGTGGGGGTTGAGTGACAGCTGCCCCCCTATTAGGGTATCACCCACGCATGCTGTGGAGGGTGCCTGATTGGCTGGCTGTGTGAGCCCAGTCACCGGTATTCCTTATTCCTGACACACAGACACCACTCTAGGCACTCTTGTCTGAGAATCTACTTTCTACACCCAAAGGAGCAACATCTATTCGAAAGACACTGAACTGTGTGCAACACCCATTGGATTCAGGTTCAATGGGTTGTAGGCACTGATTCTGATATACACAAGCAAGAGTCATATGGATCTGTGTGGGCAGTTGATAAGGAGTGAGGGTGATGGGTGATGTATTGCCAGTAAGTGAACAGGAGTTGATGCCAATAAAGCACAACTTCTTCACTGTCAATCTTGCATGACTTGTCTTCCTTTCTTCCTTATGAGTTTGTTGAGAGGGACATCAGGTGGGAACTGACAGACAGTTGTCAGAACTCACCTGGGAAGACTAGTGATACTCGGGGCTCAGACGACTGAGTTCTCAACATATTACATGGGGTTCAGATCAGGCCGAATCAAACCGATGGATTACAAATTTTTACTTGTTGCTACCTAACCTGATACTCGGCATTAACAGGATGGGGCAAGACGCAGTGGAATGAGGAAGACCAATTATAGTCGGTGATTGAAATTGTTCCTCCTTCAGTCAACTAATGCAAACACCAATAACAAAAAATTGAAAAAAGATGTAAAAACTGTAACAAGTTGGTCAGGGTTTGACTGCACTGCACACCTTAGTCACCTTGCCAACATACTATGGAAATAATACGGTGGCTGGCCAACGATCTAGACTTGAAAGGGGGTTGGAGGGTAGAGGGGTCACATTCCATGTGTTCCACATACAGTCAAAGACCTTATAACAAACACTAAGACGGCTCACTCAGCCTGTACTGTGTAATCAAGAGAACAGCCAGCGCACCAGGTGGTGGGTTTGATCATTTTAATTGCACTGGAGTGTCAGAAGAAACCCTGCTGTCACTTGGTAGGTGTGTGGTTGGGGTTTACGGACGTGGTGGGGGTTTAGGGATATGGTGAGGGTGTAGGTATGTGTATTGGTGGTGTAGGTATGTGGTGGGTGTGTGTGCTGGGGCTGTAAGTGTGTGGTGTGTGTGTCGTGGGGGTGTTGGTGTGTGTGGTTGAGATGTAGCTGTGTGTGGTGAGGGTGAGGGTGTAGGTGTGTGGTGGTGGTGTAGGTGTGGTGTGTATGTGGTGGGGGGTGTGGTGGGGGTTTAGAGATGTGGTGCGGGTATATCCATGTGTGGGAAGTTTAGGTGTCTGTAGAGGAGGTTTAGGGCTGTGGTGGGCGTTTAGGGATGCTAAAGATTGTGAGGTGCCGCTCTGCAAGACCCCTACAACTCCACCACAAACCACCTACACCTCCACCACGCACACCCTACACACCCACCACACATACCTACACCTACACCCCCACCATACCCCCCAACCACACCCACCGACAACCCCCACCACCTGTTCTCCTGTTCTCCTGTTCTCCTTTTCTTCTTTTCTTTTCTTTTCTCTTTTTTGTTTTGTTTAACCCCGCAACCTTCCGCGGTAATCACAGTCGCAACAGCCACGTAGGTATGCGGCCAGTGTTAAGCTTTACGAGGCATTCATCCCCCATTAACAAAGAAGGTACAGTTTGAAAGTGGCAAACTAAGAAATGATGCACCCACTGACCTACTAAAGTATTTATCCCCGTTAAACCAAACTTGAAGGGACCCTTGAAATTGGTTTGGATTAACCGATCATTGGTTTAACCAAGCTTTGGCTTTTACTTTGGCTTGGCTTTGGCAAAAATGTGGGTGCATTATGAATGGAATATACAATGTATGTGGACACTTTGATTATTGTTTTGTTATGTATATACAGTATAACCCTGTTAAACCAAGCTCGGTTAAACCAAATGATCGGTTAATCCAAACTTTTTTCGGTGGCCTGGCAAAATACTACCATTTATCATATAGAAAAGTTGGTGGGGTCTCAGATGACCTTATAACCACATGAAAGTTTGGTTTAAGCATACCAGAAGTCGCCTGGGGTCTGCCAACCGATAATTTGGATTAACCGATAATTTGGATTAACTGACTTTGGTTTAACCAACTTTTTTACATGATAAATGGTAGTATTTTGCTGGGCCGCCAGAAAAAGTTTGTATTAAGCGATCGTTTGGTCTAACCGAGCTTGGTTTAACGGGGTTATACTGTACAGAGAAACCCGATCGTTGGTCTCAATAAAATTGCGTCGTGAAACCAGCAGGGGCTGGCAAAATTGGGGATCAGTTTACTGAATTACCTATAAATTAGAGGGTTCTGGGTGCAATGAATGATTGCGTTATCTCAGAATTTGCGTTAAATCGAGGCGCGTTGTGCATATTACTGCGGTAATATGGGTAATTCGAGACCGAGTCGGAGCTGCCCCTCCCCCCACGCCCTTCCCCACGCCACTCCCTCTCCCCTCCCCCCCTCACTCAACCCCCTCTCTACAGGCGGCGACACCATCGCCCTGCCTCCATACTCCCCCCCACTGCCCTCCAGATGGCGCCACCACCCCACACCCGGAACCAGCGCTCTGACGTCACCCTCCCCTCCCCTACACTCCCCTCCGCCTCCCGCTCAGCCCACTTCTCACCAGCCAGCGCACCGACAAGACCCACCTAAATTCGGAGCAACTACCCGCCGACAGGCTGACCACCGAGCAACTCACCATGCCGCCACGCAAGACACCACGGCACGCCGCCGCAAAGGCTCAGGCCCAGATCACCGACTCAGCCGCCGACACTGAAACCACCACGACCCCCCGCCTCCGCGGCAGACCACGGTCGGTAGTGGCAAAAAATCTGACAGCAGCACAAAAAGACCACGAGTCTGAGGACGGCACGATGGCCCGGCAGATTGCTCTGCTCCGACAGTCTGTCGCAGACTCTATGCAGCAACAGGCGGCACACGCTAAGGACATGGCAGAGCGAGTCAGAGCCCTGGAGACCACCAAACACCGATCCCGCACCCTGAGCAGATCCCCGGACGAGACTCGCAGTAAGAAACGGAAGAGACGCCATGACACCGAGTCGCCGCGCACCCCACCGTCGCCACGTGGTCGCGGGTGGCGCGAAACCTCAAACGACTCGACCCAGAGCAGCAGGAGCAGCAGGAGCAACAGGAGGAAGCACGCAGCAGGAGGCGACAAACACGACGAACAAGCAGCAACACGCAAGAGCAGAGCGGCACGCCACACGTACTCCGACTCGTCCAGCGGCGACGACCCTCGACACAAGGAATTCGTGGACGCAATACTGGAAACAAACAACGATGGACGACCCAATAGCAGAGGTAGGAGACACTTCCTCCCCCATACCTATGTGATCCGCGACGAGAAGAAAGGAAAGGTAGGATTGGGGGAGAGCAACTGGCACGAGTACATGTCGGCCCTAGCTCGGATGAGAAAAGACCTAAGGCTTCCCCACCACTGGATTAAAGCGATCATAGACCACCAAGATGAAATCTGCTCTATGGCCGCCGAGTGGCAATGGGAGACGTGTCTGGCATGGTCCGAAAAAACATTCGCCATGATAGATGATGGCCGCCTCCCCAGAGGTTGGCGCGATGAGCAAGCCATAAAAGACCTCCAGAGAGGAGCGTGCCTGGCGGGCATTCGGAGGGAGGAGCAGAGGAGAAAGGCCAAGACGGAGGCACCACATCGAGCACAACACAGACAGGAGGAACAGGCAGCATCTAACACCCCATATAAAAGACCTGAGTTTGTACCCGACACAGACGGCCGCCCCTGCCACAGGTGGAACTGGGGGAACGACTGCGGATTCACGGCCACCCACGGAACAGGCAGCGAAAAATACGCCCATGTATGCGCATGGTGTGCTAATAAGTACAGAAAATCCAACCCGCACCATGAACAAGACTGTAATAACAAAAAGCGGCAGTTGGAGAGAAAAGCGGCCGCAACCGACGCGGACGAACAACAGAAAGCGGATTTTCGCTGATCGGCTGGGCACGTGCCGACCAAAACGCCACACACGACCCGCACCAAGACACGGATAAAGGCATAGACCACACTCCAATACCCGAGAGCGGGGAGGAAGAAAACGCCCACCACGCTCCCGCCAAAACCCCACGTGGGACCCCAGCAAATGCCACGCACCTGGCTCCCGCCAAAAACAAGCGTGGGGACGCGGACAACGGCTGCCAAACTCCCGCCAAAACGCCACGTGGGACCCTAACGGCCACAGAACCCCACCCCCGCCCAGCCGCTCGGATGCTCCTATCACACCACGTGACCACAGCCAAGAGGGCGAGCACCTCACACAAATGCAGGCCGGACGTGATTACTGCCGCCCAACCCCCCACTCATTCCAGACATCAAACGCCCGACCGCCAGCTGCAGGGCCCCTGCGGCGCTAATGAGATAGGCGGCCGCCAAGCGGCACGACCACCAACCGTCACCACAGACGCAACCACCACCCCCCACCACGCACACACCACCAACCCACCTAACGGCCACGACGGGTTTCCACTACAGGCTACTGTTATCTGCAAATAAAAAGAAAGTTTGTTTTATTTAATGACGCCTCTAGAGCACGTGGATTTTTATCATCGGCTATTGGACGTCAAGCATATTGTCATTCTGACATATTTCTTTAGAGGAAACCGGCTTCCGCCACATGTCTTTCCGATAAGCAGCAAGTGGTCTTTTATATGCACTTTCCCACAGACAGGACAGCACATACCACAGCCTTTGATGAACCAGTTGTGGACCACTGGTTGGAACGGAAAATAGCCCAAACTGCAAATTATGTGTCCACTGAGGAGGATCGATCGGAAGACCCATAGCTACACAGCTGGACACTCTACCGCCTGAACTATGTCCCGCTCCTGTTGTCTGCAAGTAGTCTCTAACTAGTTGGTGTGTTAGGAAATGTGGTTTGTTTTGGGGATTGGGGGGTTTAATGTGCCAGCAAGATCTAAGGTCAGATCAGGATGGAAACCAACTTCAAACAATGCGCATTCATGATGACATACTTTAGTTTTAAGAAACCTTTATTTTAAAATTGCATTGTCTGATGATTTTGAGTTTCTTTCATTTTCTATGATAAGTATATTAGGTTGGTCGTTATAATCTATTTTAGGTTAGTTTGAAGTAACTTCTATTTTAAATAGCTATCTTTTGAGACATTTGAAGTGTAAGCATGCACAATTAATTTAGGCAAGCACGCCAAAACTCCGACACTGTAGACAGTCTACAGAAACAGGTTCTATTACATTGGCTTGGTAATCTGTTCTGTGTGGTGACAAATGTTTGATAAGTGCATCCGTATCTAAGTTAGATATGTAGAATGAAATCTAAGTAATTGCTTTGGTTTTGAAAATTAGATGTTTTCATCGAACTATTCAGCTCTAAAAGTCTAAATTTGGAGATATTTGAAGTTCAAACATGTGAAATTAATTTTGGCAAGCATGTCAAAATTCTGACACCATAAGCTTTAGCAGCAACAGGTTGTGTTTAACTGACTTCACATTCCCTTCGATGTAGCAACAATTACTTAAACAGTTAAAGCTGTACAGTCTGATGAAAACATAAAATTGTCAAAACCAAAAAGAATTACCTAGATTTGATTCTACATATCTAAAGGCCTTGTCACACTATGCCGTATTCCATTAGCGTACGCCGACATACACTGTCATACCGCGAAATTTTGAACATGCTCAAAAATAGATTTATGCCATAACTTACCCATAACTTATTTCAGTGTACACCAGCGGGCTTTAACGAATACTACTTATGCCAAATGTACCCATAACGTACCCATAACTTCTCTCAGCATACACCAGCGTACACCAGCATACACCAACATGTTGATGCAAAATCATATATGTCGGCATACGCTGAGAAAATACAGCAGTGTGACAGGGCCTTTACTTAGATACTGGTGCACTTATTAATCATTTTGTAACATATTCCGATTTAACGCATTGGTGGGGGAACGAAAATGTTCTATTACTGATCAGGTATACGTGACCAGGTGCATGTATGTGTATATGTAGGTGCTGGTGGTGCCTGAGTGAGATGTAAATAGACATAGTGGTGCTGGCAGGGCTGTGTGTGAGGGACACTCAGAGCCTACCCCCTCCCCCCTTCTGCTAGTTAGGATCACCACACTCAGGTCAAGAGCCACACAGCTTGGTGGTGGTGGGCAGATCACTGGTCACCATGGGGACCAGGAATGCTGGATCCCTATTGGTAGAGCTAAGAATGCTTGTTTCCCATTGGGGGAAAAGGGTGGGGGTGATACTCTACACTGAATCCATGTACCATATAAATAATAAACCAGAGGGATTGACTCTCTCTCTTCTTTCACACTTTATACTCTTCCCTTCTCTTTGTCTGTATTGATTTCACTACAGCCTGCCTACACAGATTCGAGCCACAGATTCGAGCCATAGACTTTACAATTTGTCACCACATAGAAGGGAATACTGAGACAATTTAATATAATCTGTTTCTGCAGAAGTCTATAGTGCCCGAGTTTTGGCATGCATGCCAAATTTAATTTGGCATTTTTACACTTCAAATATCTCAAAAGTTAGCCATTTAAAATAAGTTACTTCAAGCTAAATTAAGGTAATTTATAACAATCATTTTAATATATTTATCACAGAAAAATGACAGAAACTCAAAACCATCGGGCTCTTTGCAATCTACAGTTACAAGTCATAAACAAGAAGCAAGAAAACCTAAATTATTACTCAAACTAAATTCAACAGATTTAAATCAAATTGGATTATCGCTGCCCGGTGGTGGAAACAAGTAAATAAATTCATGACCAAAATATAAAACAATTATTTAAAACATTGGCTATGTAACATTAATAGGTGATATAGGATGAAATCTCGGTACATGTTTTGGTTTTATAAATATGACGAGATGTTCCTATATAACAGACAGTTAATGTTTAGTGAAATGTTCCCTCTATGCACCAGTAAGGGTGCAAGTGGAGGAGAAGGACATTTTTAATATATATATTGATTGTAACTGTCTGCAACTACCTGTTACCACAGAGCCGATGGGCAAAGCACACCAGCCTCATCTACATACAGTATGGACACCACCTACAGCTGGGTGAGTGACAGCTACCCATATTGGGGGCGTCGCCACCCAGGCTGTGGAGGGTGCCTGATTGGCTGGCTGTGGGAAGCCCAGTCGCCTGCACCCCGTTGCCCCTCCTGACCACACACTAGCCTCATTCTGATATTGATTATTCTAGACACACTTCTGGATGGACTCTGGAAGTGACAACACTCTACTCCTTACTCTTGAGTGAAACACACTCTTCTCTTTTTGCGCAGGAACCCAGACATTCTGTCTGATGCTCCACCTTTCATATACAAACTGAGCTGTGTGAAACAACCATGGGACTCCGGTTCAATGGGCTGTAGGCACTGATTCTTATACATACTCAATCAATCAATAGTTCCGTCCTCTAGTCGAGGGTTGGATGCAATGGTTCTCCACTTGTCCCGATGGTGTGCTGTTCTGAATAATTCAAGCCTGTCCACTGTGAAATATTTGTAAACCATGATGTTCTTGGTCTCCCTCTCCCGCTGCTGCCATTCACCTTCCCTTACATACTAACTAGAGTAATGAGGCTCTGTGTGGACAGAAGGTAAGGGGTCAGGGTGCTAGCTCACTAGTAGCTGAACAGGAGTTGATGCCAATAAAGCACAACTTCTTCACTGTCAATCTTGCGTGACTTGTCTTCCCTTTCTTCCTTATGAGAGATACAGTAGAGAGATTACAGATAAGTATGTTGGAGAGGGCCATCAGGTGTGAACTGACAGACAGTTGTCAGAACGCACCTGGGAAGAGTTTGTGGTATAACTGAGGCTCTGACGGCCGGCCGTTGATGTGGGTAGGCAGGCAGACTGTTAGGTGAGTGTTAGTTACGGGCTATGCCGACAGAGGGCGGGTCGGGTAGTGGCGGTCTGGATGATGTGCAGTGATGCGTGATCGTTAATGTTGACACGAACCCGACGAACACTGGATCACCATATAGTGTGCGACCGGACGCGGTGGCCGAATCGGTAGAGCGCAGGCTTCCCGTGTGGAAGGTCGGGAGTTTGAATCCCAGCCGAGTCAAACCGATGACTTATAAAATTGATACTTGTCATTACCTAGTCTGGCGCTCGGCATTAATATGACAGGACAAGGACTGGTTAGCTCAGTGTCAGGATAATGTGACTGTGTGGGATATTGGGTCATGGCGCTGGCAGCCTGGTCTCCAAGTGGGACAGTGCTATAGTATAAAGTCGCCATGAGTGCACACTGTCACAAGTCAGTACCCATCCTGATATGACCTTAGATGTTGCTAGGACGTAAAACAACAACCAACCAACCCAGTGCAACAGTTCTATAAAGTTGGTATGAGTGTGCACTGTCACAAGTCGGTACCCATCCTGATATCATTGTAAAAATATACGGATTTTCGGTTTAGAATTATATATTGGCAGAGAGCATTATTATTCTTGGGCGACGGAGTGGGGACAATGTTATGTAAAATAAAAGTAATAATACCCCACTCCCATTATGACATGATATAAGCTATGTGAAATATATATTCATACATGATGCCTAAGATTAATGAAGAGATGTTCCTATATAAGAGGCAGTACATGATTGTTGAAATGTTTCTCTATGCATCCATAAAAGAGTGAAATTGGAGAAAGGGTCATTTTAACAGAGATCTATTGTAACTGTTTGCAGCTACCTGTCCCTACATGATCACTGGGCCCGCACACCAGCCTAATCTGCATATACACACAGAACACCACCTGCAGCTGGGTTGAGTGATAGCCAGCCCTACTGGGGGTTGTCACACTCCCAGGCTGTGGGGGGTGCCTGATGGGCTGGCTGTGGGAATGCCCAGTCACCCACACTACCTTGGCCTTCTGCCCATACTAGCCTCACTTTGAGATTAATTAATTATTCAAGACCCTGCTTCAGGCAAACTGGAGGGGGATCACTCTACTCCTGGCTCTTGAGTGAGACACACCTACTCTTGAGCAGGAACCCCAGACACTCTATCTGATGCTAGCAAAATTCATCTATACCAATTGAGTGTGAGCACAGCCATAGGACTCCTGTCCCATGGGTTGTAGACACTGCTTTCTATACAGGCTAAAGTAGTAATGAGATACTGTGTGGCTGGAAGGTAAGGGGTGTGGATGATAGGTCACTGGTAGGTGGACAGGAGTTGGTGTTATTAAAGCACAACTTCCTCACTGTTTATCTGTGTGACTTGTCTTCATTCTTCCTTAGTATTGGTTAAATGAACTGATAGATAAGAGATAATGATGGGGAGAGTTTTGTAATATTATCTGGTGTCCCAAACGTGGCCGGGCATTCAGTAATATCACACCATGTTAGATGTTGCTAGGATGTAAAACTACAACAAACAAACACAACAAACTACATAGTTGATATATAAACATGCAAGTGATGTCAAATACATAGATCGCACAACCAGGGTAATGAGAAGGGGGACATTGACCATACTCTGGGTGCCCAACCCTAATACAAATAAGTTAATCAGAGCTCCGATTTACAAAGGAAGTGTCATGTGGAATGAACTCCCAACCAAAACCAGAGAAGCAGGTTCGATCCTTGCCCTTATAAATGCATACAGAGCTCACCTGGTTATTCAGGCCCAAAACCTGGAACTGCAAATATATAATGTGACCTACCGAATGGCCCATTGACTTCACCCTCTCTCCTGCCTGCTCTCTCCCTGCCTCTCCACCCCCCCCTGCCCCTAGACCCCTCTCCCCCCTTCCACATTTTGACAAATAACTATTATAACTCAATGACATAATAACATTCAAGACCCACTACCACCACTGAATAACTACATCTTCAACCAGCATTGCACGCAATATAAACCACTATACATGCACAACGTGGCACTATTAAAAGACTAACCATTAATAAAACCAAATCTAACTGATATACCAACACAGCATATGATTTAACCACTAGTGTACATTACTGCACACTCTATCTTGATGCATATACATTGCACTATGCTGAGTACATATCTGCCTATGCTGTACACTATACAGCATAGGCTGCTCCCTCACTTTCTTTTTATGTTCAGAATGGGTTATGCTGCACACAATGCAACACATTTCACTTCCACTATGTACAAATCAAATATGATCGCTCCAACGGCTGAAAGACCAGTGCCTCGGCGCTGACAAAATATGTATTCAGATGAATAAAAATATTTACAAAAAGAAAATATTTTTTAAATAGTGTGCGCTGCCCCTCTCGTTCGTAGTGAATTTCGAATGCTAATTACCAGACAAAGGGGGCTTCACACATTATTTATCCACAGAGATTCAAACTAATCAAACGGCTCAAACATGACAGAAAACATGGTCTTCAAATCTATGGTGGCACCATATTTTGACTATGGGGATATAATCTTCATGGGAGGGAGTAAGACACGACTACATAAACTGCAAAGGCTCCAAAATAGAGTACTGAAATTAAGCCCAATGCAAGCGCTGCATAAGATAGCACGAGTAAACTACCTCAAAAACAGGCAACAGGATCACATATGATTGTATGTGCACAACAAAATCTCAAACCGAAAGAAATACAGGAGTTCAAAAACAAGGTGCAAAAGAAGTAACAATGGTCCATTACTAGCAATGGTTAAATAAAAGTGCAGTGCATATGATCGCAGTGTAGCTAACACGAGTGCCAATATTTGGAATATACTGCTGGCTGCAACATGAAATGCAGAAAACATAGCAGTGTTTAAGAAACTACTAAGAAATAATGGAACCTAGAAAAACTGATGATGTTTAAATGGACTAAGACAAAGTATAGTAAAAGCTGGATTTTGGGATTGTTTGCAATTTACAAACAGTTACAAGCCATAAACAAAAAGCAAAAATACCTAAATTATTACTAAAAACAAAATTCAAATGATATGGATCAAATTGGACTAGTGCTGCCCAGCGCTGAAAACAAGTGCTAACACACTTATCCGTTATGAGCGGGGTAAAAAAATTCATCACAGAAAAACAAAAACAAAGAATGGCTCAATCTTCCAACATTGGTGTAACGCAGCTTATGTAGGGACACGATTGTGAATGCAAAATCAGAAGTGAGGTGTCTGATTCAGCAGCTTCTTCAGGCATGTCCACAGCCAGCCCGGATCAATGACGACCTCAAGGACATCAACGCAAGCTATACAAGAGAAGAACCAGAACCCTCTGCAGACAATTCTGCCGATGTGTAGGATTGTCCCCTGAGTTATATTGTGGAGGTCACCGAGTGTTGAAGCATTTGAATGAAGGATTGACAGATACTGGAGCGATCAAGATATTGTATATAAATATGAAGCGGCTTTGAGTTCATGTCACACTAAGCAGTTGAACAATAATATTGCTCCAGATTCATCAGACAATAGTCTGAATATACATGTCTAATTACCTTAATCCAGCAGATAGAGAAAGTTCCATAGTCCGATGGATTTGAGCTTCGGCAATAATCTTTAGCTAAATATATTAAGTTGATTGTTAATAATCTACCTTACTTTAATTTGAAATAAGTTAGTCGCTAACATTGGAGATATTTGAAGTGAAAATATGGAAAATCACTGTTGGTGTGCATGTCAAAATGCTTATGGTTAGGTAGATAACAGATTCGCCCTGTACTTGTAGTGCACGGGTGAATGACAATGTAGTATAAATACGGGCAAAAAATAGCTTTATTATGGAACAGGAAGTAGAATCCCTGCCTCCAGTATCAAATGGGTACTTATATCGCCACAGAGTTGGTGAAATGGGAGAGAATGCAAAAAGACACGATGGCGCGCATAGAACTGTAGAACGCGGTCGATTTGACCTTTAAATTCTATTAAACTATATGTTTTATTATATTTTTCAACTTGAAGGTAGCGGGGAAATATTAAGAGATATATACAGAATAAGTACTGCTTTTTAGATTGTGGATTTAGGCTCTCATTTCATTTCCCCGCTTTTTCGACAGCTTTTATACAGGGTGGGTATTCACCCATGTACTGTGAGTACAGGGTGAATCCTTTATCTAATGGTTAGGATGTTAGGTCCGAAATGACAAGAAGGGTTGCTTCAAAAACCTGCTTTAGATGTAATATTTTCAATTTGCATCATCACCATGGCACTATTTGGGCTTTGATTTTGAAATTATGGTGGTTTCATCAGATTACACTAACTTTAATTTGGGAGCAGTTTTGGGCTCCCCCTCCCCCACCTTCAGAATCTGACTGCGTAATTTGCTGCGGATCAGAATGAAATGGTTGGCTGGTTGTTGGAGTTTGACGTCCTGGCAACATCTAAGGTCTTATCAGAATGGGTTCCGACTTGTGACAGTGCACACTCATGACTTTATAGTGCAACGTGAGTATATAAACTGGATCTCAGAAAGCGATGTGTGTTGTGTGAGTTGTGTGTGTTGTGTGTGTGTTGTGTGTGTCTGTGTGTGTCTTTGTGTGTCTGTGTTAAGGATACGTCGGTGTGAATGTGCAGTGCACACAGTCGTGACGTCAGAAGCCAGCCTGGATGACGCGCTGTTTGAGTTTACACAACGTGGACAGAATCCACGAGTACGTGGGGGCTTTCCGATGGAGGAGCCGGAGTAGCACAGTAATGGAGGAATGGAGGAATGGAGGAATGGAGGAGTGGAGGAGTGGAGGAGTGGAGGAGTGGAGGAGTGGAGGAGTGGAGGAGTGGAGGAGTGGAGGAGTGGAGGAGTGGAGGAGTGGAGGAGTGGAGGAGTGGAGGAGTGGAGGAGTGGAGGAGTGGAGGAGTGGAGGAGTGGAGGAGTGGAGGAGTGGAGGAGTGGAGGAGTGGAGGAGTGGAGGAAGGGAGGAGTGGAGGAGTGGAGGAGTGGAGGAGTGGAGGAGTGGAGGAGGGGAGGAGTGGAGGAGTGGAGGAGTGGAGGAGGGGAGGAGTGGAGGAGTGGAGGAGGGGAGGAGTGGAGGAGTGGAGGAGTGGAGGAATGGAGGAGTAGAGGAGTGGAGGAATGGAGGAGTGGAGGAGTGGAGGAGTGGAGGAGTGGAGGGGTGGAGGAGTGGAGGAGTGGAGGGGTGGAGGAGTGGAGGAGTGGAGGAGTGGAGGAGTGGAGTAACAGGGGAACGGAGTAGCAGAGGAATGGAGTAATGGAGTAATGGAGTAACAGAGGAACGGAGTAGCGGAGGAATGGAGGAGTGGAGTAATGGAGTAACGGAGTAACGGAGGAATGGATTAGCGGAGGAATGGAGGAGTGGAGTAATGGAGGAGTGGAGGAAAGGAGGAACAGAGTAATGGAGGAATGGAGGAATGGAGTAAAGGACTAGCAGAGGAACGGAGTAGCGGAGTAGTGGAGGAGCAGAGTAATTGAGTAATTGAGTAATGGAGGAATGGAGTGATGGAGGAACGGAGTAATGGAGTAATGAAGGAACAGAGTAATGGAGGAATGGAGTAATGGAGGAACGGAGTAATGGAGGAATGGAGTAATGGAGGAAGAGAGTAATGAAGGAATGGAGTAGTGGAGGAGCAGAGTAATGGAGTAATGGAGGAGTGGAGTAATGGAGGAATGGAGGAATGGAGTGAGTGAGTAATGGAGTAATGGAGAGATGGAGTAATGGAGGAATGGACTAGCATAGTAGTGGAGGAGTGGAGTAATGGAGTAACAGAGGAATGGAATAGTGGAGTAATGGAGTAATGGCGCGACAGAGGGGTGCAGTAACGGAGCGCCGGAGTAGCGGAGGGACCAAGTAATGGAGTAGCAGAGTAATGGAGTAATGGAGTAATGAAGTAATGGAGTAGTGGAGTAGCAGAGTAGCGGAGCAATGGAGTAATGGCAGAGCAGAGTCACAGAGTAATGGAGTACTAGAGTACCAGAGGAGCAGAGTAATGATTAGTGGAAGAACGGAGTAACATTGTAAAGGATAATGGAGGAATGGAGTAAAAGAGAAACAGAGTAAGAGAGCAGTGGAGGAGCAGAGTAGCAGAGTAACAGAGTAATTGAGTAATGGAGTAATGGAGTAATGGAGTCGCGGAGTAATGGAGTAATGGAGTAGCAGAGTAACGGAGTAGCGAGTAACAGGGTAGCAAGTAACGGAGTACAAGTAATGCTGTAGCAAGTAACGGAGTAGCAAGTAACGGAGTAGCGAGTAATGGAGTAGCAAGTAAAGGAGTAGCAGAGTAATGGACTAGCGAGTAATGGAGTAATGAGTAATGGAGTAGCAGAGTACCGGCGTACCGAGTAATGGAGTAGCAGAGTAACGGAGTATCAGAGTAACTGAGTAGCGAGTAATGGAGTAGCGAGTAATGGAGTAGTGAGTAATGGAGTAGTGAGTAATGGAGTAGCAGAGTAATGTAGTAGTGAGTAATGGAGTAGCAGAGTAACGGTGTATCAGAGAAACTGAATAGCGAGTAATGGAGTAGCGAGTAATGGAGTAGTGAGTAATGGAGTAGTGAGTAATGGAGTAACAGAGTAATGGAGTAGTGAGTAATGGAGTAGTGAGTACCGGAGTAGTGGAGTAATGGGGTAATGGAGTAATGGAGTAACAGAGAAATGGTATAATGGAGTAGTGGAGTAACAGAGGAATGGAGTAGTGGAGTAACGGAGTAACGGAATGACGGTTCGAACCCTGGTCGCCTTAAACCAATGACTTACAAAAATTGATACTTGTAGCCTCCTAGCCAGGGACTCTAGCCAGGCGCAGTATCATGAATAGGGCAATGACTGGTTCGCTCAGTGTCAGGATAATGTGACTGAGTGGGATATCAGGCCATAATGCTGGCGGCCTGGTCTCCCAGTGGGGCAGCACTATAATGTCACCATGAGTGTGCACTGTCACAAGTCGGTAACCGTCCTGATATGGTGACCTTACATGTTAGATGTTCTGCTGCTGCTTAGATGTTGTTAGATGTTGCTCGGACGTAAAATTCCAACAACCAACCAACCAACCAACTGTCAACAAGATGGATGCCTGGTGTGACAGTGTCACCTCATGGGTCAGCCAGCACAGTGATGTGTCTCTCTGCTCACAATGGCGACTTTGACACTGTATGCTAGCCACAAGCAGACATATTGCCAGCAGTGACAGGACAATCAGTGGCGCCACCTGGAGGCAAACTGGGTCCCCTCCTCCATGGTTTCTCACAGTCTTTGAAGAGATCTCTGTCAAGTGTGAGTTAATTGGCAGAAGAAGTTGGCAAAGACGTATAGTTACTCCCACATCGCTGTCTCTGTGACAGGGCTACTAAGCGACCCATTAGAAGGAAAAAAGTGTCGAAAGGCTGGGCTATGGACGTAGGCGTGTGATTTTTGCAATGTAATATGTTAATTATATTCTTAAAATACTTATTTATCATAGCCCACTACATTTGTAGTGAATAATTTAAGAAATCATGTAGATTAATGAACTTTGGAAGTGAAATCGAGAGGTTCTTGTGGCCGCCATCTTTTTATATTCTCTTCATTTTCTCAACTTTATGCCTGTATATATATATATATATTTATTTATATATATATATATTTGTTGTTTATGAATGTATTTACCCTGCCCATAACAAGATGTGGATGTTGTGGTCCCAGCATGCAGTGCTTATCATTACACACCTATATATATATATTTGATGTATAAGCATTATGAGAGTATAAACCCGTCAAAGGGATTATTCTAATATATTGTTCTATTACACAATTATATTATTATATTATATTATTAGCCAATGGGACCTCTTCATGCATTTGCTCCTTACTCATGCGGGTACTGGTGGCGCCACCACTGGCCCCGGCCTTAACTTCCGGCGTGACCGCTGTCACTTACGCCCGGATATATGATGTATAACATAATATGCGACTATAAATATATGTAAGGGAATACTACTTATTACTATTGTTATCCTCTGTAAGATACAACATTTTACTGGTGGCGCCATCTAGCCCAGCTCACCTCCCCCGGATGTTGACCAGTGTCAGTCGCACAGGAGGATTTGTTCTTACTCTGTGTCAATGTGCACAGAATCCTGGCCATGGCCCCGAATGTCGTGGATGGGGATGTCTTTGTATCATGCCTAAAATAGGCCTCGAACCCATATTTTAACCATTGTGATATATATTTTGTTGTTCTATATTTATCACTTATATTCATCATATATGTATATGTACTATATAATTTATTATGCGGATATAGACAACGGCAGCCCTTTAATATTTCTCTCTAAATACCTTAAAGCTGCATAGTCCGATGAAAACATAACATTTTCAAAACCAAAACAATTATCTAGATTTGATTATACATATCTAACTTAGATGCTGGTGCACTTATTAAACATTTGTTGTCACATATAAGCGGATACTGAGTCAATTAATACAACATGTTACTGCAGAAGCCTATGGTGATAGAGTTTTGGCAAGCTTCCCAAAATTAATTGAGCATGTTTCCATTTCAAATATCTCTAAAGATAGCGATTTAAAATAAAAGTTACTTCAAACTAAAGTAAGGTAGATTAAAACGATCAACCTAATATGTTTATCTAAAAAAATGAGAGAAACTCAAAAACCATCGGACTATGCAACTTTAACTTACATATTATTCACTGCGGAGCGGGCATTCTCTCCTCCCGCCTCCTCTACACTGTAAGCAAACTGTCAGTCTGCTTAAAGTTGCATAGTCCGGAGAAAACATCAAATTTTCAAAACCAAAACACTTATCTAGATTTGATTCTACATATTCAACTTAGACAGGGGTGCACTTATTGAGCATTTGTTGCTGCATAGAAGGGCATAATAAGTCAATTAAGAGAACCCGTTGCTACTGAAGTCTATGGTGTCAGAGTTTTGGCGTGCTTGCCAACATTATTTTGGCATGTCTTGACCTCAAATATCTCCAAACTTAGCCATTTAAAATTAAAGTTAATTCAAACTAAAGTAAAGTAGATTATAACGATTAGTATAATATATTTATCTCAGAAAATAGCAAAAACTCAAAAGCATCGGACTATGCAGCTTTAATTTCAAATGATACAAAATATACATGAAGACCAAATAGTTCAATTGAATAACTATGAACCACTGAACACGTGAAATATTGTGCATGTTATTCATAACATGGGTAATTTACGGGGTGGAGAGTCGCCCAACGATAAGACGCTGGTGGCGCCACCTACCCTCAAACGCCCGAACTGTCCTGGCGGCCGCCGTGCACGCCGTCTGGCAGATTACCCCGGAATGACTCCATGCACCGCCTCCAGGGCCCACCGACCCAACCAGACTTTGAATTTCCCGCCAAAAACAGTCACGTGACCAACCTCCTCCAGGTTCAAACCATCGCAACCATTCCCAGGTTCCTGCCGCCATCAACGAAACACTAATTTAACTTCCACAAACGGAAGGTTTTGTATTTTCTTATATATGTCAGAAGCGCAGCATCAAGGCAGGACAAGATGTTTTATATTGAAAAGGGAACACGGTCCAGATAGAGACATCATGTGAGTTTAAAAAAAAATAAAATGTAAAAGCCAAATAACAGAAATAAGTTAGGATCTGGCTAAACATAAACAGGAGTGATGCTTACTCTAGGCTGACCTAATTCTCGCTACCTCTTACCATTCCTGACTTTTTTCTTTCTTGTTGTGTGTGTGATGATTGTATTGCTTTAATGGAGAGGTACCTCCTGCTTGGTTTATTTGTTTGTTCGTTGTTGCTTTATGTCCTAGCAAAATCTAAGGTAATGACACTGGTATCAGATGGGGTCACTAGATTATAATTCAGTAGTGAGTAGCAAAATGGTGTTGTTAATGTGATAACAAAAAAGTTTGTTTAAAGCCGTGGGGGGGGGGGGTGATGAAAATGGGAAATATTGTGCCTAGAGCAGGAATCGAACCCACATCTTTTGCATTCTGGGTCAGTGTGCTAACCATTACACCACCTAGGCTCCCTGATGTCACCACCCTACCCATACCTACCTGCCTATGGAGCTCACAAGAAATGATGAGTTGCTGTCGTCATCGCCACCGATGGACACCCAAGAAGAAGATATGATTAAAGCTGCATAGTCCGATGAAGCATCAAGTTTTCAAAATCAAAACAATTATCTAGATTTGAGTCTACATATCTAACTTAGATACTGATGCACTTATTAAGTATTTGTTGCCACATAGAAGGGAACACTGAGTCGATTTAATAGAACCTGTTACTGCAGAAGCCTATGATATCAGAGTTTTGATGATCAATTTAATATACTTATCTCAGAAAAATGTCAGAAACTCAAAACCATCGGACTATGCAACTTTAACAAAAGAAAGGTTTAACCTAGTTCCCACACTCTAGGACGGATAGCGCAAGGATGCGGTGGCTCAGTGTCTGGATAACGTGGCTGAGTGGGATATCACGCCATGGTGTTGGTGGAAAGGCATCCGGGCTGGGCAGCACTATGAAGACAACATGAGTGCGCGCGCACTGTCAAAAGCCGGAAGCCGTCCTGATATGAAGTTAGATATTGCAAGGGTGTAAAACCCCAATAAATGTAACCAACACCATCTAGGTACCTGGTGCGGTAGCCGAATCGGTAGAGCGCGGGCCTTGCGTGTGGAAGACCGGGAGTTCGGAAGTCAAGTCAAACCAATGACTGGTTGGCTCAGTGTCACTGTCAGGAAAATGTGATTGAGTGGGATATCAGGTCATGGTGCTTACGGCCTGATTTCACAATGGGGCTGCACTATAAGGTTTTATGTCCTGGCAACATCTAAGGTCATATCAGGACGGGGCACCAGTATAAAGTCGCCATGAGTGTGCACAGTCACAAGTCAGTACCCGTCCTAATATGACATTATGTGTTACCAGGTAGTAAAACTCCCAACAACCAGCCAACCAAACCATCTAAGAAGCTTAGTTTCCACCTGTGAAGGTGTCGGTCATCCGATCGATCCTGCTCAGTGGAACCATTTACAGTATGGGTTATTTTCAGTTCCAACCAAAGGCTGTGGTATGTGATGTCCTATCTGTGGGAAAGTGCATATAAATGATCCCTTGCTGCTTATCAGAAAGAGTAGCCTATGTGGCAGCAGCAGGTTTCCTCCAAAGAAATATGTCAGAATGACCATATGGTTGACATCCAATAGCCAGTGATAAAAATCCACGCGCTCTAGAGGTATCGTTAAATAAAACAAACTTTTTCTTTCTAAGTAGCTAAAGGGGCTGCCACATTACGACGCATCACGCCAACGTAGACTGATGTATGTGATTTTTGCCAGCTACATCGGGATACATCGTTATGTGTTATGCGTGCGTTAGACGTACATTAGACAAACACTGTTCACTACATTGCACTATGTTGACCTACATTAAACGTGGTAGGAACGTACAGTCCACATACTGACAACGTATGGATAATGTACATCTAACGTATGTCTAAAGTATGTTTAGCATTTCTCCAGCATGTCTTGACATATGTAAAGTATGAAGTGTAGTTCTGGCGATCGAATAACATATATAACATTCACCAGCGTTCTGCGAATATACTATGAGCGTAATTAAAGCGTTTTTCGCCCCGGAAGCACATTGGCCATACGCTATGTATATGGTTTGCCCCCGGCGCCAAAAAGTTTGATGCTTCTCGATGTAAAAAAAGTGATTTTACGTATTGGCCGCGCGCTTGTGATATGCGTCGTAATGTGACAAGGCATTAAGAGTCGATGAATGCAGTCCAACCAGCCCCAGCATTCGACACCCGGGATAGTTAAATGCACGGTCACCAGTCACGGTGCACATACATCACAGGTAATTAATTGTTAATTAGGGCTTCAGCTGCTGGCCAATTACCCACTAGAGGTAGGTGATCCAATTTACGAACGAAGGTATCAACACGGTCTATTTAATACTGAAAGGTGAGTTTGGTTATTGATATATATACATATATATATATATGTATATGTAGATCAATAACCAAGATCACTCCCTATCGGCTCAATCCCTATCTCTCCCATGGTAATGTACATTTTTCAGTTCCATCTTGTGGTGGGTTTGATCAGCCCGGCTGCTGGCTGGAGTTTCACATGTAAACACATAGGCCTATAAGGCCAGAGGGTGAGTTTAAAATTTTAAAAAGAGAGATTGCCTGTCATTTGGATTTGGCCGATGTTGCACCTACTGCCTGGTCCTCAGCTCCCTCTGCCCCACCCTCCCTCATTCCTCTGCCCTCCCCCGCTCTCTCCCCTGCCCTCCCCTCCATTCTCTGCCCTCCCCCTTCCCTCACTCCCCTTCCATCCCCCTCCCCTCTCCCTCCTTCCCACCCTCCCCCGGCCTCACCGCCCATCCCCTCCCCTTTCCCTCCCATCCCGACCCTTCCCTCGCCCTATCTCCCTCTTCATCCACGTTACCCAGCGCTCTCACACAACACCTGCCTCCCCTCTCCCTTCCTCCCCCTTCCTCCTCCCCCTTCCCCCTTCCTCCCCTTCACCCATCTCACTTGGCGCTTTCACACCACACTTCTCTCTCCCTTCCCCCTCCTTCTCCACCTCACCCTCCTTCCCCCACACTCCCTCTTCCTCCCCCGCACTCCCTCTCCCCCTCCTCACCCACCTCAGTCAGTGCTCTCACACCAAACCTCACAACCTCCCCCCCCTCCTTGATGTAAGTGTGGGGGGGGGGGGAGGGGGAGGTCCCCACTGGTTGCATGTTGCTACTCCTATAGAACTCCCACCACCACCGCTATCCCCACCCTGCCCCTCCACCTCTCCACCCCACCCAGCGCTGCCACCATACACACATTCTGTGTGGTGGGGGTTGATGGTGTGTGTGGTTGGGGTGTAGGTGGGTGTGTGTGGTGGGTGTGTAGGGTGTGTGTGGTGGAGGTGTAGGTGGTTTGTGGTGGAATTGTAGGGGTCTTGCAGAGCAGCACCTCACAAGCGTCCCTTGAGTATGCGCCCCACCACACACTTATGCAGCCCTAAACCTCCACCACACACACCACCTAACCCCTCACCACATGCATATACCCTCACCACATCCCTAAACGCCCACTGCACCCCCACCACACACCTACACTCCCACCACACACACCACACCTCCACCACCGCCACACACCTACACCCTCACCACACACACCTACACCCTCACCACACACATACCACACACTTACCCCCCAGCACACTCACCCACCACAAACCTACACCACCACCACCCACATACCTATACCCCCACCCCATCCCTAAGCCCCTACCACACACCTACCAAGAGACAGCAGAGTTTCTTCTGACACTCCAATGCTATCAAAATGATCAAATCCACCACCTGGTGTGCTGGCTGTTCTCTTGATTACACAGTACAGGCTGAGTGAGCTGGCTTACTCTTATAGGGTCTTTGCAAATGCTTAATAAGTGCACCATGGGCGTACTCGATTAATCAACTCGGGTCACGCGAGCCACTTTTTGGGGCATGCGCACATCCTACAGACTGGCGTCGAATAATCGAATACGCTTCTCCATGCTCTGGGTGGAACCAATGGTGGCTTAATCCAAAACTTTTTTTTTTAATAACCGATATAACTACAGCAAAATAGGATTTAAAGTATTTTATGATTGCATAGTTTAGTTATATTTCCATTTCATTAATCTGGGTTATTACCACTACAAAACATGTATGACTGGTACTGGTACTGGTACTGGTAGCTGTTATCCTGCAGGACGGTACCAGCGCAAATGTGACGTCATCGTTTCTAGCCACCCCCAGCCAAGAGTTGGGTTACTGAGGTCGGGCCTTTTTGCACATGGCACATGTTTTTGTCAACTCCACTCGCAGTGTTCGATTTGAAATTTTAGCAACTCGGGTGACCCGAGTCGCCCGGGTCGTGTTAATCGAATACGGCCCGTAGGCTTCAGCATTAGCAGGTTACACTAAATTGAATTAGCATTCCCTACTGATCCGAGTGTGGGAAGCCAGAGATTGTGTGGGTCTATAGAACATGGTAGTTTATTACAAAGACGGAAGGATGGTACAACGGGGGGACCTAGTCGACGGCGTCGATGTCGAAGGGAGCTTCCTCGATCGATGGAACCTCTGAGGGCGCCGGAGCCAACCCCTACGCAGTAGTCCTTAAAAAAGAGGGTGGGTGGGCATGGTAAATTATTCTGGTTTACTGGTCGAGCAAAGCCGAATGTCGTTATATGCGGGGGAGGGGAGGTCTGGGGATCAGTGATGTTTGACCCGCCCGCTAGGGTCGTCGTTGGTACCCGACCCCCCCCTCCCCTCGGATCAACCATAATTCCGCCAATTCTCTGCTACAATAAAAGCTTCATAAGTTTGTTTGTTTGTTGTTGTTTTAGTTCCAAGCAACATCTAAGGTCATATCAGGATGAGTACCGACTTGTGACAGTGCGCACTCATGGCGACTTTATAGTGCTGCCCCACTGGGAAACCAGGCCTCCAGCACCATGACCTGATATCCCACTCAGTCACATTATCCTGACACTGAGCCAACCAGTCCTTGCCCTATCCTAATAATGCCGAGCGCCAGGCTAGGAAGCGACAAGTATCAATTTTTAGGTCATTGATTTGACTCGACCAGGATTCGAACCCACAAACTCATGGGTTCGGAACTCCCCATCTCCCAAAACAGGAGACGGACGCTCTACTCATTCGGCCATCCCATCTGTTCAGCTTCATAAGTGCACCTGTATCTAATATTGTAGGATCAAATCTAGGTAAGGAATTAGGTTTTGAAAATGTGATGCTTTCCTCGGCCTATGCAGCTTAAATCATCTCAGCAAGTTGTTGGGTTTGAGAAAACCCTTACATTTGTTTGAGACTTGACTACCCCCCCCCCCCACCCCCCACCTTCCCTCTCGTTTTGGAGTTTGACCAATCTTTTCCGGTTGTTTGAGACTAGAGTATCCCCCTCCTCCTCTATTCCCCTCGGATCATTGGGGTAGCAAACATAATGACGTTCTTCTCTGAGACTGGAGTACCCTCCCCCCCCCCCCTGGTCTTTGGCTTTGGAAAATCCACTCTGGTCATTTCAAACTAGGGTAGCCCCCCCCCCCCCGCCTTCCTCCATTCCCCTTCCGATCCTTGTGGTAATGAACATTACCACATTCCTCTCCGGGTCTAGAGTGCCCCCCCCCCTCCTCTTTAGTCTTTAGATTTGGAGAATTGACTCCATTGTTTTATTTTTCTTAGATCAGAGTACCCCCCTCGATCTTTAGGTTCCTAAAATCTGAACAGTTGACTCTAAGACTAGAGTGACCTCCCCTCCTCCTTACTCTTCAGGTTAAGAAAATCCGTTATATTATTGTTTTTATTTTTTTAATCAGAGTACCCCCCTCGATCTTTAGATTTCTAAAAAATAAATGTCCTCCAACTGTTTGAGATTAGAGTACCCCCCCATATTCCTCTTTAGTCTTCCGGTTTTGAAAATCCACTCCATTGTATTTGGGCTGTTTAGATTAGAGAAACCCCTCCCCCCCGGTGTCCATCTTTAGGTTTCTAACAAAACCCATCCATTTGTTTGAGACTAGAGTACACCCCTCCCCCCCCCCCCCCGTCTGTCTCTCCTCCTGCATTCCACCCTCAGGCCCCCAGTGGCGTAGTAAACATAAACACATTCCTCTCTACCTCCTAACTGTTCAAAGATGTGGCCGAAATAGTCCAACAAAATCGTGAATTTTGTGCTTGACGTCCGTGACCTTGATAATCGCCCACAAGAAATGTAACATAATGGGGGCATTCGACTATGCCTCTCTATGCGAATATCAAAATATTTCCTTACAAATTCCTATTCGACTGGGACCGGAAGTGGGTTTATATACGTATGATTCGGAGGTGTGTTGTGGCTCCATCCGATCCATCCGTAAATCTTGCGGATAGAAAAGGCCCAGTCGAATGCCTCCAGTGACATGGGTGAGGTCTCGGCCCCCTGGTGGGATGTATAGATATTAGGAGCTGTGCATTAGTGATTTTCCTACTCGCTAGGTGGGGCGTTGGAAGGGTTAAGGATTAGCAAGCGTTGCCTACGGGGGCAGCTTGTACAACTTGTACAGCGTCTTGTTTGAAAGAGGTCCACACTGATTTAGTTAGACTTAATATGTCAAAATGTCAGGGTTATTTATAAATGTTTGTTGTGTTCTTTTGTTGTTTTTTCAAGGGGAACGCTGGTGGTAGTAATAGTGGACCTATTTGTGGTTTGGGTTATTTTCCGTTCCAACCAGTGGTCCATAACTGGTTCATCAAAGGTTGTGGTATGTGTTGTCCTGTCTGTGGGAAAGTGCATATAAAAGACCCCTTGCTGTTTATCGGAAAGAGTAGCCTATGTGGCGGCAGCGGGTCTCCTCCAAAGAAATATATCAGAATGACCATATGTTTGATGTCCAATAAACATTGATATGAAAATCAACATGCTCTAGAGGCCTCATTAAATAAAACAAGCTATTTTTTGGTAGTAGTAGTGGTGGTGGTTGGGAAGGATGACTAGAGTAAGATTAGGGTAAAATTCAACTTACGCTATACAGTATAACCCAGTTAAACCAAGCTCGGTTAAACCAAACGATCAGTTAATCCTAACTTTTTTCGAAGGCCCGGCAAAATACTACCATTTATCATATAAAAACGTTGGCTAGAACCAAAGTCAGATAATCTAAATTATCGGTTAATCAAAACAAAATTGTCGGACCCCAGACCACTCAGGTATGGTTAAACCAAACTGTCATGTGGTTATTAGGTTATCTGAGACCCCACCAACTTTTTTATCTGATAAATTGTAGTATTTTGCCGGGCCACTGACAAAATGTTGGCTTAACCAAAATTGTGGTTTAGCCGAGCTTTGTTTCACAGGGTTATACTGTATATACATAAATACAATAACCAAAGTGTCCACATACATTGTATATTACATGTGCAATACATGCTTACTCGAAGCCAAAGCTCAGTTAAACCAATGATCGGTTAATCCAAACAAATTTCTAGGGTCCCTTCAAGTTTGGTTTAACGGGGTTATACTGTACCTATATGCAGTGTGCAGACCTTCTCAGCAAAGGACGATGTGAAAGGTTATCAAGAGAAAAGGACAAAAGTCCCACAAAATTGAAAGGCTGACATATTTGTGAATCCTACTTTTTTTGTAATCGCTTATTTGGTGGTTTTTGTTTTGTTTAGTTTTGTTTGTTGTTGTTGTTTGCATCCTAACAACATAACGGGTGATAATAGGGCGGGTACTGATTTGTGCCAATCTGCACTTGTGGCGACTTTATAGTGCTGCCCCCATTCATAGAGTATTGTTTGCTAGTTTAGATGTTTGTTGTTGTTTTACATCCTAGCAACATATATGGTCATATCAGGATGGGTACCGACTTGTAACCCTGCAAATTCATGGCAACTGTATAGTGCTGTGCCAAAGGGAGACCAGGCTGCTCGCACCATGACCCGATATCCCATACAGTCACATTATCCTGACACTGAGCTAACCAGTCCTTGCCCTTTACTATTAATGCTGAAATTCAGACTATGTAGCGACAAGTATAAATTTGGTAAATTATTGGTTTGGCTCGACCAGGAATAGAACTCCCGACCTTCCGAATGGGAAGCCTGCACTCTACCGATTCGGCCAAAAAGTATGTGAGTGACGCTTGCGCGAGCATCCCACGGAATAGCTCGGTGCTGGTATGACCTTACACGTTGCTGTGATGTAAAACCCCACAGTGAATCACATTAAGCAATCAATTGGTTGATGCGTATAATAGCACAAACTGGCAACCCGAGCCGGCCAATTGGAGAGTGACTTCTTTGAATGGCGGATAAGTGTGAACGCTCTTTGTGCGCATCCTGAAGATGTTTGTAAACGCTTGTAGCCGTCACCGTGCGGTTAGGAGGAAGTGAGTGACTGATTAGGGTTTCATACCCTAGCAACATCTGAGGTCCCCGGGCGCGGTGCTCTAATTGGTAGAGCGCGGGCCTCCCGTGCGGATGTTTGGGAGTTCGGTTCCCGGTCGAGTCAAAACCAAGACTGTATCAAATTGATACTTGTCGCTTCCTAGCCTGGTTTTCGGCATTGATAGGATCAGTCTATGGACTGGTTAACTCAGTGTCAGGATAATGTGACAGAATGGGATATCGGGCCATGGTGTTGGCAGCCTGATTTCCCACTGGGGCAGCACTATAAAGTTGTCATGACTGCGCACTGTCACTAGTCGGTACCAGTCCTGATATGATCTTAGATGTTGCCAGGACATAAAAGTCCAACAACCAACCAACATCTAAGATCACATTTGATTTGCGACAGTGCACACTCATAGTGGATTTATATTGCTTCCCCATTCAGATACCATGCCCGTGGCACTCCGGCACAATGTACCAACCAGCCACGTTATACTGCGTTTGTTTGTTGGTTTGGGGTTTTATGTCCTAGCAACATGTATGTCAATACCAGGATGGGTACCGACAGTGCGGTGACAGTGCGCACTCATGGCGACATATACAGTGTTGCCCCACAAGGGTGACCCAGCCACAAGCAACATGACCCGATCTCCCACTGAGTCACATTAGCCTGATGCAGAACAAACCAGTTCTTGCCTTATCCTAGTAATGCCAAGTATCAGGCTAGGTAGCAATAAAGATGGGTAAAACTTTTCGTTAAAATACTCTGCTCAATTGCCTAGGTTGTATGGCTTTGCATTAACACTATTTTAAGGTAAATAGCATGCTATACCACTGTATAGCTTGCTAGACCACTTTATGGCATGTTAGATCACTTTATGGCATGCTAGACCACTTCTTGGTATGGTAGATCACTTTATGGCATGGTAGACCACTTTATGGCATGATAGACCACTTTATGGCATGCTAGATCACTTTATGGCATGGTAGACCATTTCTTAGCTTTCTAGACCACGTAATGGCATGCTAGACCACCTTATGGCATGTTAGACCACGTTATGGCATGCTAGACCACTTGATGGCATGCTAGATCACTTTATGGCATGGTAGACCACTTTATGGCATGCTAGACCACTTTATGGCATGCTAGATCACTTTATGGCATGGTAGACCACTTCATAGCTTTGACATATCTCAGACCACTTAATGGCATGTTAGACCACTTTATGGCATGCTAGACCACTTGATGGCATGCTAGATCACTTTATGGCATGGTAGACCACTTTATGGCATGCTAGACCACTTTATGGCATGCTAGATCACTTTATGGCATGGTAGACCACTTCATAGCTTTGTCATATCTCAGACCACTTAATGGCATGTTAGACCACGTTATGGCATGCTAGACCACTTGATGGCATGCTAGATCACTTTATGGCATGGTAGACCACTTTATGGCATGATAGACCACTTTATGGCATGCTAGATCACTTTATGGCATGGTAGACCACTTCATAGCTTTGTCATATCTCAGACCACTTAATGGCATGTTAGACCACTTTATGGCATGCTAGACCACTTGATGGCATGCTAGATCACTTTATGGCATGGTAGACCACTTTATGGCATGCTAGACCACTTTATGGCATGCTAGATCACTTTATGGCATGGTAGACCACTTCATAGCTTGCTAGACTACTTAATGGCATGCTAGACCACTTAATGGCATGCTAGACCACTTCATGGCATGCTAGACCACTTCATGGCATGCTCGACCACTTTATGGCATGATAGACCACTTTATGGCATGCTAGATCACTTTATGGCATGGTAGACCACTTCATAGCTTGCTAGACCACTTAATGGCATGCTAGACCACTTTCTAGCATGCTAGACCACTTTATACCATGCTAGACCACTTTATAGCATGCTAGACCACTTTATAGCATGCTAGACAACTTTATATCATACTAGACCAATGTAAAACACAAACAAATCTTAGAATTCCTGAAAGCAGCGGGGCTGTATTGCCTCTTGCAATATTGGCTATATTTGTGTGAGTTGGATTTGACTGTCAGTCAACATATGTCTAACCACTTCAACATTGCATCAGAGATGGTTTGCGCTACCATTTGACATGGATCTGACCATTTTGAAATATTCTATAAATTTTTCAATGTATGCATGTGAATGCGATTGGCAAGACTGACAGAATAGATACCGCTAGCTTTTCGCCATGAATATGGCCCTTGCCGCAGACACAGCATTAAACCATCAGCAACTAATGATTCCTTCTGTAAGAAAGTGTCCATTAAAGCTGCGTAATCCGATGAAATAAATTAACAAAGATTACTTACTTAAAGTTGAATAGTCCGATGGTTTTGAGTTTCTGACATTTTCTGAGATAAATATGTTAGGGTGATCGTTATAATCCACCTTACTTTAATTTTAAGTAACGTTTATTTTAAATGGCTAACTTTTGAGATATTTGAAGTGTAAGCATGCAAAATTAATTTTGGCCAGCACGCCAAAACTCTGACACCATAGGCTTCTACAGTAAGAAGTTCTATTAAATTGACTCGATCTTCCCTTCTATGTAGCGACAAATGTTTAATAAATACACCATTATCTAAGTTAGCTACCTATGTAGAATCAAATCTAGATGATTCTTTTAGTTTTGAAAATTTGATGTTTTCATCGAACTTGTTTTCATGCACTGATATGATCTTAGATGTTGCCAGGACATAAAACTCCAACAACCAACCAACTTACATAATTTTCATTCTCTATATCCAAGTTAGATACTGCTGCATTCCTCCTCAAACATTTAGCCTTGAGGCTTTCCGTGAAAATACTACTGACCACCCCATTTGACCTTGGATGACCTTGTCAGGATGACCTTAGTAGTGAAGAATGCAGCGCCTCTGGTAGGTAGATATTTGAAGGAAGTGAATTCCATTTGGCCGAGGAACCGCCTGGGTACAAGCGCCCCAGGCCTACCAGGGACCAGTCATTGAATAGACGAGTTCGCAATAGACTAGATCACTGTTCCGACTGCACATGCACTGAAAACGGCGCTGGCCGCAAAGCAAAGCTGTACAGCCATTGAGTTTGCCGATATGTACAGGGCAAAACTTAGATTTTCTTCCAAATTAATAAAAATAGATAACAATTTGGCACAAACATGGATGGATGGATGCAATATAAAAATATAATGAATATTATTAAGACACAATTCTCCATAATTAAGCATTTTTAGCTAAGAAACATACAATTTCAGTCACTTTACAGGCTGATGTTTACATCACCATTCATTAGACATAAGTAATTCTTGTTCTAAATATTAAAATGTCAAATGTGTCAACAAAAACTTGTTTAAAAGAAATATTTAACCAATATCTCATTAACCCTACTAATTTTCTATTTCTACATATGTCATTAACCATAGGATAGAAATAAAAACATGAATAAAATAAGTAAAACTGACTCTGGCTAAGCCTATGGCTCTAACACTAGTCTGAGTGCCCAGATTTGTCTAAATCTAAATGCACATGGCATAAGATGTGCTGATTATATTGATGTAAATGCAATGCTGGATAAAAGATTAATATTGTAGTGGTCTGCACTGACCTCTCAGGCAAGTAACCACATAGACAGGTAGGCGTGGGGAGTGTATTGATATCAGGGAGCCTAGGTGGTGTAATGGTTAGCACACTGGCCCGGAATGCAAAGAGATGTGGGTTCGAGTCCCGCTCTAGGCGCAGTATTTCCCATTTTCATCACCCCCACGACAATATCTTAATTTATTATATATATTTTTTTTAGTTGGTATTCTATGTTTCAAACAAGAGCTGAAATGAACTGAAACTAGCACATTTCATAACTGCACCCAGTGTATTAGCATGTGCCATGTGCTTCTCGGGGGTTTGTTTTGCTTTGACACATCCCACAATGCACCGGTCCGCTGGAATGGCGATGTAGTCTATTCCAACCATGCATGCGCTGAAAACGGCGTGCAAAGCAAATCAAAACAACAACCAGTAGTCCACAACTGGTTCATCAAAGGCTGTGGTATGTGCTGTCGTGTCCATGGGAAAGTGCATATAAAAGACCCCTTGCTGCTTATCGGAAAGAGTAGCCTATGTGGTGGCAGCGGGTTTCCTTCAAAGAAATATGTCAGAATGACCATATGTTCGACTTCCAATATCCGATGATGAAAATCAAGGTGCTCTAGAGGCATCCTTAAATAAATCAAGCTTTTTTCCAAAGCAAAACAAAGTCACACAACCATTGATTTTACCGATACACATCGCCCAAAACTCCTGTATTCCTATTATTTTGAATACAATCAAACAATATTGCATAAACATGGGTCCACTCAGGCAACATAATAATGTAATGAATAGAATTATTGAATACATAGTTATCCATAATTAAGCGTTTTGAGTTAATAAACATCCAATTCCACACAAAGGTGTCAGTGACATTCACATCAGGTTGTTCACATGATCAGTACCACTCAGAGTTCAGCTGATGGCACAAGTTCTCTGCTGAAAGTGTATTCTATATTTAAATATAGAGAAATGCAATAATAGTTCAAGTTCCATAATTTCAAGTCCTGAACAATAATATATATTTGATTAATTCCATAGTTTTCAAAAACTGTACGAAACTGATTCTGGCTATGGCTATAGGCTAGACAATTTTTTAATCTAGATTTGTCTAGATTTAAATACAGATGGTGTAAAATGTGCTGATGCCTTTTTCACGCATAAAGTAATAGATAAAAGATTCATATCTTATTCTACGATAATTATTTAATTTGTTGTTCCACCTTTCAAGCAATAGCTGAAATATGTTCTTGCAAACTAACAGATTCCATAGCTTCCCTCACTGCTTCAATATGAACCATGTGCTTCTCTTGGGTTTGTTTTGATTTTACACATCCCACAATGCACCGAGCAGCTGGAATTACGAATTCGTCTATTCACAGGGCTCCTGAATCTCATCTGAATGTCTAGGTGCAACATTGGCTTGGCATTCTGGAAACTGGTCACGTGGGGTGCTGAAACCAGTTCTGACAGTTGTGTCCTTGGGGGACGATGAAAATGGGAAATATTTGCGCCTCGAGCAGGATTCGAACCCACACCACTTGTATTCCAGGCTAGCATGCTAACCATTTCACCACCTAGGCTCCCTGGTGGCATCACCTTATCCATGCCTACTTGCCTAGCTCTTTGCCTGAGAGGTTAGTACAGACTATTACACTCGTCCTCCTGGAATTGTAAGTCTTTTAAATGGTGTATGTCCATATGCTGTCTATTGCTTACAACCACATACATACAGGCAATGAACTTACGTATACACATGTATACACAAGGTAGGTTCCACAACCATACAGCGCATAACTTGTACAGGATCCTGGTCACGTATCTTGGATGTATGTTAGGCGTACGTTATCCAGACTTGTCATTTCGCGGACTGTACGTTCCCACCGCCGTTAATTTTGGTCAACGTAGTTCAACGTAGTGCAACATAGTGAGCAGCATTTGACTAATGTACGTCTAACTTCATCGATGTTCACCTAACGCATACATAACGTACAGCGAACGTAACACTCTGACGTTCTCATTCCGTCGAAAGTTTTCAACATGTCCAAAACCTTGACGCGCCCTGACGTAACTCGACGTAACTCAACACAAATCGATGTCAGTCTAACATTAGCATGATGTAACTCGACGTACCTCAACGTAATGACGAAACGTCACCTACGTCAGCTCACGTTGGCGCCTTATGTCGTAGTGTGACAGGCCTATTAGAGGCTGTTTGAGGCTGTTTATTTCATCAGTTGATTAAAGTTGCATAGTCCGATGGTTTTGAGCTTCTGCCATTTTTCTGAGATAATTATATTAAATTGATTGTTATGACCTACTTTACTTTAGTTTGAAGTACCTTTTATTTTAACTGGCTAAGTTAGTTTTGAGATCTTTGAAGTGCAAATATGCCAAATTAGTTTTGGCAAGCATGCCAAAGCTCTTGACGCCATGGGCTTCTCCAGTAATGGGTTCTATTAAATTGGCTCAGTATTACCTTCTATCTGGCAACACATGTTTAATAAGCGCATCATTATCTGAGGTCGATATGTAGAATCAACATTAGATAATTGTTTAGTTTTTTTGTATTTGATGTTTCATCGGACTATGCAGCTTTAAGCGGGGGGAGATTTCAATCGCAGACAATTGGTCGTCCACATTCCAGCCCTCCTTGTACGATCCTAATGATGCTGATTACCAGGATAGTGAACTTTGCTTGTTCTTAATTTGTATATATGATAGGATTTTTAGAAGAGAACAAACCTTGGCTGTACGTCCATGGTAGTTTATAGGATGATATAAGTCATCAGTTTAACTCGGCCGAGGTTCAAACCCCATGATCTGACAGTCGAGAAATGAGCCCTCAGCTCAATCTACCATTCCAAACTTCAAATGCATTCTCAATTTCTGTCCAACAGTGTTCAGATTTCTAAACAAATTTAACCTATTTTAAGTTCATTATGAAGAGGTGAAGGTCGTTGGTTCTTTCTCTCATATAGGTAGGTACCTGTCTCTATAGTTCAGGTGCGTACCAGTGTAGCTATGCATAGAACCTGCGAGCTCTATACATATGCTCACCCCTCATCGACTTAACTCGGCCGGGGTTCGAACCCCATGATCTGGCATTCGAGAAATGGGTGCTCAATTCAATCGAACCAGTCCTATTTTTAATATGCATTCCTTGGACAAGCATTCAATCAATCAATCAATCAATAGGATACAGCTATAATAGGCCTTGGACCTGTTAGCCGCTCTTAATTAATTGAAATGGAGACAGTTCCCCAGATGTGGTCAATCGCAGCAACTGTCACTGGCTTCTCAACCCCTGACAGAACAGTCTTCAGAATCTGAACAAATCTAAACTATTTTGAGCTCATTATGAAGGTGAAGGTCGTTGGTTCTTTCTCTGATTTAGATACCTGTCTCTATATTCCAGGCCGTCCTGATATGACCTTAGATGTTGCTAGGACGTAAAACAACAACAAACAAACAAACAACTATATTCCAGGTGCGTACCAGTGTAGCAGACTGGACACATCCAGGAATCTCACTGCCTGAGGTGGACTCGAACCTGCGAGCTCTATACAAAGGCCTACCCCCTCCAGCACATTACACCGGATGTGCACACATTCATTTCCGTATATGAATAACTTTCTGCTGAAACTTATGTGGAAGGGGAATTAAATTCACTTAGAACGAGTCATGGATTCCACCGCACATGCGTGAATAGCAGGCCGTCGTGGCGACGGTATACATAAAGTGTGTGAAGTGTGTGAAGTGTGTGAAGTGTGTGGAGTGTGTGAAGTGTGTGAAGTGTGTGAAGTGTGTGGAGTGTGTGGAGTGTGCGGAGTGTGTGGAGTGTGTGGAGTGTGTGGAGTGTGTGGAGTGTGTGGAGTACGTGGAGTGTGTGGAGTGTGTAGAGTGTGTGGAGTGTGTGAAGTGTGTGAAGTGTGTAGAGTGTGTGAAGTGTGTGGAGTGTGTGAAGTGTGTGACGTGGGTGAAGTATGTGAAGGGTGTGAAGTGCGTAAAGTGTGTGGAGTGCATGGAGTGTGTGGAGTGTGTGAAGTGTGTGGAGTGTGTGAAGTGCATAAAGTGTGTGGAGTGCGTGGAGTGTGTGGAGTGTGTGAAGTGTGTGAAGTGTGTGGAGTGTGTGGAGTGTGCGGAGTGTGTAGAGTGTGTGGAGTGTGTGGAGTACGTGGAGTGTGTGGAGTGTGTAGAGTGTGTGGAGTGTGTGAAGTGTGTGAAGTGTGTGAAGTGTGTAGAGTGTGTGAAGTGTGTGGAGTGTGTGAAGTGTGTGACGTGGGTGAAGTGTGTGAAGGGTGTGAAGTACGTAAAGTGTGTGGAGTGCATGGAGTGTGTGGAGTGTGTGAAGTGTGTGGAGTGTGTGAAGTGCATAAAGTGTGTGGAGTGCGTGGAGTGTGTGGAGTGTGTGAAGTGTGTGAAGTGTGTGAAGTGTGTGAAGTGTGTGGAGTGTGTGAAGTGTGTGAAGTGTGTGGAGTGTGTGAAGTGTGTGAAGTGCGTGTTGAGTGTGGAGTGTGTGAAGTGTGTGAAGTGTGTGAATTGTGTGGAGTGGTGTGGAGTGTGTGAAGTGTGTGAAGTGTGTGAAGTGCGTGTTGAGTGTGGAGTGTGTGAAGTGTGTGAAGTGTGTGAAGTGTTGAATTGTGTGGAGTGGTGTGGAGTGTGTGAAGTGTGTGAAGTGTGTGTAGTGTGTGAAGTGTGTGTTGTGTGTGAAGTGTGTGAAGTGTGTGTTGTGTGTGGAGTGTGTGAAGTGTGTGAAGTGTGTGAAGTGTGTGGAGTGTGTGGATGTGTGGAGTGTGTGAAGTGTGTAAAGTGTGTGTTGTGTGTGAAGTGTGTGAAGGGTGTGAAGTGTGTGGAGTGTGTGAAGTGTGTGAAGTGTGTGTTGTGTGTGGAGTGTGTGAAGCCCGTGAAGCGTGTGGAGTGTGTGGAGTGTGTGAAGTGTGTTGAGTGTGTGGAGTGTGTGGAGTGTGTGGAGTGTGTGGAGTGTGTGAAGTGTGTGAAGTGTGTGAAGTGTGTGGAGTGTGTGAAGTGTGTGAAGTATGTAAAGTGTGTGAAGTGTCTGAAGTGTGTGGAGTGTGTCGAGTGTGTTGAGTGTGTGAAGTGTGTGAAGTGTGTGGAGTGTGTGGAGTGTGTGAAGTGTGTGGAGTGTGTGGAGTGTGTGGAGTGTGTGAAGTGTGTGAAGTGTGTGAAGTGTGTGAAGTGTGTGAAGTATGTAAAGTGTGTGGAGTGTGTGGAGTGTGTGAAGTGTGTGAAGTGTGTGGAGTGTGTGAAGTGTGTGAAGTGTGTGAAGTGTCTGAAGTGTGTGGAGTGTGTGGAGTGTGTGAAGTGTGTGAAGTGTGTGAAGTGTGTGAAGTGTGTGGAGTGTGTGGAGTGTGTGAAGTGTGTGAAGTGTGTGGAGTGTGTGAAGTGTGTGAAGTGTGTGGAGTGTGTGGAGTGTGTGAAGTGTGTGAAGTGTGTGAAGTGTGTGGAGTGTGTGAAGTGTGTGGAGGGTGTGGAGTGTGTGAAGTGTGTAGAGTGTGTGAAGTGTGTGAAGTGTGTGAAGTGTGTGAAGTGTGTGAAGCGTGTGAAGCGTGTGAAGTGTGTGAAGTGTGTGAAGTGTGTGAAGTGTGTGAAGTGTGTGTAAAGTGTGTGAAGTGTGTGGAGTGTGTGGAGTGTGTGAAGTGTGTGAAGTGTGTGAAGTGTGTGAAGCGTGTGAAGCGTGTGAAGTGTGTGAAGCGTGTGAAGCGTGTGAAGTGTGTGAAGTGTGTGAAGTGTGTGAAGTGTGTGAAGTGTGTGAAGTGTGTGTAGTGTGTGAAGTGTGTGAAGTGTGTGAAGTGTGTGAAGCGTGTGAAGTGTGTGAAGTGTGTGAAGCGTGTGAAGTGTGTGAAGTGTGTGAAGTGTGTGAAGTGTGTGAAGTGTGTGAGTGTGTGAAGTGTGTGAAGTGTGTGAAGTGTGTGAAGTGTGTGAAGTGTGTGAAGTGTGTGAAGTGTGTGAAGTGTGTGAAGTGTGTGTAAAGTGTGTGAAGTGTGTGAAGTGTGTGGAGTGTGTGAAGTGTGTGAAGTGTGTGAAGTGTGTGGAGTGTGTGAAGTGTGTGGAGTGTGTGGAGTGTGTGGAGTGTCTGAAGTGTGTGAAGTGTGTGGAGTGTGTGAAGTGTGTGGAGTGTGTGGAGTGTGTGAAGTGTGTGAAGTGTGTGAAGCGTGTGAAGTGTGTGAAGCGTGTGAAGCATGTGAAGTGTGTGAAGTGTGTGAAGTGTGTAAAGTGTGTGAAGTGTGTGAAGTGTGTGGAGTGTGTGAAGTGTGTGAAGTGTGTGAAGTGTGTGAAGTGTGTGAAGTGTGTGGAGTGTGTGGAGTGTGTGGAGTGTGTGAAGTGTGTGAAGTGTGTGAAGTGTGTGAAGTGTGTGAAGTGTGTGCAGTGTGTGAAGTGTGTGCAGTGTGTGAAGTGTGTGCAGTGTGTGAAGTGTGTGAAGTGTGTGTTGGCGATGATTAAAGTTGCATAGTCGGATGGTTTTAAGTTTCCGTAATTTTTCTGCGATAAATACATTAAATTGATTGATATAATCTACCTTACTTTAGCTTGGATTAACTTTGATTTTAAGTTCCTAACTTTGGAGATATTTGAAGCGCAAACATGTCAAATTAATTATACAAAGGACGGGATGGCCGAATGAGTTAGAGCGTCCGTCTCCCGTGTTTGTAGACGTGGGACCGTGGGTTCGAATCCTGGTCGAGTCAAATCAATGACTTAAAAATGTATACTTGTTGCTTCCTAGCCAGGCGCTCGGCATTATTAGGATAGGGCAAGGAGCAGTGGAATGGGGAAGACCAATCGTCCACGATTGAAATTTCCCCTGCTTAAACAACTAATGTACCGACAACAAAAAAGAAAGAAAAAAAGTTAAGTTTATTTTATGAAAGGCCCTGTCACATTACGGCGTATGGCGGGAGCGTATGGCGGCGTAGCGGCTTACGTCATATACGTCGCCATACGCCGCATACGCTACGCATACGCTACGCATACGCTACGCATACGCTATGCATACGCTACGCATACGCTACGCATACGCCGCCAGGGCCGCAACACGCCGGCGTATGTGAAGCCTATGATGCATACGCCGCCATACGCTTTCATAAATCCGTCCGTCCAAATTTTTTTGTGCATGCTCAAAAAAACGCGACCTATGAGGGCGTATGGCCCATACTGTCAAAAAATGTCACAGCACGCTCCCATACGCTCCCATACGCTACGCATACGCTACGCATACGCTACGCATACGCTCTTCATACGCTCCTCATACGCTCAAACACACCCGAAAGTGGCACCCGATGGCGTACGTAGGTTTTCAATACGCTCCCGCCATACGCCGTAATGTGACAGCCCCTTAACAACACCCCTAGAGCACATTGATTGTTATCATTGACTATTGGACGTCAAACATATGGTCATTGTGACATATTTCTTTGGAGGAATGCCGCTGCCACCCCACATAGGCTACTCTTTCCTATAAGCAGCAAGGGGTCTTTTTTTTATATGCACTTTCCAACAGATAGGAGAGCACATACCACATCCTTTGATGAACCAGTTGTGGATCGCTGGTTGGAACGGAAAATGACCCAAACTGCAAATGTGTACACTGAGAGGGATCGATCCGACACTCTACGGCTTGAGCTACATCCCGCTACCTTCCAAAAAAAGAAAACCAAAAAGAAAAACTCTTGTCACCATAGGCTTCTGCAGTAACAGGTTCTATTGAATTGACTTAATGTTCCCTTCTATTTGGCAACAAATGCCTAATAAGTGTATGAGTATCTAAGTCAGATATGTAGAATAAAATCCAAATAATTGTTTTGGTTTTGGAAAAGTTCATGCTTCCTCGGATGTTTGTTGTTTGTTTGTTGTTGTTTTACGTCCTAGCAACATCTAAGGTAATATCAGGACGGGGCTCTCATCGGACTCTGCAGCTTCAATCACCCGCCGTGTGTATACAAGGAACAATCAAAGCTGACAGATTAAACTCAACTCCTATGGCAATGACCACTTTTCTCATACCAACATTTAAGGTCATATCAGGACTGGTACCAACTTATGACAATAAACACTCATGGCGAATTTATAGTGCTGCCCCACTGGGAGACCAGGCCGCCAGCACCATGACCCGATATCCCACACAGTCACATTATCCTGACACTGAGCCAACCAGTCTTTGCCCTATCCTATTAATGCCGAGCTCCAGACTAAGTAGCGACAAGCATAAACTTTGTAAGTCATTGGTTTGACTCGGCTGGCATCCAAATACCCGACCTTCTGTGCCACTTGAGTAAAAAAAATGGCAGGAAATTCTTACTTCTATCCCGAGATTGTAGTGTTGAACTCAGCCGTCAGGTGGCGCCAGGTGTAATTGAATTAGTGCGATAGAGGTTAGAGTGTACCTCCTTGAATCCACAAAGTAAATCTTTGGTCACTCACCTCACTCTCCTCCTCCAACACTCAGGACTTTCAGTTCTGACGCTAGTTAGTTTGTTGTTGTTTTACATCCTAGCAACATCTAAGGACATATCAGGACGAGTACCGACTTGTGACATTGCACATTCATGGTGACTTTGCAGTGCTGCCCCACTGGGAGATCAGGCCACCGGCACCATGACCCGATATCCCACACAGTCACATTATCCTGACACTGTGCTAACCAGTCCTCGTCCTATCCTATTAATGCCGAGTGCCTGGCTATGTAGCGATAAGTATCAATTTTATAAGTCATTAGTTTGATTTGGCTGGGATTCGAACTCCTGACCTTCCACATGGGAATCTTGTGCTCGACCGATTCGGCAACTATATCCGGTTTGACATTAGTTAGTGGTGATTGCTTGGTGCTGTGTTGGCAGCGAAGCCATAATCACGGTGAGAAGTGTTCAAATCTTATCATGTTGTATTATTATCGGGCCATCGCTTTTACACAGAATGCTAAAGCAGACAATCAGCTATGTCTTGAGAGACAATTTTGAAGTTAAAAGCTCACAATTACAAAAAAAATTTGCGGCCAGGTAAAAACTCAAGATAAAAGTATTTTTCTTCCTGAATTGGTAAAAATTATTTTAATGAACTGTATAAGGCGGTATAGTCCTACCACCCTCAAGAAGGCTAGGATCGCTTCTTGTTTTACATTATTTACAAGAGCACGCATGGTGCTTATGAAATTGTGGGTGCAAGGATATAAAATCTATGCAGTTTAATACAATATGGAGTTCGGTTCCCGGTCGAGTCAAACCAATGACTTATCAAATTGATTCTTGTCACTTCTTAGCCTGTTGCTCAGCATTAATAGGATACGGCAAAGACTGGTTAGCTCAGTGTCAGGATAATGTGACTGAGTGGGATATTGGTTCATGGTGCTGGTGGCCTGATCTCCCAATGGGGCAACACTATAAAGCCACCATGAGTGTGCATTGTCACAAATCGGTACCTGTCCTGATATGACCTTAGATGTTGCCAGGACGTAAAATACAAAAAAAACAATCCTCTGCGAATAGGCGCTTTGGCTTAACTGTTCCAGTTTTTGGACATAAATCACCATGCACTCAGGGGGATAGCGCTAATTGTCTCAATCCTTTGATCATTAATCATTTTAGATCACATTTCCGGTAATTAAGGCGCGTCGTCACGGTCTACTTGGCAATAGTTTACACCCCCGCCATCCACTCTCCACACCCCCACACCCACCCTACACCCCACTCCCACCACAACCACCTCGTCTGCCCCCAACACACCCAGACTTACACGCACAATTCGAAAGGAGGTCATATGTACCAGAGTTTGCGGGGGGGGGGGTTGTTGGGGGGGCGGGTCTGTGATGGTTTATTTACCCTGTCCATAATGAGTAAGTCACATTGCGCCTTGTTTTTCATGGCTGAACAGCAATAATCTCAATTTGGTAGTAGTAGCCTTGTCATCTTGTCATTTTGTCATCTTGTTATATATTGTGACGTTAAAGCTGCATAGTCCAATGAAAACATCAAATTTTCAAAACCAAAACAATTATCTACATTTTATTCTAATATCCGACTGAGATACTGGTGCACTTATCAAACATTTGTCACCACATTGAATGGAATACGAATTACAGAACCAGGTTAATAGAACCTGTTACTGCAGAAGCCTATGGTGTCAGGGTTTTGGCGTGCTTGCCCAAATTGATTTGGCGTGTTTACACTTCAAATATCTCAAATGTCGGCCATTTTAAATCAAAGTTACTTCAAACTATAGTAAGGTATGTTATAACGATCAACCAAATATATTTATCTCAGAAAATAACAGAAACTCAAAACCATCGGACCATGCAACTTTAATAACTATATCAACTAACTAATAACTTGCAAAGTAATAGCTTATACAGTACAACCCCGTTAAACCAAACTTGAAGGGACCCTAGAAATTTGTCTGGATTAACCGTTCATTGGTTTAACCGAGCTTTGGCTTTGACTTTGATTTTGAGGAAGCGTGTATTGCACACGTAATATACAATGTATGTGGACACTTTGATTATTGTTTTTTTATGTATGTACAGTATAACCCCGTTAAACCAATCTCGATTAAACCAAACGATCGGTTAATCCAAACTTTTGTTGGCGGCCCAACAAAATACTACCATTTATCATATAAAAAAAGTCAGTGGGGTCTCAGATGACCTTATAACCAGATGAAAGTTTGGTTTAACCATACCGGAGTGGCCTGGGGTCCGACAATTTTGTTTGAATTAACTGATAATTTGGATTAACCAACTTTGCTTTAACCAACTTTTTTATATGATAAATGGTAGTATTTTGCCGGGCCGCCGAAAAAAGTTTGGATTAACCAATCGTTTGGTTTAACCGAGCTTGGTTTAACAGGGTTATACTGTAATAACTTGCACATGGAAATGTCCCCGGTAGATGTCTGTAAATATACAACTCTCACATGTGACCCCGTCCTGATATGACCTTAAATGTTGCCAGGACGTAAAGCTCCAACAACCAACTAACTCACATGTGAGAAGTTCAGAGCTGCATAGTCCAGGCAAATTCTCAAATTTTCTAAATCAAGACATTGACCTAGATTTTATCCTACATATCGAGCTTAGATATGGGTGTGCTTATCAAGCGCGTTTTGCTGCATAGAAGGGATCACTGAGGCAATCTAATAGAACCTGTTGCTGCTGAAGCCTCCGGTGTCAGAATGTTTACGTGCTTGCCATCATTAATTGTGCATGTTTATACATCAAATATCTCCAAAGTTAGCCATTTAGAATCGAAATTACTTCAAGCTAAAATTAAGTAGATTATAGCCACCAATCAAATGTATTTATCTTAGAAAATGGAAGAAACTCCAAAAAACCGGACAAGGCAACTTTTATTCTTGCAGATGTGTTCACGTGTTTCGTTATGGTAGATCGTGGGATTCGAACGCACGGGTTCGAACCCTGATCGAGTAAAACCAAAGACATACAAATTTATACTTGTTGCTTCCTAGCTAGGCGGTCAGCGTTATTAGGATAGGGTAAGAACTGGTTGGCTCACTGTCAGGATAAAAAAATTGTGGCTGAGTAGGATATCGGGTCATAGTGCTAGCGGCCTGATTTCCCATTGGGGCAGCACTATGAAGTCGCCATGAGTGCGCACTGTCACATCTCCAGTCAGGACCTCTCCTGATATGACCATAGATGTTGTCAGGACGTAAAACTCCAACAACCAATCAACATTTCAAGTGTATAGATATTAGCTATCAGAATCATCCGATAAACTAAAGCTGCCAACAGGTTCGGGTTCCAGAATATCAATGTTTTATTCCGCGTGCAGTCCTCTATGTTTGACTTCAGAGGGAACCATAACCGCACTAAGTATGTGTCATGTGACTTGTGTTGTGCCTTCAGCCATTCCTCCCACGGACCCAACCAGACGGGATGGCTGAATGAGTTGAGTGTCCGTCTTCAGTTTTAGTAGATCGTGGGACTCAAACAAATGACTTTAAAATTTATACTTATCGCTTCCTAGCCAGGCGGTCACCATTAATTGGATACGGCAAGGACTGGTTAGCTCAATGTCAGGATAATGTGACTGAGTGGGATATCAGGTCATGGTGCTGGTGGCCTGATTTCCCAGTGGGGCAGCACAATATATTTGCCATGAGGGTTCACTGTCACAAGTCGGTACCCACCCTGATATGACCTTAGATATTGTCAGGACGTAAAACTCCAACAACCAACCAACGTTTCATGTGTGTAGATATTAGCTATCATCCAATAAACTAAACCTGCCAACAGGTTTGGGTTCCATAATATCAATGTTTTATTATGCGTGCAGTCCCCCATGTTTGACTTCAAAGGGAATCATAACCGCAGTAAGTATGCATCACGTGACTTGTGTTGTGCCTTCCTCCCACGCCCCCCGCCCCCCCCCCCCCCCACTGTGGGTGCGTTCGGTTAACCACCTGCGCTACAACGTGCGCAGAACACCCGTTATGAAGCACACAAACGCGCCCACAATCTCTCCTTCGTCGGAGGGGGCGGGGGGGGGGGGGGGGGGGACGTAGCTCAGGCGGTAGAGTGTCCACCTGTGAAGGTGTCGGTTATCCAATCGATCCTGCTTAGTGGACACATTTGCAGTTTGGTCTATTTTCCGTTCCAACCAGTGATCTACAACTAGTTCATAAAAGGCTGTGGTATGTGCTGTCCTGTCTGTGGGGAAGTGCGGTAGAGTGTCCATCTGTGAAGGTGTCGGTTATCCAATCGACCCTGCTTAGTGGACACATTTGCAGTTTGGTCTATTTTCCGTTCCAACCAGTGATCCACAACTAGTTCATAAAAGGCTGTGGTATGTGCTGTCCTGTCTGTGGGGAAGTGCATTTAAAGGTCCCGTTGCTGCTTATTGGGATGAATAGCCTATATGGCGGCAGTGGGTTTCCTCTAATAATACATGTCAGAACGACCATACATTTTACGTCAATTAGTCGATGATACAAAAATCAATGTGCTCTAGAGGCGTCATTAAATAAAACAAGTGTTACTTTTTTCTCTCCTTCATTGTCGTCTGCTTCTTCTTTCTTCACAGGGCGCGGTGGCCGAATCGGTAGAGCGCGAGCCTCGCGTTAGGGAGATCGGGAGTTCAATTCCCGGTCGAGTCAAACCAATGACTTATAAAATTGATACTTGTTGCTTCCTAGGCTAACACTTGGCATTATTCAGATAGGACAAGGACTGGTTAGCTCAGTGTCAGGATAATGTGATTGAATGGGAGATTGAGTCATGGTGGCAGTGGCCTGATTTCACAGTGGGGCAGCATTATAAAGTCGCACTGTCACAAGTCGGTACCCATTCTGATATGACCTAATGGGCCTGTCACATTACGACGTTTCGAGCCAACGTGTGACGACGTGTTGCAATTTTAGGCGAAATGTCGGTACATGTCCAGCACGTTACCGGGACGTTACCGGGGCGTTTCTGGCACGTCGGTACATAGCAACGTGTGAATTGACATGTCGGAGCCTGTCGGCGTGCGTCGGTCCGCGGCCAAAGTTTTGTGCTTGCACAAAACTTTTTGAGCGGACTGACGTGCGCCGACGTGTTGGAGGGGGCGTTACGGACACATTAGCAACACGTCGAACCCGTTTGAGGCACGTTGGCTGAACGCTGGCATGACGTTGATCAACATCTGTTAAACGTTGGCATTTTTTTCGCCAAACTGCGAGCGTTCCGTCGGTGCGTCTGCAACGTCCCGCCAGCGGGTTCCCAGCGTGCCAGCAGCGTGTTATTGGCGTGTTGTTGGCGCTCCGCCAGCGTTTCTCATCATGTTGGACGTGTTTCCGGCGCACCTGGACGCGTGGGCGGTGGGTCTGGACGTGCTGCCACCGCGTCCTGACGTGTTGGGGGCGGGTGTGTACGGGTTCACACAATACTAATACCATACCAACTCGCTGCCTCCACGCCGTCAACGCGCCGACAGCGCGCAGACAACACGCTGACAACACGCTGGGAACCCGCTGGCGGCACGTTGACACTTTCGTCCACTGCGCGTCGAACCTCGTTGGCTGCGCGCTAATACCATGCTACTAACCTGTCCAGTTTTCTCCCAAAACGCCGAAAAGTTGGACGTCTCTTGACGGGTTGCAAATATTTTGCGCGTTGCTGGCACGCCGGCAGAAACGTTGTAATGTGACAGGGGTATAAGATGTTGCCAGCATGTAAAACTCAAAACAACCAACCAATCTTCTTTCGTCGAAAGCTTTGAGAACCAACTCGGTCACATGATCTCGTGAAGCACAATCAAAGCAGCATAAACCTGTACACAAATAAACCAGATATATTAATTTTTTTGAAGTTTCTGCTTTCTTTTCTTTTTTGTTGTTGTCTCTGTCTTTTTTTCTTCTTTTTTTAACTACAAAAAAGGGTATGTATATCAGATCTGCTGATGAATTCACTGCCGAGCTGTCCTGGTAGCTTTAGTTTGAATAGTTGGTTGTTGGAGCGTACGTCCTGGCAACATGTAAGGTCATGTCAGGATGAGTACCGACTTGTAACAGTGCGCACTCATGGCGATTTTATAGTGTTTCCCCACTGAGAGACCAGGCCACCAGCACCATGACCCGATACCCCACTCAGTCACATTATCCTGACACTGAACCCAACCAGTCCTTGCCCTATCCTAATAATGCCAAGCACCAGGCTAGGAAGCGACAGGTATACATTTTTAAGTCATTGGTTTGACTCGACCAGGGTTCGGAATCCCACGATCTACCAAAATGGGAGACGGACGCTCAACTCAATCGGCCATCCCGTCTGGTTGGTCGAGTTAAGTTGGGTGGTGGGTAGGTGTAGAGAGGTGGAGGGGTGGAGGGGGGAGATAGTTGGGTACTCACCTCACGGTGGTGTGTCGCGGTTCAAGTGGACAGAAAGAGGAGATGGGGAGGGCGGGGAGTGGCACGACACAGGCAGTGGGTACATGTAAATATTCCCCCTCACTCACACACAAATTCACACACACCCTCACCACAAACACACACACATATATATATATGTGATGCATAAGCATTATATAAGTATAATTAATTGGAAGCTTTCACACCTTATTATATAGACCTATTTCATGTGATGTTAGCATTGGTATTTAGGTCAGTGCGCACGCAGCTTGGCTGCAGGACAACACAGGGTCACATTGCAAACTCAATGGCTATGAGCAATCTTCATAGAGAAAATGTGAAATATCTCTAAAACCACACCACTCAGAAACAAACCGCTTGGCACACATATAGAAAATATATTCAACAAAAAGATCATATTAAATTTATGGCAGTGTCGACCCGTACGTGACCGTACATGTAGAGTTGAAGTCTAGGCATAGTGCGCATGCACGGTCATTCCTCACATATCTTTAGCAGTTGCTAAGCATACGTGACCGTACTGGTAGAATCGAAGTCTAGGCGTACATGCACATTCCTCACGTATCTTTAGCAGTGTCTACGCGTATGTGATGCCATACCCAGTTTCACTGAGTTTATTCATGATTTTATTTAGACCCTATGCTTAAATATATATAATAAATTAAGATTTTAATTTGGTGGAAATAGCCCTAACCCTAACCCTAACTCTAACCCTACAGATGCGCGCGCAGCGCACGCATGTATACCTAGACTTCAACTCTACCCATACAGTCACGTACGGGTAGACACTACGTAAATTTATATGGTTAGGGTTCTGCATTTCTATTAAATTTTAATAAAATTTACGTGTTGCACTGTGCGTATCAGCAAACTCAATGCATTGTCAATGGCTGTGAGCAATCTTCATACAGAAAAAGTGAAATATCTCTAAAGCTAGACCACCTAGAAACAAACCACTTGGAACACATATAGAACACATATTCACCAAACAGATTCTATTAAATTTATAAGGTTAGGGTTCTGCATTTCTATTAATTTTGAATAAAACTGACGTTTTGCACTGCGCGTATCGGCAAACTCGATGGCAGTGTGCCTTCGTCCTGCAGGCAAGCTGCGCGCGCATACATGATGTTTATAAACATTGAAAGGCACCTATTCTAAGTCATCTACTTACTGATCTGATATTAAATTGTTCATCTATTATGCAACTGCGCCGATTGTGTCGCCCCCTGCCTTCAAACGCTGTAACTTGTCTGGCTTATGTACTATATAATTTATTATGTGGATATAAATAACGGCAGCCCCCTTAATGTTTCTCTTTAACCTCCATGTTATTCAATGCGGAGCTGCATTCTCTCCTCCCCGCCTCCTCTACACCATGGGCCAACTGTCACTCTGCTCACTTTTTTTTTCTTTTTTTTGGTACATTAGTTGTTTAAGCAGGGGAAATTTCAGTCGCAGACAACTGGTCTTCCTCATTCCACTGCTCTTTGCCCTATCCTAGTAATGCCGAGCATCTGGCTAGGAAGCGACAAGTATCAATTTTTAAGTCATTGGTTTGACTCGACCAGGATTCTAACCCACGATCTACCAACACAGGAGACGGACGCTCTAACTCATTCGGCCGTCCCCGTCTGGTTAAAACTTTCAAAACGAGGTTGATCATTAAAAGCATTACTTTACTCTGAAGGCACTTTTATTAGAAAAGGTTAACTTTGGAGGTATTTTAAGTGCAAAGATGCTAATTTAATTATGGCCTGCTTTTGTCAACAATCTGATCCCGTAGGCTTCAGCACTGACATGTTTTATTAACCCTGGGGTTCGAATCTCACGAGCTACCAAAACGGGAGGCGGGCGCTCAACCCATTCGGTCATCCAGTCTGGGTTATCCTTGCGCTCACCTCCCCAGGTTGTTTGTTGTTGTTTGTTGTTGTTTGACGTCCTAGCAACATCTAAGATCATATCAGGACGCGTACCGACTTGTGACAGTACGCACTCATGGCGATTTCATAGTGCTGCCCCACTGGGAAATCAGGCCGCCGGCACCATGACCCGATAACCCACTCAGTCACATTATCCTGACACCGAGCTAAGCAGTCCTTGCCCTATCCTAATAATGCCAAGCACCAGGCTAGGAAGCGACAAGTATCAATTTTTAAGTCATTGGTTTGACTCGACCGTGAACCGAACTCCCGGAACTGCCGATCTTCCGCATGCGAGGCGTGTGCTCTACCGATTCGGCCACCACGCCCGGTCCCTCCCCAGGTAATGGCAACATGCATAGGTGGGGTTATTTGTTTTGGGGGGTTTTACATCCTAGCAACACCTACGGTCAAATCAGGCTGGATACCAACTTGTGACAGTGCGCACTCATGGTGACTTTATAGTGCTGCCCCACTGGGAAACCAGTCCATCAGCACCATGACCCAATTTCCCACTCTGTCCCATTATCTTGACACTGAGCTAACCAGTCTTTGCCCTATCTTAATCATGCCAAGCGCCAGGCTAGGTAGCGACAAGTATCAATTTGTGAGTCATTGTGTTTGACTCTGCTTGGGTTTGAACTCCCGACCATAGTGAGCCTGAACTCTTAATGAGTCGGCGACCACGTCCGGTTTGTATAAGTGGGTGTCGGTAGCCTATTTGAACGAGGTCACTGATGGCTTAACGGTCATGGCACCTGTCCTATAAGTAAGGAAATTTGGGTTCTGGACTGAGTCCACTTTCTCCCCACCCCACCCCCCACCATCCACCCACCAGTCCATGACCTTTACATCACCATGTGAACATGATAAAAGAATATGTGTATATATGCATGCTTGCACACACACATACACACATATATATATATATATATATATATATATATATATATATATATATATTTATATATATATATATATATATATATATATATGATGCGTAAGGACTTCTATGCGTATATATGCCCCATATATGCATGGCTCGCTGAAGTGGTGAGTAGCGCTGTCTAACAGTGGCCTAATCGGTAGAGCGCAGGCTTCCCATGCGGAAGGTCTGGAGTTCGAATCCCAGCCGAGTCAAACCAACGACTTACAAAATTGATACTTGGTGCTTCCTAGCCTGGCGCTCAGCATTAATAGGATAGGGCAAGGATTGGTTAGTGCAGTGTCAGCATAATGTTAATGTGCGGGATATCGGTTCATCGTGCTGGCAGCCTGGTCTCCCAGTAGGGCAGCACTCTAAAATCGCTATGAGTGTGCACTGTCACAAGTCGGTACCCGTCCTGATATGACCTTAGATGTTTCTAGGGCACAGAACTGACTGACAAACAAGCAAACCACTTGAGGTGGTGAGTAGCAACGGAATGCAAAGAGATGTGGGTTCGAGTCCCGATCTAGGCACAATTTGTCCCATGTTCATCACCCCCATGACACTGGTTCCATGACCAGGATCATATACAAGCTATGCACTGTATAGTTGTTGAACCTATGCTATGTATATATATATATATAAATATATATATATGTAAGTGCATTGCCTGTATGTACCTAATTGTAAGCATTACAAGACTTACAATTCCAGGAGGACAAGTGCAGTAGTCTGAACTGACCTCTCAGGTAAGGAGCCGCATACACAGGTAGGTCTGGGTTGGGTGGTGACATCAGGTATCCTCGGTGGTGTAATTGTTAGCACACTGACCCATAATTCAAAGAGATGTGGGTTTGAGTCCCACTCTAGGCACAATATTTTCCATTTTCCATCACCCACATGACACTGGGGCTGTGACCAGGATCCTGTACAAGCGATGTGCTGTATGGTTGTTGAACCTACCCTGTGTATGTAAATGTAAGTGCATTGCCTGTATGTACCTGATTGTAAGCATTCAAAGACTTACAATTCCAGGGGGACGAGTGCAGTATTCTGAACTGACCTCTCAGGCAAGGAGCCGCATAGACAGGTAGGCGTGGGTAGTGTGGTGACATCAGGGAGCCTAGCTGATGTAATGGTTAGCACACTGACCCAGAATTCAAAGAGATGTGGGTTTGAGTCCCGCTCTAGGCGCAATATTGACTATTTTCATCACCCGCGCCCCCCACGACATAGCTATTTAAGTCATAATGTCTACAAACTGTATCCTGGAGGCAACACCAACCTTCGCCACCTCCCTCCACTGTGGAGGTGCTTCCGTTGTGCTATGACTCTTCACCCGCGGGAAGAATTAGTCATAAGAAAATATATGGTTTACTAGTAGTCATAAGAAACCTTATGCCAAGAGATCTCAATCTCAGTCAAGGCTATTTCCTTTTCTTCACACATTTTATTTGTTTGTTTCTTCTTCCATTCTTTTCTTTATTTTCCTCTGCCTTTGTTTTGGTACTTTTTTAAATGACATTTTTTGCCTGTGATTCTTTTTTTCTTTTTTTCTTTTTCTTTTTTTTCTTTTTTAGGGGGGGGAGGCTTTATGTTGGATAAACAGCTCTGGTAAACAGTGTGGGTAAATAACTGTACCAACAAGCAACCATCCTATTCCTAGCCTATGGCGTTTACAAGATATGTCGGGTTCAGCTCAATGTCGTCTGCTGCTTAGCAAATCTGACTGGTTGGCTCAGTGTCAGGATAACGTGACTGAGTGGGATATCACGTCATAGTGCTGGCAGCCTGGTATCCTAGTGGGGCAGCACTATAAAGTCGCCATGAGTGTGCACTGTAACAAGTCGGTACCTGGCATGATATTGCTATAGATGCTATCGCTGATAGATGTTGCTACGGCATAAAACCCCAACGAACAAACAAATCAGAAGTCGGTACCCGTCATGATATGCCCTTAGATGTTGCCAGGATGTAAAATTCCAACAACCAACCAACTTAGCAAATCTGATTATAGATAACAAAATATTCGCAACTATCCAGAGTAGGGGGTCAATGCCAAACCCTGCCTAAATCCAAGCAAAAACTGTGTGAATAGGACTGAACTCTTAGCACTGTACAGGTAGGTGGTGGTTCCAGCACACAGTGTTTGATTCGAGTAAGGGAAGCCGGAGACCGAGTGGGTGAAAAAGGTTAAGTTTATTGCATATTATGATGGTACAATGGAGAAAGTCAGTCGACGGTATCGATGTTGAGGGGGGCCTCCCCGATTGCCGGGTGCTCTGAGGCCACCGTAGCCATACCCTACGAAGTAGTCCTTAAAATAGAGGGTGGGTGGGTCTGGTAAGTTGTGAGTTCAATGGCCAAGCAAAACCAAATGGCTAGATGCGGGGGGAGGTTTCGGTTACCTGATCTGATGTTCGTCATGCCCGCTTGGGGCGTGCTGGGTACCCGCCAATTCGGAAATTATGCACCATCTATAGTGGCGTAAAGTTGATTAATTGGGAGAGAATGCAAAGAAACCAAGATGGCAGGCACTGGAAACTCTCAATTGAAGTTTTATTTCAAATCTATTAACCTACATGATTTCATCGATTATACACCCCAAAAGTAGGGGGCTATTATAGATCAATATTTGAACAAAATATGTAGCATATTAGATATCAAAGCTAGGTCTGTCGTTGAGGCAGTCACAGAGAACAAACTGCCACGACTCCAGGAAGCACTTCAAAATATCCACTGCTTCAGAATTGTGCTGCAGTGGATTCCCTCACACTGCGGCATTCAGGGTAACGAAGAAGCTGACAAAATGGCAAAGATGGGTGCAGAGGCAGAACAGCACGAAAACAGTGTTGACTTTAAGGAGATGAAGACCATCATTAAGTCTCTGCATAGATCACCAGAATCACGAGACATCTACCATCAACTGTCAAGACAACATCAAGTGATCATCTTCCGCCTTAGGACTGGGCATAACAGGCTTAACAATCACCTGCACAGATACTTCCGTATAGTACCATCTGCCCTCTGCCCCTGTGGAGAGGAAGATCAGACTGCTGAGCATATCCTACAGAGCTGCTTGAACCATCACTCACTGAGGGAAGAGATATGGCCAGCTCCAACTGACTTGCAGGAGAAGCTGTACGGGGCTGCAGATGTGCTACAGAGGACTGTCAATTTTATTATGAGAACTGGGCTCCAAGTGTAATTCAAGGCGAACGAAAAGAAGAAGATATCAAAGCGATGTCGCTATTTCCATAATCCAGCATTCTGACACCTTTTCTAATGGGTTGTCTAGCAGGCCTGTCACAGAACCAGCGCTGTGGGAGCAACTAATTTGATTGTACATGAGTATGCATGATTATACATGTAGCATGTGCGGTTAATGTGGTTTGTGGCATAATGGTCTCAATTGTGGCCTTTAAAAAAAATGTTGTTTGATCAATAAATAGATTGTCAGTGATAAAAGAAAATACAGCATAGATAAAACAACACATGGCTATGCTAAGGCAGTTTGTATACATCTTGCACTTTAAAACAAAAAAATAATTGTTGTTTTAACAGTAACACTGAGTAACCCTTTTGGTGTGTGTGTGTTTGTTGTTGTTTTACGTCCTTGCAACACCTAAGTTCATATCAGGACGGGTACCGACTTGTGACAGTGTGCACTGATGGCGACTTTATAGTGCTGCCACACTGGGACACCAGGCTGCCAGCACCATGACCTGGTATCCCTCTCAGTCACATTATCCTGACACTGAGCCAACCAGTCCTTGCCCTATCCCAATAATGCCGAGTGCCAGGCTAGGAAGCGACAAGTATCAATTTTAAAGTCATTGGTTTGACTAAGGAGGGTGGAAGAGCTACAGGACGATCGTTAGTGCGTTGCTTTCTATGGAAGTGACTGACCCACGTGGCAAGATTCGATATGCTATTTGTCCAAAAGATACACAAAAGTTACTTGATCAATAAATATATTGTCAGTAATATATTTTTTTTAAGTTATCAAATACAGCACAGAGAAAACAACAAATGGCTATGCTGCGGCAGTTTGTGTACTTCTTGCACTTTTATATTTAACAACAAATTTAATTTAAAATTTAATAAAAAGGTTTTTTAAATTTAAACAGTTATCTTTTTTTAAAGGACGATGGAAGGGTTACCCGAAGATGCTTGATGAGTTGTTGTCTCTGTAAATAACTTCCCCACGTGACGAGATTTATTATTCTATTTGTACAAAAGATACACAAGTAGCGCCATGAAATTCAGGAGTCGAGAGAAAACATAAAGGATGTCACACATCACCGGATTGGGGAAACGGAAAGAAACCGAACAAAGTCCATTGATATCCGGCAAAGTCCGGTTTGTGTCCGCTGCATATCCGTTGCATATCCGTTTGTAAACTATTCTGATAAAAGGCATTGGTGGGGAATGTGAAATGGTCTATAAAGGAGTACAAATGGTCTATTAATGTAAATGATGTATAGGGCCAGGTGCATGAATGTATTTATGTAGTTGCTGGTGACTCTTTACTTGTAGTCAATAGTCATTGTGTATTAGATAGATAGTGTGAAAGGGGCACTATTGTTTGTGAGTAAGGAGCTCAAGAGCTCTACTCACTACCCCTCCCCCCCAACTGTTAGTCACGGATCACCACACACACACACAGCAGGCAGGTGCAGGCCAAGCAGCCACACCGCGTGGTGGTGGTGGGTAGATCACAGTAGCCATGGTGACACAGGAATGCTTACTGTTCATTGGTGGAACTAGAAATTCTTGTTGCTGATTGGAGATAATGGTCAGGTGGTATGCCATATCAGATCCATGTACCACTATATAATAATAAACCTGAGGGTGCAAGCTCTCACTCTACTTTCACTCTTTATACTCTTCCTTTCTCTCCTTGCCTGTGTTGATTTCATATAGCCTGCCTACACAAACCACAGCTGCCAACCGTCGACTTTACACATTGATATCGGGCCTGATCTGTTACAAGTTTTGAACATGACCAAAACTTGGAACAGATGCCGCCGGATGGACGTCTACGGTTCTTGTCTGGTTTGAGTTTGTTTCGTCCATTGGTTATCCGTTCATGTACGTTTCATGTCCGTTTCATGTCCATTTTATGTCCGTTCATCCAGCGGCCTTTGACCCGATATCACAACATTTTGACACATTTGAATACATTTTGATACTTATCACACCTGAACACCACCAGACTAGACAATTCTGTATGTTGCTCAAACCCGCATAGTGTGACAGGCAGTTAAACATTGTATAAATACAAGCACGGTTACCATGACAACACTGACAGGAGAAGTGGGAGGGTCGTGTGGTAAGGGGAGGGTCGTGTGGTGTGAGGTGAGCGTTGTGGGGTGCGAGGGTAGTAGTGGGGTAGAATTATATGCTATCCTACTCAGTCATATTATCCTGACACTGAGCCAACCTGTCCTTTTCCTATCCTAATCATGCCGAGCGCCCGCTTATCAAGCGACAACACAAAGTAGTGTCGTGAGGGGTGATGAAAATGGGAAATATTGTGCCTAGAGTGGGACTCGAACCCACATCTCTTTGCATTCCAGGCCAGTGTGCTAATCACTGCTGGTAGATCGGTGGGTCGTGGGTTCGTACCCTGGTCGAGTCAAACCAATGACTTAAAAGGTTATACTTGTCGCTTCCTAGCCAGGCACTCGGCATTATTAGGACAGGGTAAGGACTGGTGTGCTCAGTATCAGGATAATGTGACTGAGTGGGATACCAGGTCATGGTGCCGGCGGCCTGGCTTCCCACTGGGACAGCACTATAAATTTGCCATGAGTGCACACTGTCACAAGTCGGTACCTGTCCTGATATGACCTTAGATGTTGCTAGGACGTAAAACAACAAGCAAACAAACAAACAAGCTAATCATTACACCTCCTAGGATCCTTGATGTCACCACACTACCCACACCTACCTGTGTATGCGGCTCCTTGCCTGAGAGGTCAGTGCAGACCAATACAGTATCAATGTTTAAGTCATTGGTTTGACTGGACCAGGGTTCCAACCCGTGGGTTCGAACCCCACGATCTACCCAAACGGTAGACCATCCCGTCTGGTCGCGGTGAGGAATGCGCGGTGTTGTGAGGTGAGAAGGGATGTGAGGTGAGGTGAGGAGGGTGTTGTGAGGTGAAGAAGTTGTACAGGTGGGTGAGGATGGGGTGTTGTGAGTGGTGTGTGTGTTTTAAGGCAAGTATTCAGAACTTTGTACGCAGTTATTGCAGGTATTGCAATACCTCAGGGAGTTTGACGCCACTGCCCTGCAGAGTTCTAAACCACTGCCTTGTGGTACAGGTTCTTGACAGAACCGAAGGCTAAGGGAGCAAACCCTGAACAGAAAACCATGTCACTGTGGCAGCATCAAGGGCGGTTGATGTATGGAACTCCCAACATCTCCTGACCAGCCACTGCAGGGACAAATAGTTTTGCGCCTGTCTGAACATGTTCTTGCCGATGTGAAACCTCTATTTGCTCCCCGAGAGAGTGCCACTGGTAACTTGCAAAAGCCAGCAGCGCTTCAACACTTTTGCAGGCAGCTTTCATGAAATGTTAAATGGAGAGCAGCAGTCAAGTAATGAAAGCAGTCTTTGTCGCATCATGACCGACAGCATGATGATGATGATGATATTTTCTGGTAAGAGTATCGATCCTGCTCAGTGGGCACATTTGCAGTTTGAGCTATTTTCTGCTCCAACCAATGGTCCACAATTGGTTCATCAAAGGCTGTGGTATATGATGTCATGTCTGTGGGAAAGTGCAGATAAAAGACCCCTTGATGCTTATCGGAAAGAGTAGTCTATATGGCGGCAGTGGGTTTCCTCCAAAGAAATATGTCAGAATGACCATATGTTTGATGTCCAATAGCGGATGATAAAAATCAATGTGATCTAGAGGCGTGGTTAAATCAAACAAACTTTCCTTTTCTCTGGTACAGGGGGAGTGTTGCAAGGTAAGTATTGTGCAACCAGGGAGGAGTGTTGCGAGGTGAGGATGGAATGTTACCATGTGACTTGTGGGTAGTGGGGCGTGTCGTGGGGTGAAGGTTAATGGCTGTCAAATGTGTGCTGTGTGGCGGAACATGAGTCGTCTTTATCAACTAACAGATTCACTTCTTTAAAAACATTTTGCTGGACAGGTTTTATCCCAAAGTCTCCATTAATTATCACTTGTCACATATCATATTCACATGGCGCGATGGCCGAATCGGTAGAGCGCGGGCCTCGCGTGCGGGAGCACGGGAGTTTGGTTCCCAGACAAATCAAACTGATCATTTATAAAAATTTATATGTGTCGCTTCCTAGCCTGGTGCTCGGCATTAATAGGATAGGACATGGACTGGTTAGCTCAGTGTCAGGATAATGTGACTGAGTGCAATATCGGTTCATGGCATCGGCGGCCTGATTTCCCAGTGGGGCAGCACTATAAAAGTTACCATGAGTGTGCACGGTCACAAGTCGGTACCCGTCCTTATATGACCTTAGATGTTACCAGGATATAAAACTCCAACAACCACCCCAACTTCTTTTTAAATATTTTGCTGGACAGGTCTTAGCCTACAAAAGCCAGCAGCGCTTCAACACTTTTGCAGGCAGCTTTCATGAAATGTTAAATGGAGAGCAGCAGTCAAGTAATGAAAGCAGTCTTTGTCGCATCATGACCAACACATATCATATTCAGTGACAGTTGCTGACACGGTAGATACTCAATCATGCGTGACGTGTGCCAGAATATTGGGGGTCAGATATTTGTCACGCGACAACTTGATGGGTAATGATGCATAATGTGTGACAGCAATGTCGATGGATGGTGAGAGCATGTCATGTCCTGATATGACCTCAGATGTAGCCAGGCCGCAAAACTCCCAACAAACAAACAAAGACAGCATTTCAGATTATGCACAATAACAGTCTATGTGTAGTATTAGTAGTTTTCTGGATATTCAGCTGTTATTGACAGATATGGCATTTGGGTTATGATGAGCGTCCTATATACGGAAGCGGGACGTAGCTCAGTCAGTAGAGTGTCCACCTGTGAAGGTGAGGATCATCCGATCGATCCTGCTCACTGGACACATTTGCAGTTTGGGCTATTTTCGGTTCCAACCAGTGGTCCACAAATGGTTCATCAAAGGCTGTGGTATGTGCTGTCCTGTCTGTAGGAAAGTGCATATAAAAGACCCCTTGCTGCTTATCGTAAAAAGTAGCCTATGTGGCGGCAGTGGGTTTCCTCCAAAGAAATATGTGAGAATGACCATATGCTTGACGTCCAATAGCCGATGATAAAAATCAATGGGCTCTAGAGGCGTCGTTAAATAAAACAAACCTTTTTTTTTATAACTGCAAATATGGCATCAAATAATGCATGACATGTGTATACACTGCTAATATAGCATGGCATGCAATGTGCACAGCAAATATATCATGGCAAGGCGCAGTACACTGTGGAATGCCACTCTATGTGTCCTAGATAGAGACATTGCGTAAGTAGGTCACCAGGACGCTGTAGAAGTAGGTCAGCTGTCGCCTTATCACGTATGATTATCCACTGAGGACTCCTTTCAATGTTTGTAAACATCGTGTATGCACGCTCAGCTTGGCTGCAGAACGAATGCACACTGCCACTGAGTTTGCCGGTATGAGCATTGCAAAACGTTTATTTTATTCAAAATTAATAGAAATGCAGAAGCCTAACCTTCTAAATTTAATATAATATTTTCATTGAATATGTTTTCTGTATGTGTGCTAAGCGGTTTGTGTCTAGGTGGTGTAGTTTGAGACATATTTCACTTTTTCTGTCTGAAGATTGCTCACAGCCATTGACAATGCATTGAGTTTGCCGGTATGCGCAGTGCAACACATCGATTTGATTCAAAATTAATAGAAATGCAGAACCCTAACCATATAATTTTAATATAGTCTTGTCATTGAATATGTTTTATGTATCTGTGGCAAGCGGTTTGTGTAGTTTGAGAGATATTTCACTTTTTGTGTATGAAGATTGCTCACGGCCATTGACAATGCATTGAGCGATACGCGCAGTGCGACACATCGATTTTATTCAAAATTACTAGAAATACAGAACCCTAACCATATAAATTTAATATAATCTTTTCGTTGAATATGTTTTCTGCATATGTGCCAATCGGTGGTGTGGTTTTAGAAATATTTCACCTTTTCTCTATGAAGATTGCTCATAGTCATTGAGTTTGCAGTGTGACAGTGTGTCGTCCTGCAGCCAAGCAGCGTGCACACTGACCTAAATACCGATGTTGACGTCATATGAAATAGGTCTATAAAGCCGATGTATAACCCGCCGCTGGGTGGGTTGGATGGTTGTTGGAGCTTTAAATCCTGGCAACATCTAAGATCATATCAGGATGGGTACCGACTTGTGACAGTGCGCACTCATGGCAACTTTATAGTGCTGCCCCACTGGGAGACCAGGCTGCCAGCACCATGACCTGATAACCCACTCAGTCACCTTATCCTGACACTAACCCCAACCAGTCCTTGCCATATCCTAATAATGTTGAGCGCCTGCCTAGGAAGCGACAAGTATCAATTCTAAAGTGATTGGGCTGACTCGACTGGGAACCGAACCCCCAAACCTTCCGCATATATGCTAGTTGACATTTTGATGTGCATGCCAAAATTAACTTTTCATTATTTCACTTCAAATATATCCAAAGTGAGGCATTTGTAATGAAATTTAAATTCAAACTAAAATAAGGTATATTATAACAATCAACTTTAAATGTGTTTTTTTTTCTAAATATGGCAGGAACTCAAACCCATCGGATTATGTAGCTTTAAACAGCGGCCATCACGTGACTAATGCCAGGTACACACCTACCGTTTATCCGCACCCACCTACCGTATACGATCTAAAACTGCCCGTTTCGCGCACAAAAGTCGTTAGGTGTGCGATCCCCTAGCACACCTACCGATTGCGATTCGCGACTTAAAACTCAGTTTTAGGGCTAAAACTGCTTGCTTGCGATTGCGATTCGCGATTCGAAAAATGAATCGGCCTCTTTTCAGTCGTAATTGGGACGGGACGGGGTCGCGAGTTTTAGTGCGCGAATCGTATACGGTAGGTGTGTACTTGGCATTAGAATGAATTGTGCGGCTCTGGCTGAGAGGGGGATAATATTACTAAGCTGGAATGTATCGCTCCACCTAGCGGGCAGATCGAGTAAGCACAGGCTATGGCTCATGTGCACTGTTCAAATCTTGCCACCTGGTGGTAGAGTTTTCCTATATATATATCGTATATTTATTTATCTATCTATATATATATATATATCTTATATATCGGATATTTATGTATATCTATTTATCGTATTATAGATATATAAATATATATATATATGTTGTTTATGGATGAATATATATATATATATATATATAGATATATGCATATAGATATATATATATATAGATATATATAGATGTATGTAGATATATATAGATCGACTTAGCACAGGCTATGGCTCATGTGCACTGTTCAAATCTTGCCATGTAGTTGTCGTGTTTTCCTATATATATATATCATATTTATCTACCTATCTATATATATATCCTATATATATCGGATATTTATGTATATCTATGTATCATATTATAGATATATAAATATATATACATATGTTATTATAGATAAATATATATATATAGATTTTTTTTTTCTTGAAGATTTATACTGCCTATCATGGATAAGCCTGAATAGACTTGTTTTCACCATTAGACAGTTTGTCAATAGAAAGCCTGAGCCTACACTTTTACCGACCCAAGGGATTTTTAACCTCCCACACCACATAGACATGGTATGAGAGCAACTGGCCTTTGATGACGCTGTAAGTTATACACAGCGGTGGAAATCCAAATTGGCAGAGGTGGGGGCACAGGGAATCGAACCACTGACCTTCAGATTAGGAGTCCGACCTAGAAAAAAAGTCAGACACTCTAACCACTCCGCCACAGAGAACACCACTGGATGTATATAGATATACATAGATATATATATCCTATATATATCGGATATTTATGTATATCTATATATCATATTATAGATATATAAATATATATATATACATATGTTGTTTATAGATAAATATATATATAGATATGTACATATAGATATATATATATCTATGTATAGATATATAAATATATATACGTATCGATATATGTTGTTTATAGATATATACATATTGATATATATAGATGTACATAAATATATAGATATATATAGAGATATACATAGATATATATAGACATATATATATATATATTGACATACAAATGATACATAGCTATATCTAGATATATAGACACATATAGATTGCTTCCTTTCCACACTTTTATACTCACTTAATGCTTATACATCACACATATATATATTTATATATATATATGATGTATAAGGAGTATGCAAGTATAAAGGCGCACAAGGGACGTTCCTTTATTTAGCACTATTAATTAACCACTGCTATGCTGTGTACTACTCTATGGGTGACCCACCCCTATGACTGGTGGCGCCACCACCCTTTTCTGACTTCACCAGTGGCGCGCATATTGTCACACGGCCACTGGAAATATATATATATAAATATATATATATATATATATATATATATATATATATATATACAGGGTACTAGATCCTATGCATGTATAGGGTCACCTGTATACAGTAAAACCTCTCTATACTGACCCCTCCACAGATCGACCACTCCCCTATATCGATCGCTTTATTTGGGTCCCAAGAATACCATTGTAAGGATATTCTAACTCTCTAAACCGACCACCTCCCTAAATGGACCACTTAATGTCGGTCCCATGGTCGGTCGATTTAGACTTAGAGAGGGTTTACTGTATATATATAAATATTATATATATATATATATAAATCTGTATATTCGAATATATATACATATAATTGATATATATATATATATATATATATATATATATATATATATATATATATAAGGGGTCTACCTTGCGTCATGGCTCAGAACATAATGACGTGAGGAATTCGTGGCAGGTAGAATCGCTTTGGTGGATTTCAGAGCCGGCTTTGACTCTGAGTCACTCACTGTGAAGTATAAGCGCCTTTCTCGCTGCTTTCTGGTGTGTAAAACACTCCACAGTGATTGGGGTTTTTTTTTTTGGGGGGGGTAAATATTTGATTCATCTGGACATGTTATTTTGTGTTCCGGCCATTGATGTGATCACATGTGGGTTTGTACGTGGTGATGTGGGAGCGGTATGTGCTGTATTGTGTCAAAGACCCTATAATACTAAGACGGCTCACTCCCTATCTCTCCCATGGTAATGTAAATTTCGCAGTGCCACCTTGTGGTGGGTTTGATCAGCTCGGCTGCTGGTTGCTGTTTCATATGTAAACACATACACTTATATTATACATGAGATAGGTAAGTATGAATACACATCAATATGAAATTGCTATGAACAAATACACATCATCATCAGCATTGTCATCAGCATCGCCATCATCACACATCTTTCACGTTCATATATACATTTATACATATAATATAGCACCTGTTTAACCAAGAGAACAGCCAGCGCACCAAGTGGTGGGTTTGATCATTTTGATTACACAGTACAGGCTGAGTGAGGCGTCTTAGTATTATAGGGTCTTTGATTGTGTGCAGCGCACTCCACTCTGAAACAATACAAGTGGGGAGCGGTCCATGCTGTATAGTGTACCGCACAGACACTCAATAAAATGCAGGAAGGAGACTCCTGGACCAAAGTTTGCGCAGCAGAGCAGATCTAGTGTACATTGTACATTAATGTACATTAACGGTTCAACAATGTGCTATGGTTGTATAGCAGTTACATTTGATTTTAGTTTTTGTTATTCTTCTAATATAATAGTGAGGTGCTATGTATATGTTGTGGTTTTATAGTGTTTGTAGTGCTGGTTGGTAATGTCTGCCCAGTGGTGTTTGTGGATTTTTAGTGTTAGTATGTTAACCCACAATCATCCCACATCCACACCGGGTGCGGTGGCCGAATAGGTAGAGCGCGGGCCTCGCGTGCGGTAGATCTGAAGTTCGGTTCCCGATCGAGTCAAACCAATGACTTTTAAAATTGATACTTGTCGCTACCTAGCCTGATGCTTGGCATTAATAGGATAGGGCAAGGACTAGTTAGCTTAGTGTCAGGATAATGTGACTGAGTGGGATATCAGGTCATGGTACTAGTGGCCTGGTATCCCAGTGGGGCAGCACTATAAAGTCGGCATGAGTGTGCACTGTCACAGGTCAGTTCCCATCCTGATATGACCTTAGATGTTGCCAGGACGTAAAATCTCCAACAACCAACCAACCATCCCTCACCCACCACACTCGGCATAAACAGGATGACTTGACTTTGGGTGGTTCGTAACCTTGAGGGTTATAGGCTGCAGGACTGCAGCAATAGAAAACGGCACCGATAAATCGGGCTGTTTTTTTTATGAAGAGTAAACTTCAGATGGGGCGGTTGTAGAAGTGGGGGATTCTTTACAGCAATAACGACAAGTCGTTGGAGTGGTACTGGTTCACTCCGGTCCGAGTGTAGCAGTGCACTCACGTCCAGTAGCTGATGGTTCAGGAGGAATGGATGGGAAAAGGTGGGACCTGCAGCCAAGAAGAAAGTGAAACAGTGAAAAAGGAACAGGGATCCACCCGAGCCAACAACTCCCTTGATCGGAGGGAGAAGTAAGCCTGGGAGACAAAAAAAGAAATGGTAGTATAGAGGAAAGAGAAATGAGGAGAGTTGAGTGAAAGGGCTGTGCCTACTTGCTCTGTGGTGACCAGTCGGCGAGCCGGAGACACTGACGGAGTAAGAGGTAGAAAGTGAAGTGCTGGCCGGCTCCCCCTCCTGGAAATCTTTTCAGACATAATCAAGGAGGAGCTGGGTGCAGTGGAGAGGCGATAGCTCTCCGGAAGTGGGGTTCGGACAGTGTGAAGGTAGTGCTTACTTTAGGGGTGGTTTGTAACCTTACGACGGTTACTGGTTGCAGAACTGCAACATTTATAGAGAGGCTCTGATAAATCGGCCCAATCTTTGGTTGAAGATTAATCTTCAGTAGGGAGTGTTGTAGAAGGTGGGAACATCTTTACAATGTTGCAATGGCGAAGCGTTGAGGCGACCCCGAATCTCTTCGGTCCGGCAGTATTTGAGCACTTGTATCCAGTCGACAGCAGCAAGGGTTTTGAGGAAGGGCGGGTAAAGATGGGTGCAGCGGTGGTTCCAGCAACAAGAACAAAGTGAGAGAAAATGTAAAGGTACAGGGCCCCACCCAAGCACACAACTCCCCTGGTCATGGTGAGGAGTATGCCTGGGAGAAGAAAAAAATGGTATTGTCTAGGAAAGAGAAATGAGGAGAGTTGAGTCAAAGGACCGTGTCTATTTGCTCTATGGTGACCAGCCGGCGAGCCAAAGACAGGGACAGAGTAAGAGTAGAAGGTGAAATGCCAGCGGGCTCCCCCTCCTGGAACTCTTTTCAGACATATCAAGGAGGAGCAAGGCCAGCGGAGAGGAGGTAGAGAGAGGTGTGGACGAAGTGCGGTCCGATAGCAAGTCTCTCTGAAGGTGGTATGGTATGGTATGGGGTGTTCGTAACCTTATGACGGTTACCGGTTGCAGAACTGCAACATTTATAGAGAGGCTCCGATAAATCGGCCCAGTCTTTGGTTAAGACATGTCTTCTGCGGGTGAAGTGGTCTCAGAGGAAGTGTTGTGAAGGCTCGGGACATCCTTCAAGACGTAGTGACGACGGGGCGCCGGGTGGCAGCGGATCTCTCCGTGCCGTCTGTTTGTAGTAATCTGTATGGTGTCTGTAGTGCAGCACTTGCATCCGGTCAGCAGGGGTTCGAGGAAGGCGGGCAAAGGTGGGAGCAGCGGTCGTTCCAGCAACAAGAACTAGACAGAGAAATGGTTTAAAAGGTCAAGAGCCCCCCCCAAGAACACAACAACCCTGGTTAGGGGAAGAAGTGAGCCTGGGAGAAATCGAATGGGCAGATCTAGGAAAGAGAAATGAGGAGAGTTGAATCAAAGGCCCGTGCCTATCTGCCCTATGGTAACCAACCGGCGAGCCATAGACACGGACAGAGTAAGGGTAGAAAGTGAAAATGCCGGCAGGCACCCCCTCCTGGAACTCTTTTCAGACATATCAAGGAGGTGTCCGGCCGGCGGAGAGGTGATAGAGAGAGGTGTGGACGAGGTGCGGTCCGGATAGCAAGTGTCTCTGAAGGTAGTGGTAGGCGGCCTTATATACAGCAGAGAGGGACAGTCTGCGTCACGTGACATCGGAGATGAGCATCACGGAGACGTGAAACCCCGAGTCACGTGAGGCAGAGGTGACAGAGTCAGAGCCCCGCCCCTCCTGCCCACGGCGAATCAAAAGCATTTCGACCAAGTACAGTTAGCCGACTAGTTCTCTAACTTGTTCATCGAGAGTGAAATCAAAACACAGCAGGTTTGAACTTTTAAACAATTTGTATTGAGGCTGTATTTATACTGTCCATAGCATATTTAACCCGGGGTACCCAGGCTTATTTTCAATGCTGTATAGTAGTTCCCTACGGGCTTCGTTTGTGCATGCTGGGCGCCCACCACCCCCACCCCATGAGAGGGGGGGGGGGGGGGGGGGGAAGGAACCACTACAGAGTTTATTACCCGCAATAAAGGGGTTTATCACTATCCATATATGTATATGTATATATACATATATGGGAATTATATTTGATTATAATAATATAAAAAACGAAGCATATACCAAGGTTTAATTATATTTATTATTACTGTTGTACGATATTATATGTATTACTATTAGGAGTCGCGCACCAACCCTCAGTCGGGGCGCGCGAATGGGGCGCCACCTGTATAGCGCCAGAATTTGTCTCACTCCTGTTATAATTTTCTTAAAGTTGCTTAGTCCGATGGTTTTGAATTTCTGTACTTTTTCTGAGATAAATATATTAAATCGGTCACTAGTACCTACTTTACATTAGTCCAAAGTTCCTTTTATTTTAAATGGTAAACTTTTCAGATATTTTGAGTGCAAACATGGAAAATTAGTTTTGGCAAGCTTGTCAAAACTCTGCCACCATAGAATTCTGCAGTAACAGGGTATGTTAAATTGACTCAGTATTGCCTTCTATGCAGAAACAAATGCTTAATAAGTCCATCAGAATCTAAGTTAGATATATGGAAAATCAAATCTAGATAATTGGTTTGGGTTTGAAAATTTGATATTTCATCAGACTATGCAGCTTTAAATATCTTAAACATCCTAAGGTGGTTGTTAAAGCACCACTATGACCAACCGGACGATGAGTTAAGATCTGCTCACATCAATGCACAAGAGATGTGGGATGTGTATGCAGCAGTGAAAAGACTCCTTGTCGACAAGGGCAGTTCAGGTTAATAAGTACTTGACCTTTATAGGGGAATTTTCAGAAACTCACACTCCAATACCATGCGATTCGATGCAGGTAGCGTTATATGCTACTTGGTTAGCAAGAACTTTATAATATTCCTCGATTATAAACTATTTAAGTGGCCTAAATTATTTTCTTAAAGAGCAGGGTTCTGTCTAGATACAAGATTCACCCCGTACTGCTGCAGTAGCCACAGGAGTGGTGCATACCAGCCCTATGTAAAAGCTGGCGAAAAAACGGGTCAAAGAATTGAGAGCCTAATTTAACAAACTAACAAGCAACAATTATTCTTTACATATGTTTTATTATTTACCCGCTACTTTTGAGTTGAAAAATATAATATAATATCTAGTTTAATAAGATTTAAAAGTGAAATCGACGGCGTTCTGCGGCCGCCATCTTGTCTTTTTTGCATTCTCTCCCATTTCACCAACTCTGTGCCTATAGAAGTATCCATTTGATACTGGAGCCACATACTGGAGCCTCACTTCCATACTGGAGCCTCACTTCCATACTAACGCTATTTTCGCCCGTATTTATATAAGGCTGGTCTTCACCCGTGTACTACAACGGGTGAATCTTTTATCTAGGTTCTGTCCAGATAGACAATTCAGACTTTATAATCTCTTCGACCCTACGGGGCATTCACAGAGAATATGGGGACATGCCTAAACAGGCCATGCCCTTGCTACCAGATATGTTACGGTGCATTTTCTGCTGTCTAATAGCAAAAGCTGTCAGAATTTTTTTTTTTTAAAAGGGAAAACAGATCAGGAACTGTGGAGAACGAAATCCCCACCTGCAAAACAGATATGATAGAAGTAAAAAAATTAATAAATGACATAGACACGAATAAACCAAGTGGAATAGATGAAATACCAACCAAAATACTGAAAGAGGCACTCCAAGCCATCCCGGCCACCATAGTAGACCTATTCAACATCTCCTTTGAGCAGGGGCATTTTATCTCAGCCTGGAAAATGGCAACCATCACCCCCATTCACAAAGGTGGAGACAAACAAAACATGGGAAACTACAGGCCAATATCAATTCTTCAAACCCCAGGCAAGCTCATTGAAAAAGTGTTACATAGACACATCAATGAACACCTGGAAAAAAACGATATACTAAACGAAAGACAAGGGGGCTTCAGGAAACTGCACTCCACATCAAAAACAATAGCTAACCTAACAAATGACATAATGGCATCAATGAACCAAAAACAATTAGTTGGAGCCGCCTTCATTGACTTCAGCAAAGCATTTGACACAGTTGACCACAAAATACTACTGGAAAAACTAAAAACCATGGGCATAAAATCCAACACTATGGATTGGATAAGATGCTACCTGAACAACAGGCAACAGAAAACAAAAATAAACAATACACTATCAGACAACCAACCTGTCACATGTGGTGTACCCCAAGGGTCAGTGTTAGGGCCACTACTCTTTATAATCTATATAAACGACCTTGAAAAATGGTTGCAAACTGAATGCCTCCAACTATATGCAGATGACACAGTCATATACGCAAATGGCACCACAGAGGAGGAGGTAATGACTAAACTAAATAAACTCCTACTAAAACTAGATGAGTGGTGTGAGTCCAACAAAATAACCATCAACACAAACAAATCAAAAACAGTACTCTTCTCACATAAACAAATGCCAGAAAGAAAACTACACTGTAAGTTAGGAAACCAAATGCTAGAAAATGTAGACCATTACAAATACCTAGGCCTTGAGTTGGACAGCCAACTAAACTACAACCTATGTATAAATAAAATTATACAAAAAGTAAACCACAAACTGTGGCTATTTGCAAAGCTAAGAGACTACATGACACAAGAAATGTCAATAAAAATATTCAATGGCATGGTGCTCCCCTATTTTGACTATGGAGATGTAAACTACATGGGTGCGAGAAAAGAACTACTAAAAAAACTGCAAACACTGCAGAACAGAGCCCTAAAAATCTGTCTAAGAGTAGACAAGCTGCACCCAACCTATGACATACACAAAAGAACCAAAGTGAAACTACTAGAAAATAGGAGAATAATTCATTTGAAAACATTAGCATATAGCTATAGTCAAAACATTAAACTTCTAACAAAACCACAAAGGGCTACTAGAGCAAATAATGCGCCATTACTAAAGCAGACCAGAAGCCAAATAAAAGCTCATGAGAGAAGCACGCTGGAAATGGCTGCCAAGGTGTGGAATGCCCAAACGGTAAATGAACGACAAATCCCTGACCTAAAAACTTACAAAAAATATCTGTGCAAAATAAGGCTAGGAAACCCCCAGTAAACTGCACTGCAAAGGGGCATGTGATATGTCACGGCCCACCAGCGGGACGCCCAATGGAAGGTAACCATGCCAAAAGTAGCCAGATAACACACCACACAGCTACGTACAAGCCTATGATATGTAAATAGGAGTAGGCTAGTCTAGTAATAAGAGTAGAAAAATAAATACATATATACCAAGAAAATCCAAAAAACACTAACATAGGCTACTAACCATACCAACCAATTATCTATCTGCTACTGAAATGCAGGCAATCAAATACCTTATCAGCAGCCACTGTGTGGTAAGATAACACCAACACTACAACTGGCCAGCATTGAAAACAAGCCTGGGTACCCGGGCTTATATGCTATGGACAGTATAAATACAGCCTCAATAAAAAAATTTAAAATTAAAAAATATTGCATGGCGGCCAGCCATTCTATGTAGTTTCAGAGGCTTGTTGAGGCAATCAAATGTGATCTTCTCAGACGATATGCTGCTCCGGAGAGACTTTCAATTCTACCCATGGGGTATGTTGTTAAAAATTTGTAAATCAAAGACAATACAATATAGAGAGAGGTCTTTGGATATTCCAATAGTGTGATGTCCGGAGTTAGATTTATGTGCAGTTCATTGGACTGAGAAACATTTTGCTGAACAGCCGGCCGCTGGTAACGCTGTTGCGTTCTAGTTGCCAAATTATGAGGGAGGTAAGTTCTCCTTTAACATATGAAATTTAACAGTCAACGCTGAAATTGTTTGGAGGTCAGGTAGGCCTTAATATTGAATTGTTATCATCGCATTCACTACGGAGAGGGGGGTGCACATACTTATCAATGTGCGGTGCATCCCCGGAAGAGATCCGTACCAGAGGGGACTGAATGAGTAACATGGTTTTTGAATATTTGAAAACACCCTTAACAATATGAATCATGAATGATATGTGAGTACCAGCCAGGTTGGCTGCCGTAAGTAATTGAGTTTGGTTGGAGGGATCCATCGTGCGGGTCGGTTTGGCATATTTATAGTCCCGCCCAGAGAACTAATAAAATAAGAACTCAGCCCAACTCTGATTTGTCTACCTTATTCCCACAGTGACTTTATGTGAATTATAATCGATTATAATAATATAAATAACGAAGCATATACCAAGGTTTAATTATATTTATTATTACTGTTGTACGATATTATATGTATTAGGAGTCGCGCACCCCCCCCCCCCCCAGTCGGGGCGCGCGAATGGGGCGCTACCTGCATAGCACCAGAATTTGTCTCACTCCTGTTATAATTGTCTTTATGTAGGTGGGCATATTTATAGTCCCTGCCAGAGAACTAATAAAATAAGAACTCAGCCCAACTCTGATTTGTCTACCTTATTGCCGCAGTGACTTTATATATATATATATATATATATATATATATATGTATATATATATATGTATTATATATAATTAACTATATGAGTATAAAATGGGCGGAGTAGGCTTGTGGTATTTATTATATTTTTATTCGCCATGCTATTTATTTGTGCAATTCTGGACCGATCTGCCATTTACTGCGGGCCTGTGGGGTCCAGGATAGTTTGGCGCCTTCCCACGCTGGGCATATGCCAGTTGGTCGGCTCGGGCGTCACATGAGCTCAATTTCAAAACTTTTACAGGTAGGACTATCTTTTGCTCGGCCAAGGGCCTCGGTTAAATAAACTAGGCTTCCCACCACTCACCGTTCTGTTGTTCCTTACTAGGGCGTAGCCCACCTTTTATATATATATGTATGTATATGTATATAAAGAGTTTAGGCACGTCGTAAACGGCACTCCCAACAATTTAATTAAAGTTTTAATTAAAATAAAATAAAAGATTTTTACCTGAAGACACTCTTAATTCTCACTAATTCCACTTCTCTTGTAATGAAATGATTATGGGGCAATGAATACAAATATAGTAATGTACATTTTTATAAAGAACCTTTTGAAGGTTCGATTCAAATGTTTATTGATATATATATGTGGAGTTTGTTGGTACAGTAGTTGTTTAAGCAGGGGAAATTTCAGTCGCAGATGACTGGTCTTCCTCATTCCACTGCTTCTTGTCCTGTCCTAATAATGCCAAGCGTCTGGCTAGGAAGTGACAAGTATCAATTTTTAAGTCATTGGTTTGACTCGACCAGGAATGGAACCCATGATCCCACGATCTACCAACATGGGAGACAAATGCTCTAACTCATTCAGCCATCCCGTCTCGTTCAGGCACAAAACCCCATAAATGCCAATCCCAAAATTGAGATAATCATTCAGATATAGATATATAATTGAGATATAAATATGAAGAGTTCAGGCGCAAAACTTTGTAAATGCCATTCCAAAAATTGAGATAAACATTAGAGGAAAACCTTCAGAAGGTTAATTTTGTACATACCTTTTTTTCTTTATTTGTTGCTCCATAACCATCGCATCACAAGAAAAGTGGAATTTGCGAGAATAAATATTAGCTTCAGGTAAAATTCTGTTTATTTAAATTCATTTTTTTATTGGCAGGGTTTTCAAAAAAGTTTGTTTTATTTAACGACGCCTCTAGAGCACATTGATTTTTATCATCGGCTATTGGACGTCAACCATATGGTCATTTCTTTGAAGGAAACCCACTGCCGCCACATAGGCTACTCTTTCCGATAAGCAGCAAGGGATCTTTCATATGCACTTCACATGGTTTTGCACCAGGGGCCGTATGCACAAATCGGGGTTAGGCTTAGCCGGAGTTAAGGCACTAGCCGCGGTTAGCTACCTCAGGGTAGCGGGGGGTTGGAGAAATGTGTGAATCGGTATGCACCAATGTTTTAGCCGCCGCGGATAGCTAACCGTGAGTTTATTTATAGATTTGGGAATTCCCTCCAGTCGACAATATTAATATTGCCACCGTTGTAGCGGTGGCGTTGCTTTTGGTTCGTTTTTGCGGTTAATTTGCTAAAATATCACTTGTACAGTATGTAATTCTGTTAAATATGACAGCATTGAATAGATTTGGGTGTAATATATTGCCGCCGATGTGGCGGCGGCCATTTTTATTTGACATTGGACAGTATGGATATCGACGTCGCTGCGGCGGCGGCGATTTGTTTAGTTTACATTCGTCGATTCGAACATTTTAATATCGCCGCTGATGCGGCGGCAGCGTTACTATCGCTTCGCATTTAGGGTTAATTTGATTAAATTTCACTTATTGCGTATGTCAATCTGTCAAATATGATCGCATTGAATAGATTGACGCCCATACACGCACACTAACCGCACCGGGTAGGCCCTTACCCCACATCAAAAAGTGGTTTAGCTTAGCCTAGGCTAAATTTTGCAGTTAGTGCTAACACCGATTCGTGCATACCAATTTCTCACATTTAGCCATGTGGAGCTAGCATAGCCGCGGTTACGGCCCTAACCCCGATTCGTGCATATGGCCCCAGAACTCTTGATATATAATTCCACCAAAACACTGTCCTGATAAGTTGTGTAGCTTTTTTCTCTTGTTCTGTAGTGATTTGTGTATTAGCCTCCAGCCCAAGTGACGTCTACCTGGCACGAACCCAACACCTCAAATGCCGAAAGAATCACACCAGACGGGATGGTCGAATGAGTTGAGCCTCCGTCCGTCTCTCATTTTGGTAGATCCTGGGATTCCAACACAGGTCGAGTCAAACCAATGACTTAAAATTGTATACTTGTCGCTTCCTAGCCTGGCACTTGGCATTATTAGGATAGTGCAAGGACTGGTTGGGTTGGTGTCAGGATAATGTGACTGATTGGGATATCAGGTCATGGTGCTGACAGTAGGCCTGTTCTCCCAGTGGGGCAACACTCTAAAGTCGCCATGAGTGCGCACTGTCACAAGTCGGTACACGTCCTGATATGACCTTAGATGTTGCTAGGACGTAAAACAACAAACAAACTCAATGTGGCCGGCTTAGGTCCAGTTGTCAGTAACTGCTGCCGGCCAATGTCCTCACTTGACATTTCCCAGCTTGGACTACTTATTCCTTTAAAATAGCTTCGTTGTTTGTTCCTTTGTTCTTTCTAAAGGCCCTGTCACATTACGGCGTATGGCGGGAGCGTATTGAAAACCTACGTAGGTCCTGCGCGTGCCGGCCTATGATGACATTTGGTGACCTTTCGGGTGGTTTTGAGCGTATGTGGAACCTACGAGGAGCGTACGAGGAGCGTATGAGGAGCGTATGGGAGCGTGCTGTGACATTTTTTGACAGTATGGGCCATACGCCCTCATAGGTCGGGTTTTTTTGAGCATGCACAAAAAAATTTGGACGGACGGATTTATGAAAGCGTATGGCGGCGTATGCCTCATACGCTTCACATACGCCGGCATCTGGCGGCATCTGGCGGCGTATGAGTAGCGTATGAGTAGCGTATGCGTAGCGTATGAGTAGCGTATACGGCGTATGCCGACGTATATGACGTAACGCGCTTACGCCGCCATACGCTCCCGCAAAAAACCCTAATGTGACAGCCCCTTAAGAGGGGAAAGAATGGTGCTTATGGCTCATGGATATCACAATCGTGGCCCATTTCTATTTGATCATTCAATGTTAAAATTGCATAGTCTGAAAAATACGCACACAAAAAAAAACCCATCAAATTTGTCTAAATAAAAACACTTAATGTTGCATAGTCCGATGAAAGTGTAACATTTTCACAACCAAAGCAATCATCTGGAATAACATGGAAGTTAAAGTTACATAGTCTGATGGTTTTGAGTTTCTGTAATTTTTCTGAGATGAATATATTAGATCGATCACTAGTATCTACTTTACATTAGTTTAAAAGTTTATTTTATTTTAAGTGGTAAACTTTTGAGATATTTGAAGTGCAAACATGGAAACTTAGTTTTGGCAAGCTTGCCAAAACACTGACACCATAGACCCCGACAGTAACATGTTCTATTAAATTGACTCAGTATTCCCTTCTATGCAGAATCAAATGTTCAATAAGTGTATCAGTATCTAAGTTAGATATGTAAAAATCAAATCTAGATAATTGTTTGCTTTTGAAAATTTCATATTTCATCGGACTATGCGACTTTAAGGTGGTTAGAGAGAAACATTACGGGCTGCCGTTATTTATATCCGCATAATAAATTATATAGTACATATATGTAGTGGTCTGCACTGACCTCTCAGGCAAGTAACCACATAGACAGGTAGGTGTGGGGAGTGTGTTGATATCAGGGAGCCTAGGTGGTGTAATGGTTAGCACACTGGCCCGCAATGCAAAGAGATGTGGGTTTGAGTCCCACTCTAGGCACAATATTTCCCATTTTCATCACCCCCACGACACTGGTTGCCGTGATCAGGATCCTGTACAAGCTTTGCGCTGTATGGTTGTTGAACCTACCCTGTGTATGTATGCGTTAGTGCATTGCCTGTATGTATGTAATTGTAAGCATTACAAGACTTACAATTCCAGGGGGACGAGTGTAGTGGTCTGCACTGACCTCCCAGGCAAGTAACCACATAGACAGGTAGGCGTGGGGAGTGTGTTGATATCAGGGAGCCTAGGTGGTGTAATGGTTAGCACACTGGCCCGGAATGCAAAGAGATGTGTGTTCGAGTCCCACTCTAGGCACAATATTTCCCATTTTTATCACCCCCACGACATATATATATATGTAGTAGTCTGCACTGACCTCTCAGGCAATGATCGGCATAGAGAGGTAGGCATGGGTAGGGTGGTGACATCAGGGAACCTAGGTGGTGTAGTGGTTAGCATACTGGCCCAGAATGCAAGAGATGTGGATTTGATTCTTGCTTGAGGCACAATATTTCCGATTTTCATCACCTCCCAAGACACTGGTTGCCGTGACCATGATCCTGTACAAGCTACATGCTGTATGGTTGTTGAACATACCATGTGTATGTATGGAAGTGCACTGCCTGTATGTATGTAATTTTAAGCATTAAATGACCATTTAAAAGTCTTACATTTCCAGGGGGACGAGTGTAGTAGTCTGCACTGACCTCTCAGGCAAGGACCCACATAGACAGGTAGGCATGGGTAGGATGGTGACATCAAGGAGCGTAGGTGGTGTAATGATTAGCACACTGACCTGGAATGCAAGAGATGTGGGTTCGATTCCCGCTCTAGGCGCAATATTTCCCATTTTCATCACGCCCATGACATATATATGCTGTATAAGAATTGTATGAGTAAAATAACCCGGAATATCCCTCCTTTCCCCCGTCACTCACTCAGTTCATGGACTGATCGTTTTTTGTTGTTGTTGTTTTACGTCCTAGCAACATCTAAGGTCATATCATGCCAAGTACCGACTTGTGACAGTGCACACATTATGAAATGCGGGCTACTCACCAGACTCGCATTTACCGCCATTTGCGGGGCCGGGTTCACTGCTGTCTAGCGTTGCTAGGATACGTCAATTGTGACTATCCTAGCAATGAGAGGAGGTCGGGCATTCAGACCCAGACCCATCGGACATGCTTTTGCACGCTCTGATGTTTTAGCCGAGATTTAGGATTTATTGTCGAAATTCCAAACTTATTTAACTTCATTATATGGGAAGTGTTTGACTCATGCGGATCTGACATGTTGCTACACTATATTGTTAGTTTGGGTAAGAATAAAGCCGTGAGCTCTTGGAAAGGTGAATTGGAATGTTCCTTGCATTCTTTACTATCCTCCAGTCTTCTTGTAGATTAACCGCTATGGTCAACTTGATATTTGATTGCTTTGTATGTAATTAAGGGCCTTATGCCTAATAGGCCTTATGCAGCTAATTAACCCATCTGCGGGAAGATAATAACAGACATATTAACGGAATTAACGTAGTACTATTTTGGCTAAAAATACGACAGTAACAGTGGCAGCAACATGAGTGTGTCTGCTTAGTTTTGGATTAATTTAGTCATATCAATATACACCGAATGGCAGGGAGGACAGCCAGTTAGTTGAAATAACAAATAATTGCTTTAGACCGATAAATGCGGGGAGGGACAAAACCGCATTTAGATGATACTCTGGCTGGCCGCCCTTAGCCCGGGAATGACAACGACGGCGACAGACTACCTGCAGAGGGGACGAGAGGCAGCGGCGGCGCGCGGCAGGCCCAGGAAATTCACATGGAAATAATTACATAAATTAACTCGTAGGCTCGCCTTAAGCAGGGGTGGAATAGCCCGATGGTTAAATATATATATATATATATATATATATATATATATATATATATATATGGTATTTGCGCTACTTTTTATTTGGTCTCTGGCTGGAAACACTGAGGTATGGCAATTAGTGAATTACCCCGTCGCGCCACTTCATAATCCTAATATGGCCTTTTTCACTGTATCTCATTATGTTGGCGTTGCATCGATTAACATACGACAACCGTGTAACATCTCGGATCCCTCACCTTGATCTGAGGCCACTTATTCTCAACTACATCAGATAAAAATGGCAACATGATGCGACCTTATTATAAAAAGGTTCTATCTGAAAAAATGGTGCTTTCGACATAATGAGGACTGAAGCTGTGTAACTGCATGATAGAAAAGCCGATAGAATAATATTATTTTTAATATATCTCAGTGAAAAATACCAGCTGAGAAACAGTTATGTAACTGCATGATAACCTTTTGTAGATAGAATATTTTTACATCCATAACACCAATTCGGTCACTTTGTCAGATAGAACATTTTTTATAGTAAGGTCATGATGAATAAAATGAACATTGGGTAGCATCACTCCATGCATTGAAGAACATTATCATCGTCATGCTGGGTGCCGGCAGCACCAAGGAGTCCTCGATGTGGCGTCATACCGGGCGGAGTGGCCTAATCGGTAGAGCGCAGACCTCACGTGCAGAAGGTCGAGAGTTCGGTTCCCGGTCGAGTCAAACCAATGACTTTTAAATTGATACTCGTTGCTTCCTAGCCTGGTGCTCAGCATTAATAGGATAGGGCAAGGACTGGTTGGCTCAGTGGCAGGATAATGTGACTGAGCGGGATATTGGGTCATGGTGCCAGCGGCCTGATTTCCCAGTGGGGCAGCACTATAAAGTCACCATGAGTGCGCACTTAAAAGAAGTTGGTGCCTGTCTTGAGATGACCTTAGATGTTGCCAGGATGTAAAACTCCAACAAACAAACAATTCTTTGTCGCATTCGCGACTCTTGGCTGACTCATGTAGCTTTACCTCAAGATCAGATGGCATGGCCAAATGAGTTAGAGCGTCCGTCTCCCTTGTTGGTAGATCGTCGGGTCATGGGTTCGAACCCTGGTCGAGTCAAACCAATGACTTAAAAATTGATACTTGTTGCTTCCTAGCCAGGCACTCGGCATTTTTAGAATAGGGCAAGGACTGGTTGGCTCAGTGTCAGGATAATGTGACTGAGTGGGATATCAGGTCATGGTGCTGGCAGCCTGGTCTTCCAATGGGGCAGCACTATAAAGTCACCATGAGTGTGCACTGTCACAAGTCGGTACCCATCCTGATATGACCTTAGATGTTGCTAGGATTTAAAACAACAAACAAACAAACAAACTTTACCTCAAGTGCATTGCGTCAACTGATACCAAAGACCCTATAATACTAAGACGGCTCACTCCCTATCTCTCCCATGGTAATGTAAATTTTGCAGTGCCACCTTGTGGTGGGTTTGATCAGTCCGGCTGCTGGTTGGTGTTTCACATGTAGACACATACAATTATATTATACATGAGATAGCTAAGTATGAATACACATCAATATGAAATTGCTATGAACAAATACATATCATCATCAGCATCATCATCAGCATCGCCATCATCACACATCTTTCACATTCATATATACATTTATACATATAATATAGCACCTGTTTAACCAAGAGAACAGCCAGCGCACCAAGTGGTGGGTTTGATCATTTTGATTACACATTACAAGCTGAGCGAGCTGTCTTAGTATTATAGGGTCTTTGCTGATACTCAGACACATTCCGCTCGAAAGTGTATATTTCATGACCTTGTGCCAACAATGTTTTAATGTAATTAGCATGTGAGAGGTCTTGACCAATGTAAAGCGCAAACAAATTTCAGATTCCTAAGAACAAACTGGATTGTATCACCTCCTGTAATTTTAGCTGTATTTTCTAAGTTAAATTTGTCTCTCTCTCCACCGCTCTATCCCTCCGAAGGAGCAGGACGTAGCTCCGGCGTGTAGAGTGTACATCTATTAAGCTGTCGATCATCATATCGATCCTTCTCAGTTGACCCATTTGCAGTTTGGGCTATGTTCCGTTCCAACCAGTGGTCCACAACTGGTTCATCAAAGGCTGTGGTATGTGGTGTTCTGTATGTGGGAAAGTGCATATAAAAGACCCCTCACTGCTAATCGGGGAAAGTGCATATAAAAGACCCCTTGCTGTTAATCGGAAAGAGTAGCCTATGTGGCGGCAGTAGGTTTCCTCCAAAGAAATATGTCAGAATGACCATATTTTGAAGCCTAATAGCCGATGATAACGCAAGCGTTACTTTTACATTACTCTCTATCCTTCCGCAGCCCAACCATTTTATAACATCCAACACACTGCTAATCTATATAACCATTGAACATTCTCCCAAGCGCCTGTACCCTTTCTCACCAGGAATTTACAAGATAATGACACATGCGCCTGCATTACTTAACCCGTCATCCAGATTACCTCTGCTGCATTGACACATGTTAACGATTAACATTGGTTATTCTTGGCACTGCAAGGAGTTATTCGAATATACACTATCGATACAAACACTGTTGCTGCCACCTATTGGCTTAAAGCTGCATAGTCCGATGAAATATCAAATTTTCAAAACCAAACCAATTATATAGATTTGATTTGACATATCTAACTTAGATACTGATGCACTTATTAAGCCTTTGTTTCTGCATAGAAGGCAATACTGAGTCAATTTAGCAGAACCTATTACTGCAAAAGTCTATGGTGTTAGAGTTTTGGCAAGATTGCCAAAACTAATTTTCCATGTTTGCACTCAAAATATTGTCGTGGGGGTGATGAAAATGGGAAAAATTGCGCCTACAGCAGGACTCGAACCCACATATCTTTGCATTCCGGGCCAGTGTGCTAATCATTACACCAACTAGACTCCCTGATATCAACACACTACCCACGCCTACCTGTCTATGTGGCTACTTGCCTGAGAGGTCAGTGCAGACCACTACACTCGTCCCCCTGGAATTGTAAGTCTTTTAATGCTTACAATTACATACATACAGGCAATGCACTAACACATACATATACAGGGTAGGTTCAACAACCATACAGCGCAAAGCTTGTACAGGATCCTGATCACGGCAACCAGTCTGGTGGGGGTGATGAAAATGGGAAATATTGTGCCTAGAGCGGGACTCAAACCCACATCTCTTTGCATTCCGGGCCAGTGTGCTAACCATTACACCAACTAGACTCCCTGATATCAACACACGACCCACGCCTACCTGTCTATGTGGCTACTTGCCTGAGAGGTCAGTGCAGACCACTACAATATCTCAAAGGTTTACCATTTAAAATAAAAGTAACTTTGAACTAATGTAAAGTAGATACTAGTGATCTATCTAATATATTTATCTCAGAAAACATACAGAAATTCAAAACCATCGGACTATGCAACTTTAACCATCCGAGCACTGAACTCAAACCTCTCGATTGTGACACCGCCTAGCGCAGATTTACTCCTGCAGACCCTCTGATGTCAGAACCGCCTCTGGGTTCAAACTAACTCACTTCACGCCTGGACACAAACCCCCCCACTGAGGTTGAGCCGACCACCATTTTTTCCCCGCCACCCACCCCACAACTTACATAAAAGACTGTTTTGTGTGTAGGGTTGAGTGCTTGAGTTTTACTGATCCACCTGTCTTGTCTGTTTACGATACTGTGAATAAAAGCACTGTTACGCCACTCCTTGCCTCGTTGTGAATTACCACCAGTTTAGAGTATGTTGCGCAAACAATTTGCCAGAATATGTACCTTATTTAGATCAATGTAAACAACGCAAAACTTAACACTGTCTCCATTATCATACCCCATCCCAATACAAACTCTTTTTCTTCTTCTTTTTTTTTGGTGGTAAATAAGTCTTTTGCCGGTGCAGAAGCACTGGTCTTCCAGCCATTTTTCAATGCAGGGTTATTTACACAAAAGGTATATAGAATAACGTATACAATAACTGTTGAATACACAATTTGCAGCATGTAACTCTAGTGTAGTTAATTATGTGAGTTTATGAATTACATTGTTGTTGTTGTTGTTGTTGTTGGGGTCGGTTTGATAATAATACACTGAAGATCGTGAGTTCGGTTCGCGATCGAGTCAAACCAATGACGTATAAAATTGGTACTTGTCGCTTCCTAGCCTGGCACTCGGCATTAATAGGATAGAGTAAGGACTGGTTAGCTCAGTGTCAGGATAATGTGACTGAGTGGCATATCAGGTCATGGTGCCAGTGGCCTGATTTCCCCAGTCGGACAGCACTTTAAAGTCACCATGAGGGCACACTGCCACAAGTCGGTGCCCGTCCTGATATTACCTTAGATGTTGCCAGGATGTAAAACTCCAACAACCATCCAACCAACCAACATTCATCATCAAAGAACTGGGTAAATAATTGTAACCACGGACGGCTGGAAGACCAGTGCTTCGGGGCTGACAACTGATGTGTTCTGATGAATAAAATAATTGTTTTGGTATTTTTAAAACACACTAAAAACAGCCTGTCTTCTTGCTATTTGGAAACATGTGTCCTACATTTCACTATTCCCCGAGATGTCAACCTTTGTGTCAACCCAGCCACTAGTTTTGCTTTGTTTGTTGGGGTTTTACGTCCTGGCAATATCTAAGGTCATGTCAGGATGGGTTCGAATCTAGCAGAGCCAAGCCAATGACTTATAAACTTGATACTTTTCCCTACCTAGACTGGCGTTCGACATTACCAGGATAGGACAAGGACTGGTTAGCTCAGTATCAGGATAATGTGGCTGTGTGGGATAGTGGGTCAGGTGCCTGCGTCCTGGTCTCCCAGTGGGGCAGCACTATAAGGTTTCCATGAGTGCACACTGTCACAAGTCAGTACCCATCCTGATATGACCTTTTCTTCCTTTTTTGTTCTTGAAGATTTATACTGCCTGTCATGGATAAGTCTGAATAGACTTGTTTTCACCATTAGACAGTTTGTCGATAGAACGCCTGGGTCTACAGTTTTACCGACCCAAGGGATGTTTAACCTCCCACACCATATAGACATAGTATGAGAGCAACCAGCATTTGATGATGCTGTAAGTTATACACAGTGGTGGAAATCCAAATTGGCAGACATGGGGGGGGGGGCACTGGGAATCGAACCTCCGACCTTCAGATTAGGAGTTCGACCTAGACAAAAGTCAGACACTCTAACCACTCTGCCACAGATGTTGCTAGGATACAAAACAACAACAAAACAAACAATGAAAACTAAAGTAGGGGGCCCTACATTAGGTTATCACGGATAATAATATTATATATATATATATACATATATATATGTAGTAGCCTGCACTGACCTCTCAGTCTAGGAGCCGCATAGACAGGTAGACATGGGTAGTGTCGTGATATCAGGAAGCCTAGGTGGTGTAATGGTTAGCACACTGGCCCGGAATGCAAAGAGATGTGGGTTCGAGTCCCACTCTAGGCATAATATTTCCCATTTTCATCACCTCCCATGACACTGGTTCCATGACCATGATCCTATACAAACTATGTGCTGCATGGTTGTTGAACCTACCATGTGTATGAATATGTAAGTGCATTGCCTGTATCTATGTAATTGTAAGCATTAAAAGACTTACAATTCCAGGGGGACAAGTGTAGTAGTCTGCACTGATCTCACATGCAAGGAGCCTCATAGACAGGTAGGCGTGGGTAGTGTGGTGACATCAGGAAGCCTATGTGGTGTAATGGTTGGCAAACTGGCCCAGAATGGAAAGAGATGTGGGTCCGAGTCCCGATCTAAGCGAAATATTTTCCATTTTCATCACCTCCCATGACATATATATGTAACACAATACCGCAAAACCAACTGGGTAGGTAACTTTAATGGTATTTCTGCTGTGGCGCGTTCCCGCAATCACGTCATACAAAGCAATAACCACGTGACGTGAAAACCTCTCCGCCCGCGCCATTTGCTACGCAGGCCACACAGAGTGTCTATTCTTAGAGCAGCCGCGTCTTAAATACGCGCTTTAACCTTGACCCACCCTCGAAGCCGGGACAATTCAGGAACCGAGCCCGACGCGCGATCACAAAAAAATGTCAGCTGCTGGCAACAGGAGCACTTATGCTGTGTTCATACGGTCCTCGTGAATATGGTGAACTTCCCACTTACTGCTGCTGAACACGACCATGTAAATGGAGAGCGTTCATTTGGCAATTCACGGTAAACATGTTTCATGCTGGGCGATAATAGAGGCATTGTCAAATCTTCATACAGAAAAAGTGAAATATCTCTAAAACCACACCAGCTAGAAACAAATCGCTTGGTACACATATAGAAAACATCTTTACCAAAAAGATTTGATCAAATTTATAAGGTTAGGGTTCTTGATTTCTATTAATTTTGAATAAAACTAATGTTTTGCACCGCGCGTACAGCGGACGGCGGAAACTGCGACACCTCCATTTCTTCACAAGTGGTGAGTAGCGAGCCGCTTAAAAAATCTCCAGTTCACAGGTGGTGTTCACCAGTTGTGAAGTCACTTGAACGCAATTCACAGGTTGTGAAATATATAATTCTGCTAAGACATGCAGCAGAATAGGAATTATTATGGTAAGAAAGAGGCCACGAGGGGCAAGCGGCTACTGGATGTCGCGTCGGTCGAGCTTTGGTAATTTTTTGTAGTTTCAATTCTGGTGTAACAGTTGTATAGGGCGGTGAACGTTAATAGGGTGGGCCGCTGGCCCCTCGTGGCCTCTTTCTTACCATAATAATTCCTATTCTGCTGCATGTCTTAGCAGAATTATATATTATGATGGTAATCAGGCCCCGAGGGCCAGCCGCTATTTTGTGTTGCGACTGTATACTGGAATTGTGTCGGGGTTCAGGTTTTGAGCAAGTACAATTATTTACATGCGATACATTGAGTGTCATTTCCACACATTGCTGTTGTTTAACACTTTTTATTTTTTATTTATCATATCACAGGTGGCTCTGGAGCCTTTTACACATGTAATCTATACGAGTTTCAGTCTCCATCTTAGTGACCCTTTGGTCTAAAGTATTGTCCTTTCTAGGATAAATAGTGTGCATTGTCTTAGTCGTTCTGTTCCCAGATGCTCGGGATCAGGTTCGTTACCGGGTATGTGTTGCTCACCGGTCTGTTGTAGAACCTCCTGAAGGTTCCCTCCCCCGACCACCCTGCTGCTAGCAGGATTGTGGCCAGTGGTACCTGTCTCCTCGCAGCTGCATGAGTAGGGGGTGTATTCCCTCATGTTCACCTCCGCCTCCGCCATTGTGGTCTTCACATACCTCGTCAATGTGTCCTGTGCCGCTTTTACGTGCGGCGGCCTGGTTGTTGCGAACATGGCCGGTGCCGCCGCCACTAGGTCGTTCCGGCCTACATATGTCCTCAGATGGCCATATACGCACAGTTCCGGTACCACATATTCCTTGAAGTTCAGTACTAGCGGGTTCTTGCTGGGGTCGTTCGATTTTAGCTTTGTGGTGTAGGTAAGCGTGCATTCACCCTGTCCCCACCTAAAGTATGTCCGTTTCATCAACCCCAGTGCTTGTAGGCGTTGTCCCGTTGCTAGTAGGAACAAGCATAACGTTCTCTTGTTCAACTTTTCTACGCTCAGTTGTTCCGTCGCTCCCCACCCCTGCAGGAAGTTTAGCAGTGGTTTGGGGTCCCAGATCGTCGTGTATTTTGGGCTGGCCGGTTTTAAGTTGCCTATCCCCTTGAGGAGTCGGTTTACCAAGGGGTGTTCCCCAAACGGCACCCCGCCTACCGTTACGAACGTGGACAGCAGTGACTTAACCGTGTTTATAGTGTTACGTGCTGCCCCACTTGAGAATAGTGTCTGTAGGTAAGCTATGCCCTGTTGTATTGTTGGTCTTGTTGGAACGATTAGTTGCGCCTCGCTGTGTGCAACCCACCTCTTCAGTACCAACGTGTATTGTCTCTGGGTGGCCGTTGCCCAGGAAGCCGTGAGGGTGTGTGCGGCTGCCCTGTTCATCCCCATTGCCTCAAACATGCCGCCTAGAGTGGTGTGATCCTCAGCTGCATGCTGTTCGTCAGGGGAAACCGTTTCCCCTCGTTCCCCTTCAGTGATAACGTACCTGGCTTGACCGGGATGGTCCATGATGTGGCGTAGCCCCTCAGTTTGTGTAGTAACGGGTACCAGGGCTGTGTTGGCCCTCCGGTGTCACCAGGATGTCCTTCGGTCGTTCTTGCATAATTTTGTTGATCACCCTTGACAGGCAGCTGAAAGGTGGGAATACATAAGCATTAGCATCTCTCCAGCTCAACGCCAGTGCGTCTGTCCCCCATGCCTGCCTATCATATTCCCGTGTTACGTATTGTTCTAACTTCCTGTTCTCTCTTGAAGCGAACAGATCCACTGTAGGCCTGCCCAACCTGTGAAATATATCTCTGACTGTTTTATCGTCTAGCGTCCATTCCCCTGCGTCCGTAAACACCCTCGACGCCCAGTCAGCCTCAGTGTTGTCAATACCCGGGCAGAATCTAACCGATATCATAATATTATTTTTCTCGGTGATGTCCCATATCTCCTCTGTCTCCTGTTGGCAGGTCTTTGACTTTGCAGATCCCCCCTTTCCTATGCATGCTACCGTCGTGGTGTTGTCTGCGAACACCCATACATGTTTGCCCGTCACTTTGCCTGCTAGGTGTTCTAGTGTATGTCTCACTGCTCTTAATTCTAGTACATTAATGTGTGTGTTTTCGCTTACTGTTTCGTCCCATTGCTCCCCATAGTGTACCTGGTGTGTCTGACTGTAGTAGCCCCATCCATGTGAGGAAGTGTCTGTGTAAACGCATACGTCGACTGGTGACGGTTTGTACGCCCTCATGGCCTGTTCTAGGTTGTCTATCCAATATTGAATGCAATCCCTCACTCTGCGTGTGAGCATGCATCCTTTATTGTAGTCACCGTTAGTATCTCTTAGATTCCAGTTGAGGGCCCTTATCATTGATTTTGACTTGATCCTGGCCCACTTGTTGCCCTGGTCTGTGGCCACTAGCTTCCCAATTAGTGCTGCCAATGTTTTGATTTTTAGGTTGGTCTTTTGCAATACTTCCCTGGCGAAGTCTATTAGTTCTTTACACTTCTTCCTGGGGAGGTCTACTCTCATTAAGTTTGTGTTTATTCTGAATCCCAAGAACTGGAGTTCTCGTGTCGGTTGTAGTACCGACTTTTCTTTATTTATTGTGAAACCTAAGTTTGTTAGTAGTCCTAGCGTGATTCTCACTGCCTCTCTTACCTCTGTTTCTGTATTACCTATCAAGATTGTATCGTCTATATAGAAGCATAGTAGTATATGGTGTCGTGACCTCAGGTGACCCATTACCGCCTTCATGATTTTCGTGAATACCCTGGGTCCCGAGCTTAGTCCGTTTGGGAGTACTCTGAAGCGGTATCTGGTCCCCCCGTGTATGAACTGCAGTAGGTCTCTGTCTGCTTCCCTGATTTCTATGCTATGGTAGGCTTGGGAAATGTCTATGCTTGCCAGCCAGGCCCCTTGTGTTATTAATTGCATGACCATGTATAACTGTTCCATTTTGAAATGTCTGTAGACTATAAATTCATTCAATTTTGAAAGGTTTAGTATGGGTCGGAAGTCTCCGTCCTTCTTAGGCCTTAGAAATAGGTGTGAAACAAATGTGCGCTTGGTGTGTTTGGCCTCCTCTATCACCCGCTGCTCCCGCATTTCTATTATTTTTTCCCTTAAGATTTTATCGTTCCCTTCACTGCCCGAGATCGGTTCTACTGCCTGGCCTGGTAGGTTTGTGATCTCGATTTTTATACCTTTCACCATTAGCTTCACCCACGCATTGTCAGTAACAGCCTCCCATTCAGGTGCTCTCTCGGTCACGCCCCCTGCTTCAAAGTTGTTATGATTTTTACTCACTTTGTTGACTGCCTTGCTGGCCTCGCTCTGTATCCCGCACCTCTGCCATGCCCCCCTCTCTGTGGGCGTGTCTGTCCGCCTCCGCTTTGTCGGTGGTGGTCCTGCCTGTGGCGTGCGGAATACTGGGCGTGGTTGTGGGGGGGATATTGGGCTGTGCGGCCTCTCCCCTGGCCGCCTCTGTAGTTTCCCTGCTTGCGTTCAGGTCTCCTGTACTGCCTGCCATTGCCCCTCACTATGGCATTGGCAGTTTTCTGATTCGCCTCCATTGTGGTGACCTGTGCCGCCAGATCTTCTCCTAGGAGGTACTTAAAGCCCCTGCTTCCCTCCTTTTTTGCTAGAGTTTTGATCTGTGTCTGCAGTGTGGGACGCACATTGTCCCGCCTGAGGCCCAGAATTGTGTTACTACTGCGCGCTAGTAGTTTCAAGGTCGTGACCAGTGCCTCGGCCATCTCCTTTTTGGCCAGCGGTCTGCCCATCTCTATGCCGTCCAGGGCTTTAGCGAGTGGCCTAGCGGCGAACTGCACGCCCCACTGGGCTGCCGCTAGTGCCGCATCATTGTCCCTTACTCGTTGCTGCAGCGTATGTTCGATTTCCGGGTTCATACGGGTTTTCTGGAGCACTTCCGCATTCCCCGGCCTTGGCAGCGTTGCGTACAACTCCGTGACCACCGTTTTGGTCATCGGGCTGTTCCACAGTGCTGTTATCAACTTGGCTGTGATGTCTGCCAGGTTGCCGCATTCTGCGTCCAGCGGCACCTTCTCTGCCGGTATGAACTGTTCCAGATACGAACAGCTCTCCTCAGGTGCCCTCCCCACGGTCTCGTTTGGTCCTGGCAAGGCCGGAGTGGGCGTGGCCGCACGCGCTTGTTGTTGTCGGCCCGCCACCGGGGTTGGCGTTCTGACGCTGTAGGGTGGTGGTGGCTTGCTCACCGGTGCCACCCTCGTCGGTTGTGCGTCCCTCCTGGGCGTGGTAAAGGCCAACGGTCTTGGCCTTAGTACTTGTGCGCCTGTCGGTAGCTCACCCCCTCCCGCCATCAGTGGTGGGGAGGAAGCCTGCGAGTCTCCCTGGGACCAGTTTATGGAGTAACCTGCCCTTCTATTCCGGATCTCCTCCTGGAGTTCCAGCTTTCTCGCCTCCAGTCTTTCCAGCTCTGCGATCGGAGTCAGTACGTAATCCGGTCCTCTCCATTAATCTCCGCACGCTGGATCCGGGGGCGGGCTGAACGTGTTCGACAGATCCGCCACTACCATTCTCAGACCCCGGTGTAGTCCTCCCACTGGAGGCGGTGTGTAAGTAGGTGACGTAGCCGCTAGCACTAGCCGCCTCCCGTCATTGTCCGTAAGGTTTACCGTGTCCGGGGACGGTGGGGGTTTGCCTACGGCAGCCGGGTAGCGGTGCTCATCCTGGGTCAGTGTCTCTGCCCCGTTGGCTGTCATCTCTACGTCCGCCTCGGAATTGGTGTCCGATTCGTGTGGTATGCGATTCGTGTGGTAGTGGTACGTAAAGTGCCTCGGAAGGGGAGTCCACTCTTCTCCTTTCCGCCCGTGCAATGTACAGGACAGTTATCAGTTCCGTGATAAAGTCCTTGCCTCCGGTACAGTAGGAACTGACCGCGCGCAACGCAGAGGCTGGGTGGCCGAAGGCGCACCCGCTGATGTTCCTATCAGCCGCTGGCGTCATCAGAGGGCCCGTGGCCCTCCGCCGCGCAGCGCGCTGTATGACGTCCTGCTCTCGCGATAGCTAATCCAGAAATGACGAAAGCTTGACCGACGCGACATCCAGTAGCGGCTGGCCCTCGTGGCCTGATTACCATCATAATGGGAAAAACCATATTCGCCAGTTCATATGAACGCAGCATTAGTTCTGGCAACTGACGAGAGGGGCGCTCCAAATTCGGTAGGATTGTTTACAAAGTTGCTCTATTCTGAGTGAGGCATGTTTGATTATTGTCTGTAGCCAGGCTGTTGAGAGAACAGGTGGCGTGGCTGGGATGTTGTGGATGTATTATCGCGTGAACAAGGCAGTTCTTGTCCAGATAAAGTGACTTACCATATATAGCAGACGAGAACAAATTAAAGTTGCATAGTCCGATGGTTTTTAATTTCGGACATTTTCTGAGATAAATACACTATGTTGATTGTTATAATGTACCTTACTTCAGTTTGGAGTAACTTTTATTTTAAGTGGCTAACTTTTGAGATATTTGAAGTGAAACCATCGCAAATTAATTTTGGCAAGCGTGCCAAAACTCTGACCCCATAGGCTTCTGCAATAACGGGTTCTATTAAATTGACTCAGTATTCTCTTCTATGTGGCAACAAATGTTTAATAAGTGCACCAGTATCTAAGTTAGATATGTAGATTCAAATTTAGATAAATGTTTTGGTTTTGAAAATTTGATGTTTTCATCGGACTATGCAGCTTTAAATGGTGGCGCTAGTTACATTTGTGGTTGCCTCACACTACACTATAATAGACTACATCACCATTCCAGCGGCGCGGTGCATTGTGAGATGCGTAGAAGAAAAACAAACCCACGAGAAGCACATGGCACATGCGAATACACTGGGTGCAGCTATGAAATGTGCTAGTTTCAGCTCATCTCAGCTCTTGTTTGGTACTGTAGTGGTCTGCACTGACCTCTCAGGCAAGGAGCCGCATAGACAGGTAGGCGTGGGTAGTGTGTTGATATCAGGGAGCCTAGGTGGTGTAATGGTTAGCACACTGGCCCGGAATGCAAAAGAGATGTGGGTTCGAGTCCCGCTCTAGGCGCAGTATTTCCCATTTTCATCACCCCCATGACACTGGTTGCCGTGACCATGATCCTGTACAAGCTACGCGCTGTATAGTTGTTGAACCTACCCTGTGTATGTAAGTGCGTTGCATTGCCTGTATGTATGTAATTGTAAGCATTAAAAGACTTACAATTCCAGGGGGACGAGTGTAGTGGTCTGCACTGACCTCTCAGGCAAGGAGCCGCATAGACAGGTAGGCGTGGGTAGTGTGTTGATATCAGGGAGCCTAGGTGGTGTAATGGTTAGCACACTGGCCCGGAATGCAAAGAGATGTGGGTTCGAGTCCCGCTCTAGGCACAGTATTTCCCATTTTCAACACCCCCATGACAGTACCTAGAATACCAACTAAAAAAACATATATAATAAATTAAGATTTGAATCTTTTATCCAGCATTGCATTTACATCAATATAATAGGCACATCTTATGCCATGTGCTTTTAGATTTAGACAAATCTGGGCACTCAGACTAGTGTTAGAGCCATAGCCAGAGTCAGTTTTACTTATTTTATTCATGTTTTTATTTATATCCTATGGTTAACGACATATGTAGAACTAGAAAATTAGTTGGGTTAATCATATATTGGTTATATATTTCTCTGAAACAAGTGTCTGTTGACACATTTGGCATTTTAATATTTAGAACAAGAATTAATAATAGTGATGTGAATATCAGCCTTAAAGTGACTGATTGTTTTGTGTGGAATTTTATGTTTCTTAGCTCAAAATGCTTAACTATGTGTAGTTTGGTCTTAGTTATATTCATCAGATCATTCATTATATTGCATGTGTACATACATGTTTATGCCAAATTGTTATCTATTTCTATTAATTTTGAATAAAATGGAAGTTTTTCCCTACGCGTATCGGCAAACTCAATGGCTGTACGCCTTTGCTTTGCTGCCAGCGCCGTTTTCAGCGCATGCGCACTCGGAACGGTGATCTCGTCTATTGACACGATTAGACCGATATCAATATAAGCTTCAAATTTTCGAAAGCAAAGCTCTTCGCTAGATTCAAACCTGCATCTATCCAGTTTAGATACTGATGCACTTAGTAAAGTTGCATAGTCCGATGGGGTTGAGTTTCTGTAATTTTCTGAGATAAATATATTAGGTTGATCATTATAATCTACATTACTTTAATTTGAAGTAACTTTTATTTTAAATGGCTAGCTTTTGAGATATTTGAAGTGCAAATATACCAAATTAATTTCGGCAATCACGCCAAAGCTCTGAGACCGTAGGCTTCTGAAGTAACATGTTCTATTAAATTGCCTCAGTATCCCCATCTATGTGGCAACAAATGCTTAATAAGTACACCAGTATCTAAGGTAGATAAGCAGGATCAAATTTAGATAACTGGTTTGGTTTTTAAAATTTGAGATTTCATTGGACCATGCAGCTTAAAGCTCCATAGTCCAATAAAATATCAAATTTTCAAAACCAAACCAATTATCTAGATTTGATTTTAAATATCTAACGTAGATACTGATGCACTTATTATTAAGCATTTGTTTCTGCGTAGAAGGCAATACTGAGTCAATTTAACAGAACCTGTTACTGCAGAAGTCTATGGTGTCAGCGTTTTGGCAAGGTTGCCAAAACTAATTTTCCATGTTTGCACTCAAAATATCTCAAAAGTTTACCATTTAAAATAAATGAATCTTTGAACTAATGTGAAGTAGATACTTGTGATCGATCTACTATATTTATCTCAGAAAAATTACAGACATTCAAAACCATCGGACTATGCAACTTTAAGTATGTGTTACTACAGAGAAGGTCACACTATGTCAATGTAATCATACCTGTCACTGTTGAAGCCTCTGGGATCAGAGTTTTGGCAAGCACACCACAATTAATTGGCCATGGTCACACTTCAAATATGTCTGAGGTTAGTAATGTATAATCATAGTTACTTCAACCTGTAGATAATAACAATCAAGCTACTATATTTATCTCAGAAAAATGACAGAAACTCAAAACCACCGGACTATGCAACTATAAATTAACTACCACTAGTACCAGTTTTTGTTTGTTTTTTTTTGTTGGTGGTTTACATCCTAGTAACACCTAAGGGAATCTCATAAGTGTGTTGGTTTGGTTAGTACTTGTAGTGCATGGGGTAGTGTGGGTGTCGCAGGAAGGTTGATTGATTGATTGATTGGTTGGTGGTTTTTTCACGCCGTGTCCGCAGCATAGGCCATATTCACGGCAACTGGAACCTGAGAGAAATTGTTCTTACTCTTACTGAGTACCCCGTCCTGATATGACCTTAGATATTGCTAGGGCGTAAAACAGGAAAGAGCGAACTTAATAAGTAAGGCGGTTTTTCAAGTATGACATATAGAATGGTTGGTTGTTGGTGGTTTACATCCTGGCAACATACAAGGTCATCAGGACGGGTACCGACTGGTGACAGTGCACACTCATGGCGACGTTATAGTGCTGCCCCACTGGGAAATCAGGATGCCCGCACCATGACCCGATATCCCACTCGGTCACATTATCCCGACACTCATCTGACCAGTCCTTGCGCTATCCCATTAATGCTGATCACCAAGCTAGGAAGCGACAAGTATCAATTGTGTAAGTCATTGATTTGAATCGACCGGGAACTGAACTCTCGACCTTCCGCACGCGAGGCCGGCGCTCTACCGATTCGGTGACCGCGCCAGGTGTGATATAGATGGCGCTGTGTGATTATCACTTTTAAATGGCGGATATTCAGTGCCCACATTGCAGTTTTAAAAAATATGTGTGGTATAAAGAATTATATTAATATTATTAAGATGGAACCATTTCTGTTAAATGTATATGGGTTTAGGCTTCGAACCCACAATCATCAAGTGTCCATGCTGGACAGTGGGAGTGGGCAGCTACAGCTAGTACAGCGACCTGGGGAGTGGTTGGTGTACACTAAGGTAGGAATTTGGCACGCTTTGTCTAGCGTCCAACAGTTTACCCCACCTATCGTCCCATTTCAGCCCTAGCTCTAAAGTTGCATAGTCCGATGGTTTTGAGTTTCTGTCATTTTCCGAGATAAATATATTAGGTTGATCATTATAATCTACCTTACTTTAGTTTGTAGTAACTTTTATTTTATATGGCTAACTTTTAGTGCAAGCAGGCAAAATTTATGTTGGCAAGCCTACCAAAAGTCTGACAGGTTCTATTAAATTGCCTCAGTATTCCCTTCTGTGTGGCGACAAATGTCTAATACGTGAAGTAGTATCTAAGTTAGATATGCAGAATAAAATCTTGATAATTGTTTTGGCTTTGACAATTTGATGGTTTCATCAGACTGTGCAGCATTGACTTCCGTTTTTAAAAATGTGGTTAAAGCTGCATAGTCCGATGAAAGGATCAAATTTTCAAAAGCAAAATAATTATCTAGATTTGATTCTACATATCTAACGTAGATACTGGACTTATTAAATGCTTGTCGCCAAATAGAAGGGACTACTGAGGCAATTTAATAGATTCTGTTTCTGCGTTCTGTCTCAGAGTTTTGATGTGCTTGCCAAAATTTATTTAGCATGTTTGCACTTTAAATATCTGAAAAGTTAGCCATTTAAAATGAAAGTTATTTCAAACTGGAAGTAAGGTAGACTATATTGATCAACCTAATAATCAACTTTAATAATCAAGGTAGGTCTTTCGGGCCAGCCAGAATAGGCCTATCTATGCAATCCAGCTACATACTTATTCTGTTGTGCAATGAGTAAATATATATTTTTTAATCGGAGTTTCCACATGAGCCATGTCATATTTGTATATGAACCCATTAATGTTGCATAGTCCGATGGTTTCTAGTTTCTGGCATTTTCTGAAATAAATATATTAGGTTGATTGTTATAATTGTCATGGGGGTGATGAAAATGGAAAATATTGCGCCTAGATTGGGACCCGAACCCACATGTCTTTGCATTCGGGGCCAGTGTGCTAAACATTACACCACCTAGGCTCCCTGATATCACCACACTACACACGCCTACCTATCTATGTGGTTACTTGCCTGAGAGGTCAATGTAGACTACTACACTCGTCCCCCTGGAATTGTAAGTCTTTTAATGTTTACAATTACATACATACAGGCAATGCACTAACACATACATACATAGGGTAAGTTCAACAACCATACAGCACATAGCTTGTACAGGATCATGGTCATAGCAACCAGTGTCATGGGGGGAGTTGATGAAAATGGGAAATATTGCACCTAGAGCAAGACTCAAACCCACATCTCTTTGCATTCCGGGCCAGTGTGCTGACCATTACACCACCTAGGCTCCCTGATATCACCGCACCACCCATGCCTACCTGTCTATGTGGTTACTTGCCTGAGAGGTCAGTGCAGACCACTACATAATCTACCTTACTCTAATTTGAAGTAACTTTTATTTTAGATCGCTAACCTTTGAGATATTTTAAGTGTAAACATGCCAAATTAATATTGTTGGCATTCATGCAAAAACTCTGACTTCTGCAGTAACAGGTTCTATTAGATTGCCTCAGTATTCCCTTCTATGTGGTGGCAAGTGTTTAATAAGTGCACCAGTGTCTAAGTTATATATGTAGAATCAAATTTAGATGATTATTTTGGTTACGACACTGTGATGTTTTATCGAACTATGCAGTTCTAATTAATTGACTATATCAAACAATATCTTACTTGCACTAAAACAATTCGCCGATCAATAGAGCTCAAGACAGTGCCGGGTAGTATGAGATGACCTTAGTGAGCTCTGTAATACCGTGAGGACACAAAAAAGGAGAGGTGTACCCCCTGGTGTTTTGCCCTGAGGCAAAGTCAAATGAACTATAGCTTTTTAACTGCAGTTAAACATATACCCCAACGTCGTGGGAAATAGCCTAAATAACCAATACTACATATAATTATATGAAAGACTTCCTTTGTGTTATATATGTATATATATGAGTCAGGATCACGAAAAGAGGCCAATTGGGGAAAGTTGTCGGCGTCGAGCATTGGATGTTGGTGTCAAACAGTATAATTATAGTTTAGCATTGACAGAGGTATTGGAAAGTCCTTAAATTTATCCTGAATGTAAAGGTAGACAAAATACAACAACCTTATTTGTTCCTAGGATAATTTAATATAAAACAAAGAAATGCATTACACATTAAGAATTGTGATGCCGACATCTGTTAACGTTGTCGGCGTTGAGCATTGGATGTCGGCGTCGAACGGCATACTTATAGTTTAGCATTGACAGAGGTGTTGCAAAGTCCTTAAATCTATCCTGAATGTAAAGGTAGAAAAAATACAACAACCTTATTTTTTTCTAGAATAATTTAATATAAAACAAAGAAATGCACTACACTTTAAGAATTGTGATGCCGACATCTAAAATAAACCACCAATTGGCCCAGTTTCGTGAGGCTGACTCATATATATATACCGTATATGTCCCAATAGAAGCATGCTACCCAATAGAAGGACACCCCACATTTCAAGATTGAAAGCACGTACAAATTTACTATCATATTCAGACTGAATGAACATAAAATATGACAATCGCACTTTATTTCACAGGCATGACAAAAACAGATAAAAATGTATGATAATATTCAGACTGAATGCACATAAAATAAGACAATCCCACTTTATTTCAGAGGCACGACAAAAACAAATCCATGAAATTCTTTAACTTTGAATAGACGCAGATTCATGTGTCTGCACTTGCGCAGGGTGCATGTATTAGGACATATATGGTATATATATTTCAGAGGTACAGTGAGTAAGCGTAACAGGCACTGAGGCGTGGAGGAGTAGGTGGTGCCACTTGGAGAGCTGAGGTTGTATCAGCAGATGACCTAATGGATAGAGTTAACCAGCCGATGACTTAGGGGCTGGGGAGTGGATTGGATCTTCTGACTTATTATACCTGTATAATGGCTTATACAGCATATCTATACATGGGTGTGTGATGCATAATGTGCTATGCGAGTATAAAGGCATGGAAGAGGACTAGTTGATTATATTATATTGTCTGTTATTCGATGTACACTCCTTCTGCGTGTGAGGAGTGAGGGGGGGCCACCCGAATACATTACCCCAACAGATGGAGGGAGGTGGGGGCACTCCACCACAGCGCCTAAGGAGGAATAATAGTAATACAGCACATGTTCCCCTTACAATTTATACTTGTATAATGCGCTATCCATCACATAGTTTTCGGCGGTAAGTGAATTAGGTTAATGAGCAGAGGCGAGCGGTGGCGCCACCGTCGGAGCTGAGGTTGAGTAGGTTGGGTAGATTCGAGCAGTGGATGACTAGCCTGGGGCTCCACCACCCGATTACTCTTGGGTGGATGGTAGGAGCGAATATGGAATTCTGGGTTACTATATTCATATAATTCTTATACAGCATATATTGCATGACCCATATATAGCTAAATATAAGTATACACAACTGTAACTAGCCACATATATACATGGTTAGTTACATTTGTGCATAATTATATTTTGTTATATATATACAATTTTATATATATATATAATATATATAATTTTCAGTGGTATAGTGAGTAGCGGTTCCAGTGTGCAGGGGTGGTGGTGCCACCATCGGAGCTGGGGTTGGGGAGGCTGGAGCAGTAGATGACTATGACACACTCCCACAGTCCATGGAGCTGAGTGAGTGATGAAGGAAAGGAGGGATATTTCGGGTTATTTTACTCGTATCATTCTTATACAGCATATATTGTTTGTTGAGGTTTTACATCCTGGCAACATATCAGGATGGGTTCCGACTTTTGACAGTTCACACTCATGGCGACTTAATAGTGCCCACCCCTCCTGTCACTGGGAGACCAGGCCACTGGCACCGTGACCCAATTTCCCACCTAGTCACATTATCCTGATACTGAGCTAACCGTCCTTGTCCTATCCTAGAATGGTAGTGTCAAGTGTAAAATGTTAAGTCGTTGGTTAAGTCTTCGGTTTGAACCTGCTAGATGAGAAGTGGGTGCATTACTCCCTTGATGGTGGGGCGGGACGTAGCTCAGGCGGTAGAGTGTCCACCTGTGACAGTGTGGATCATCGAATCGATCCTGCTCAGTGGACCCATTTGCAGTTTGGCCTATTTTCAGTTCCAACCTGTAGTCCACAACTTGTTCATCAAAGGCTGTGGTATGTGCTGTCCTGACTGTGGGAAAGTGCATATAAAAGACCCATTGCGCTTATCGGAAAGAGTAGCTTATGTGACGACAGCAGGTTTCCTCCGAAGAAATATGTCAGAATGACCATATTTTTACGACCAATATCCAATGATAGAAATCAATGCACTAGGGCTAGCAAGGTGGTTAATATGTTTTCAGAGGTGGGGGGTTCGACTTCATACAGACCGTGGGGTGGAAGGCCCTTATGTAAATACATTTATGGAGCAATCGAATAACAATATCAAGTTGACCATAGCGGTTAATAATATAAGACCGGAGAATAGTAAAGAATGCAAGGAACGTTCCAATTACTTCTTAGGAGCTCACAGCTTTATTCTTACCCTAACTAACAATATAAGTTTAGCAATATGATGGATATGAACAAGTAAATCCCCTCCCATATAATTAAGTTGAATAAGTTTGGAATTTCGACAATAAAAGCCTAAATCTTGTCTAAAACATCAGAGCATGCAAAAACACGTCTGATGGGTCTGGGCCCGTACGCCCAACCTTCCACCGTTGCTAGGAGAGTCGCAATCGACATCTCCCAGCGACGCGTTATAGCAGGGAACCCGGCCCTGCAAATGGTGGAAAATGCGAGCCTCGTGAGTAGCCAGCATTTCAGAATGCGAGCTAATCAGCCCAGCCCGCATTTCCATCGGTCGAGTAGTCTTGCCCACTTCATATATATACATATACATACCTATCTTACTTCGAATCCACTGGCTCGGCACATGAATACACACCACATAATAGCACCCCCCTCCTGCCGTATATTTGAATATTTTACCATACGTTTCTACAGTAACAGGTTCTATCAAATTTACTTAATATTCCCCTCTAAGTTCTATGGAGCAGCAAATGTTTAATAAGTGCACCAGTATCTAAATTAGATACATCAAATCTTGTTCAGGTTTTGAAAATTTGATACTTTCATCGGACTATGCAGCTTTTACAGATATTCAAAACTTGTTGAATATATAAATATATATATATATATCATCATCATCATCATGCTGTCGGTCACGATGCGACAAAGACTGCTTTCATTACTTGACTGCCGCTCTCCATTTAGCTCTCTGCTGTGAGAGTTGCATCCATGAGTCGGTCTTAATGTCCATTTCATGAAAGCTGCCTGCAAAAGTGTTGAAGTGCTGCTGGCTTTTGCAAGTTACCAGCAAATAGAGGTTTCACACCAGCAAGAACATGTCAAGACAGGCGCAAAACTATTTGTCCCTGCAGTGGTTGGTCGGGAGATGTTGGGGGTTCCATACATCAACCGCCCTTAATGCTGCCACAGTGACATGGTTTTTCTGTTTAGGGTTTGCTCCCTTAGCCTTCGGTTCTGTCAAGAACCTGTACCACAAGGCAGTGGTTTACAACTCTGCAGTGGCGTCAAACTCCCTGAGGTATTGCTATACCTGCAATACCTGCATACTATATATATTAATATATATCTGATGTATAACGTATTATGCGAGTAAAAAGATACGGAAAGGAATGTTACTTATTATTATGATTATTGTTATACTCTGTAAGATGCAACATTGGACCAGTGGCGCCACCTTGTCCCATTTCTCCTCCACCGGATATTGATCAGTGTCAGTCGCACCAGAGGATTCTTTCTTTTTTTATGGGCAAGCGCATGTAAATTCTTTGCCAGAGATTAAATTACCCGATATATATATATATATATATACACACACATGGTAATTCAAAATGGGGGGAAGTGGAGGCAGAGGGGTGGGGATTCAGCCAAGCGGAAATGTTGAATGAAACTGTGAGTACACAGTAACCCCCCCCCCCCCACACCCTAGTAGGCATTCCTGCATCCATGGTGGGAAAATACAGCAGGGCTATGGTTGGCAAAATGAGCAACAACTTAAAGCTGTATAGTCCGATGAAAACAAACAAAATTCAAAACCAAAGCAATTATTTAGATTTAATTCAACACATCTCCCTTAAACATCCCCAGTGGTCATTGAGGAAGCCATCGGTTATCCTCCGACTCACGGAACTGAGGAAGTCTGGGACACATCCACTCGAGTACCAAGGACTGCATGCTGAGATTCAAGGCCAGTTTGCAGACCACCTCTCCATATACACTGATGGGTAGCTGCTGCGGCAGTCTGCCGACGGGAAAAATTTGGGTTACGCTTGCCCGATCAGAGCTAGATTTTTACTGCGGAAGCCCGAGCACTCCTTCTCGCATTGGAGTGTATCGAGGTATCCAACCACACTAACTATGTTATATACAGTGATTCGTTCTCTTGCCTCCTGGCTGTTCCTGGACTGAAAACGAATCACCCTATTCTAGCAACGGTCATTCATAAAATGAACCAACTGGCAATGGATGGGTATGACATCCACCTGTGCTGGCTGCCTGGCCATGCTGGCATACAAGGAAACAAACGAGCTGATCGGGCTGTGAAGAAGGCCCTGAACTGTGATCTTGAACCTTGTCTGATCCCTCACTCTGATCTGAAACCACTAATAGCCACCCACATAAAATCCAAATGGCAACATGAGTTTGATGAAAACATTAATAAACTTAAAGAAATTGAACCATCTGTGGGAAAACCACCACAGACTCATGCGGGAGGTCGGCGGGACCAAGTGGTCCTTAGCCACTGCCGTATTGGCCACTCATGGCTTACACATGCTTTTCTGCTCAAGGGGGAACCTCCCCCTGAATGTATTCGGTGTCAGTGACACTCAAACACATTTTACTAGGTTGCGTTGATTTGTTGGCCCTGCGCCAACAATTCTACACTGCAGACAGTATGCATGACCTTTTTATTAAAGTAAAACAGGAAAACAGGTTAGCCTTTTTGAGGGCAGCTGGACTGTACCAACTCATATAGTTTACTAAATAAATTCTATCAATTATTAATCAAACTTTTCTTTTTCTATGGGAATTTGTTTCCCTTGACCACAAATATATGATTGTCAGCTTTCTAATTTAATGAGTGTCTATCGGCACATAATTGATTGTCTGCTTTTACATGTAAAAGTGATGGTTTGAACAAAAAACAAACATTTCTTGCCGTGAATATGGCCTATGCTGCCGACATGGCGTAAAGCAACCACCAATCAATCAATCCATCAAACAACCCTTAAATATTGGTGTACTTATTGAGCAAGTGTTGTTGGATAGAAGGGAATAATGATTCAATTTAATATAACCTGTTACTGATAAAGTCAATGGTGTCAGCGTTTTAACGAGCTTGCTAATATTAATGTAGCATATTTGCACTTCAAATACCTCAAGATTTAGCCATTTAACATTTTTAATTACTTCAAACTAAAGTAAAGTAGATTACATTGATGTAAGGTAGATTATAATGATTAAACTAATATATTTAACTAAGAAATGACAGAAACTCAAAACAATCTGACTATGCAACGTTAACCTTGCGTCTTAATTACAATGTAAGTATTATAACTTACATGGGTGCCTTGTTTATTGTGTAGCACTTCATAAAATTTGTGTTATTTCATTTATGGAATATTACGCTGGTCAAATAGCAAGGCATATGACACTATGAACCTAATAATTCTATTCAGAAAATTGATACAAATGTTAATTATTTATTCAGTAATCTTTGCAGAAAATGACCGGGGGCGGTGGCCGAATCGGTTGAGCGCGAGCCCGATCGAGGCAAACCAATGATGTATAAAGTTGATACTTGTCGCTTCTTAGCCTGGCACTTGACATTAATAGGATAAGGCAAAGACTGGTTAGCTCAGTGTCAGGATAATATGACTGAGTGGGATATCGGATCATGGTGTTGGCAGCCTGATTTCCCAGTGGGGCAGCACTATAAAGTTGCCATGAGTGCGCACTGTCACAAGTTGGTACCCATCCTGATATGACCTTAGATGTTGCCAGGTGTGTAAAACTCAGACAACCAACTCACAGAGAATGAATGTGAAGGGAGACGAGGGGAAACTGTCTCTCGCTCTGGTATGCGTGCCGATGTGTAATATTCAATCTGTTCCAAGTACTTCCTACAACGGTAAACAGTAATGTATCCGCGCCACTCCACACCCCTCCACACACCACCACACACCTCCACACACCACCACCACTCCACACCCCTCCACACACCACCCCTCCAAACCCCTCCACACTCCACACCCCTCCACTCACCACCACCACTCCACACCCCTCCACACACCACCCCTCCACACCCCTCCACACCCCACACCCCTCCACACCCCTCCACACACCACCCCTCCACACCCCTCCACACCCCACACCCCTCCACACTCCTCCACACACCACCCCTCCACACCCCTCTACACCCCACACACCTCCACACCCCACACCCCTCCACACACCATCACACCCCTCCACTCACCACCACCCCTCCACACACCACCCCCCTCCACACTCCCCACACCCCACCACCCCTCCACATACCACACCCCCACAATCACCACACACCACCACACCCCTCCACACACCACCACCCCCCACACCCCTCCACACACCACCACCACTCACACACCTCCACACCACACCCCCCCACACTCCCCCACACACCACCACCACTCCACACACCTCCACACAGCCACCACCCCTCCACACTCCTCCACACCCCACACTCCCCCACACACCACCACCACCCCACATACCTCCACACCCCACACCCCCCACAATCCCCACACACCACCACCACCCACACACCACCACCCCCCAACCCCTCCACACCCACCACCACCCACCCCCCACCCCTCCACACCACCACCACCCCAAACCACCACCCCTCCACACCCCTCCACACTCCTCCAAACACCACCACCACTCCACACCCCACCACCCTCCACACACTCCACCACCCCCACACCCCTCCACACTCATCCACACACCACCACCACTCCACACACCACCACCACTCCACACACCTCCACACACCACCCCCCCCCCCACACCTCCACACACCACCACCACTCCACCCTTTCCACACACCACCACCACTCCACACACCTCCACACCCCACACCTCTCCACAAACCTCCACACACCACCACCACTCCACACACCACCACCCGTCCACACACCTCCACACACCACCACCACTCCACACTTTCCACACACCACCACCACTCCACACAGCTCCACACCGCACACCCCTCCACACTCCTCCACACACCACCACCACTCCACACACCTCCACCACTCCACACATCACCCCACACCACACTATATCCCACAAACCACTTCACACATCACACCTCCACACACACAACAACACCACACCACCACACATGCCACACCACCCCATATACCCACACACACCACCCCACACACCATACCTCCACACACACCACACCACTAAATATACCCACACACCCCAACTCACCACACACAGGTCACCCCACACACCACACTGTATCCCACACACCACAGCTCACATCACCCCACCACCCCACATATCACACCAACCCACCCACCTCACCACCCTACATACCACCCCGCACACCCCACACACCGCCCATCATCCACAACCACATCCCACACTACCATACACACCCCACACCACCACCCCACACCACCCCAGACACCATCCCAAGCACTACCCCCACATACCAATCCACCCCACACCCCACACCCCACACTACACTACACACCACCCTACAGTCCACCCCACATCCCTGCCTCTCGTCCCCCAGCACTCCCCTCCCCTTCACCCTGGTGCCCATTCACAAAAAAAGTTTGTTTTATTTAACGACGCCTCTAGAGCACACTGATTTTCATCACCGTCTATTGGACTTCAAGTATATGGTCATTCTGACATATTTCTTTGGAGGAAACCCGCTGCTGCTACATAGGCTACTCTTTCTGATAAGCAGCAAGGGGTCTTTTATATGCACTTTCCCATAGACAGGACAACACATACCACAGCCTTTGATGAACCAGTTGTGGACCACTGGTTGCAATGGAAAGGATCGATCGGATGACCCACACCTTCACAGGTGGACACTCTACCGCCTGAGCTACGTCCCACTCCCCGGTGCCCCTTCACTCCCGCACGACACCCTCGCCCATAGCATTTGTTTGATTGTTTTTGTTTTACGTCCTAGCAACATCTAAGGTCATATCAGGACGAGTACCGACTTGTGACAGTGCACACTCATGATGACTTTATAGTACTGCCCCACTGGGAAATCAGGCCACCAGCACCATGACCTGATATCCCACTCAGTCACATTATCCTGACTCTGAGTGAACCAGTCCTTGCCCTATCCTAATAATGCCGACTGCCAGGCTAGGAAGCGACAAGTATACATTTTTAAGTCATTGGTTTGACCCGACCAGGGTTCGAACCCATGATCTCATGGGTTCGGATCCCCCGATCTCCTAAAACAGGGGATGGACACTCAACTCATTTGGTCACCCCGTCTAGTCATGTATTCGGTACTCCTCTCATATGATCTGTTTTTGGCTCCGTTTATTATAAGTCTGGGGCCATGACTACCTCTTGTTGTCTTTGTCGTTACCTGCATCATCCCAGGCTTCCTTCTCCCTGAATGCTATTATTTTGAGATGTGCTTTTCTCCTGTCATTTAGTGTGTTGACTCTTGCTTTCCTATGGAGATCATCAGTTAGGTGTCTATGTTCCACCTTCAGACATATCTTAAGTGCTTTATTTTGTAGTCTTTGTAGTTTATTCAACATTTATTTTTGTTACCCCGCCCCATATATATTACATCACTATAGTCAAAGTATGGTAGTATCATATCTTTATAGATTTTAATAGCCATATTTGTAGTTAGGTATTTTCTGGTATTCGCTAATATCCAGATTTTGTGGTTTGCCTTCTTGATAACTTCTTTTATGTTATCCTTGTAGTTTAGTTTCCTATCAAGATTCATCCCTAGATATCTGTAGTTGGTCTGATAATAAAGAACTTTTCCTCCCAAAATATTGGGTCCTCATTGCCATAGTTGATTTCCCTCCTGCCAAACACTAGGACCTTTGACTTTTTGTGGCTTATGGAAATCTTGTTGGAGTTACACCAATTATCTAAAGCTACTAGTTTCTCAATTAGCTTATCTCTGTTCTCTTTTCTCCTATTGCTTGTTGTGTATATCACGGTGCCATCAGCATATAGTTGGAATTTGATTCCCTCTAAGGACTTCTCCAGATCATTGATGTAAATGATGAAGAGGAGTGGGCATACACTGAACCTTAGGGACTCCACAGGTTACCTGTATACTTTCTGATGTTTTGCCATTTACTTTTGTTCTCTGACTTCTCTCACTGATGTAATTCCTTATCCAGTCTAGTGTTCTTCCTCTTATTCCTACTCTTTCTAGCTTTTTTATCAGTATGTCATGATTCACTGTATCGAATGCCTTGCTAAAATCTATGAATGTGGCAGTTGTCTGTTCACCTTCATTCATACCTCTCAGTATGTCATTTGTTAGATTGGATATAGTTTTTGTTGTGGAGAATCCCTTTCTGAACCCTTCTCCATCTGTTAGCACTATTTTGCTTTTCTCCTTATCTCCCGGGAATGCCATCTCTACATTTTTGCAGAACTTCTTGGAATCATTACCCGATTTATTATCTTGTTCTTTAATGTAAGTGGTCTGTGCCTGCCTGACTAGCCTTAGGGTATTTCATTTTGCAGTTTTGTAGTTGTTGATGTCATCTGTCTTATTTGTGATTCTAGCCTTCTCTCCAAATTTTCTCTTCAATTTGATACTATCTATATGTATATTGATATAACACTCAGTCACATTATCCTGATACTGAGCCAACCAGTCCTTGCCCTATCCTAGTAATGCTGAGCGCTAGGCTAGGAAGTGACAAGTATAAATTGTTAAGTCATTGTTTTGACTCGACCAGGGTTCGAACCCACAAAGTAATGGGTTCGGATCTCCTGATCTCCCAAAACAGGAGACAGATGCTCTACTCATTCGGCCACCCCATCTGGTCCTCGCCCATAGCACTATACCTACACACATAGGATTATAGTTTATACATGCTGACCCACCAACACCAATCAAATATTTGTCAACTACGCAAGCACCACCACATGATAGTAGCGGACAAATTGAAAATACACCGCCATAATGTCAATAGACTGGTTGATTGTTGAAGTTTTACGTCCTGGCAACATCTAAGGTCATATCAGGATGGGTACCGACTTGTGACAGTGCGCGCTTATAGCAACTTTATAGTGCTGCCCCAGTGGGAAATCAGGCCACTGGCACCATTACCCAATATCCTGCTCAGTCACATTATCCTGACACTGAGCTAACCAGTCCTTGCCCTATCCTATTAATGCCAAGTGTCTGATTAATGAAGCGACAAGTATCAATTTCATAAGTCATTGGTTTGACTCGACTGGGAACCGAGCTCCCGATCTCCCGCACGCGAGGCCCGCACTCTACCGATTCTGCCACCCCGCCCGGTAAATATCAATAGAAGTCTCCTGGTAACACGATCTGTCAATTGTTACAGAATTAACAGATGTCTGTCAGTAACATGGTCTGTCAGTTTTAGACACTGTCATAATTTCAGCAGAAGTTTGATGATATCATGATCTGTCAATTTTATACACTGTCATGATATGACAGTGCAAGTAATGGCATATTCTTAACCAGACGGAATGGCCGAATGAGTTAGAGCGTCCGTCTCCCGTGTTGATAAATCATGGGATCGTGGGATCGTGGGTTCCTAGCCAAGCTCTCGGCATTATTAGGATAGGGCAAGGAGCAGTGGAATGCGGAAGACCAATCATCCGTGATTGAAATTTCGACTGCTTCAGCAACTAATGTACCAACAACAAAAACCCACAGAAGTTTGCTGATAAGATGGTCTGTCAATTGTATAGACTGTCATAATGTCAACAGAGGTTTGTCAGTAACATGGTCTGTCAATTTTATTCATTGGCATAATGTCAACAAAAGTTTGCTGATAACATGGTCTGTCAATTATATACACTGTCATAATGTCAACAAATGTCTCCCAGTAACATGGTCTGTCAATTTGATAATGTCAACAGAAGTTTGCTGATAACATGGTCTGTCAATTTTATATGATGGCATAATGTCAACAGAAGTTTGCTGATAACATGGTCTGCTAATTTTATACACTGTCATAATGTGAACAGAAGCTTGCTGATAACATGGTCTGTCAATTTTATATGTTGGCATAATGTCAACAAAGGTTTGCTGATAACATGGTCTGTCAATTATATACACTGTCATAATGTCAACAAATGTCTCCCAGTAAATTTTGTCAATTTTGTCAATGTCAATTTTAGGCACTCTGATAATGTCAACAGAAGCTTACTGATAACATGGTCTGTCAATTTTATATGATGGCATAATGTCAACAGAAGTTTGCTGATAACATGGTCTGTCAATTATATACACTGTCATAATGTCAACAGAAGCTTGCTGATAACATGGTCTGTCAATTATATACACTGTCATAATGTCAACAGAAGTCTGTCAATAACACAATCTCCCATTTTTTATCCAGCGTCATATTGTCAACAGAAGTATGTCAGTGTCACGGTGTGTTAATTTTTATAAATGGTCATAATGTCAACAAAGGTTTTTTGGAGACACAAGGTATCAACCTCCACGATGCATAGTGTAGAAGCTAATGTAGGTCAATTCTGACCAGGTAGCACCAAGCGCAGAGGTTTAGTTTTCTTTAAACCTGTTTCCTATCCGAGAACTGGGCGCAGCAGCCTAATCGGCATAGCGCGGGCCTCGCATGCGGAAGGTCGTGAGTTTGGTTCCCTGTCGAGTTAAACCAATGACTTTAAAATTGATACTTGTCGCTTCCTAACTTGGCATTAGTCATTAATAGGATAGGGTGAGGACTGGTTAGCTCAGTGTCAGGATAATATGACTGAGTGGGATATCGGGCCATGGTGCCAGCAGCCTGTTTTCCCAGTGGGGCAGCACTATAAAGTTGCCATGAGTGCGCACTGTCACAAGTTGGTAACCATCCTGATATGACCTTAGATGTTGGTAGGACGTAAAACAAACAAACAACAAAGCTATCCGAGATCTATTGAAGGTACGAAGCTGACTCAGCATTTCTCTTCATCATTCAATCAGGAATCGAACACAGCCTATCATATTGTTGGCATCCTTCAATCTTGCAGACTATGGAGTAGCGCCTGTAGAGTTGGTTGAGGAACATCCTCTTGTATGGCTGTAGAGACCGATCCTCGATTTGCACAATCTGTTACAGCCCTGGCATGTGAAGTCATATACATCGCATGATTCTGTGTAAGCAACTTCTTCGTTTTAATGACTGTCTTTCCTCCTGGCCCTCTTGTCCTCAGCAGCATTGCGCATGGCAGACTCTCCTCGTTTTAGACCATGTGACACTTGCTGCTTCCATAGAGTTCTGTTTTCCGCAGTGACCTCCCAGGATTCGGTATTGAGGTTGTATGCCTTTATGACACGTTTGCAAACATATTTGTAGCGTAACTGAGGACGTCCTACACCTTGAGATCCTGATGCCAGCTCACCATATAGTAGGTCCATGGGAATACGGCCAACAATCTATCACATATATATATAAATATATATCTATATACAGGGGCGTAGCTAGACCTTTAACGATGTGTACTCCTAATTTTGGCAGGGGTTTAGGGGGCCGCTTAAGCTTAAGCTGGCGGATTTTACACATTTTAGACTTGAGTTTTCGACACTCTGGACTACTACATGCCTCCTCTCTCTCTCTCTCTCTCTCTCTCTTTATTATTTTATTTATATTTTTGTTTTTTGTTTTTTGTTGACAAAACGATGTGGATGTTTTGGCGTACGCGCATACGCCTAGCTACGCCCCTGATATATATACATATATGCATATGTATATGTCACAGTCCACAACAACTCTGCAGGAAAGAAGTTTTTCTGTCGAGGGAGTTCAGTTCTTCAATACAATGCCAGCTTACATAAGAAACCAATCAACCTGCATGTACAATCGTTTAAAAGGCAGCTTGACAGGGCATTAACAGCAATACCAGATGAACCATAGATTCCAGGATACACCCAGCAAACATCAGCAGATTCAAATCCATTGCTACACATGACAAAACTAAACAGAGCATCCTCACCACATCGAGTGAGCCGTGATGGTGGAATCTCCGACTGGGCATGAGCATGCAGCTCAAACACGCTAATCTAATCTAATATATACCTGTCCTCAACAGATGATCTTGCATCCAGACGATTGTTGTCCTGACATAGCGGATGTCCTGTTATTGGAGGGACAATCAAATGAGACAAATACAGTTCTTACAGTGGAAAAATTGTCCGCACATAGCAGATGTTCGCCCATCACAGGAGTCGCTGGAGACAGGTACTGCTGTATGTTGTGTGTGACATGTTTGAGTCTCTTCACTCTCCCAACATCCTGCATGCACCCCGCACCCCCCCCACCCCACCCACACCCACACATGCGCAGTACAGTAGTGACACACATACCTGTGGTATAGACATACCTATGCCATCAATCATCCCATCCCAGGATATCTATCCCTGTCTCCCTAAATTGGGTTTGTTTGTTGTTGTTTTACATCCTATCAGCAGCTAAGAACATATCAGGATGGGTACCAACTTGTGACTGTGTGCACTCATGGCGACTTCATAGTGCTGCCCCACTGGGAAATCAGGCAGCTGGCACCATGACCCGATATCCTGACACTGAGCTAATCCGTCCTTGCCCTATCCTATTAATGATAAGAGCTATTCTAGGAAGCGACAAGTGTCAATTTTATAAGTCATTGGTTTGACTCGACCGGGAACCGAACTCAAGACCTTCCGCACGCGAGGCCTGAGCTCTACCGACTAGGCCATTGCGCCCGGTCCTTAAATTGGACGTGTGTAGTTTTCAGCAAGCAATGAATTCACCCCCCCACCTCCCACCCCCTACCCACACCCACACCCTCCCCAACCTTAAGCTAGGATTCCTTATACGCGGTATGCGGTATGCGGCATGCGGTATGTGGTATGCGGTATGCGGCATGCGGTATGCGAATGGCATGATTCCTTCTACGCGGTATGCAGCATGCGGTATGCGGCATGCGGCGAGGTCTCAGACAGGGGTTCCTACCTTAATCCACAGAAATAGGAATAGTTATCTATGCTTTGGCAATTATAAAGGAAGGAACCCCCATGTGAGACTAATCACTATATACATGGCACCACTACCACCACCACCACCACCACCACCACCACCACCCCCCCTACCACTACCACTACCACTACCACTACCACTACCACCACCACCATATGTTTCCCCTCCTCACACACTAATCACTATGTACACGGCACCCCTCTATGCCTGGTGTCCCCTCCACACCCCTGTGTGTGACCGTTCCGTAATGCTCAGTCACCTCTCCTAGTGTTAAACTAATGGACACATCAGACTCAGGTTTCTATTCGAACCCCACTTGCCGCATGCCGCATGCCGCATGCCGCACCGATCGCTACATGGACCGATCGGAAAAATGCATTCGCATTCGCATTCGCTACCGCATACCGCGTGTAAGGGTTGTAGCCCATTGACTTCAAGGCGTTTCGATTTTTTGCCGCATTCGCATTTGCATACCGCATACCGCATACCACGTGTAAGGAATCTCAGCTTTACCCCCCCCTTACACACACGGCCACAACAGAAGTATGCACCAATCTGAATAGCTCAGTTGTATACAGTATTATGTAATGCATCAGTTCATCAACCTGCAGGCTTACACGCACTGGAGTAGTTACTCCATGTGGTGTGACCTATATACATATATATATATATATAGCATAGCTATACGAGTCTTACCTGGTACAGATGATGGATAACTGGTGTTTTCCCAAGGTACTAGCCTCGGATAGTCGTGGGGCCGGGAGAAGGAAGCACATCTGGGTCCAGTAATCTTTTACATACTTTATAGGATAACAAATTATTTTAGTATTAAATGGATACTTTAGTGTTTTCATTTTGCCACCAGCGAAACGTGATAGTCATGGTAGGGTAGGGGGGGGCGGGTAGGGTGGGCAGGTGGCCCCTGACCCACGACTATCTGAGGCTAGTACCTCAGGAAAACACCAGTTATCCATCATCTGTACCAGATAAGACTCGTATAACTATACTATTTTACCTCATTACTACGCCTCTGGCTACTCATAGCCCAGGGAGAATTTTATGTAATCTCATTTTTTATCTTTTATACTTAATATTGTAAACATACTATAATGTTTTTAGTGCAAAAATAGTCATTCTTTGTTTCTCACCCGTCTTTAGTCAGTGAGTAGGCGAGTCGCCAGGCTGCTTGGCTTTTCTAGTCGTGTGTTTTAATGTTTTGCAAACGATCTAGCCGTCTTCCAACCCGGGTGTGCAAGGATTCTCTTAACTGAGATTCCTAACTGTCTTGCCTTGGAGACCATGGCTCCACATGTTGGGTGAGATGCGTAGCTTCCAGTATTGACGCCTGCCTGTTTAAGCACCTTGATAGTCCATCTTGCAAGTGTGTCTCTCGAGATAGCTCTATGTGGTTTAATAAAGCTTATCAGCAGCTGTCTGGAATTCCTTATTCCGCATGACTTGGATATATAAGCCCTAATGGCTGAAACTACATAAATCCGTTTCTCTTCTGGAAAACTATTTACATGAACTGTGGACAGTGGGTGCCCTGTGCGATTCGATTTTAGCAATGTCTCTAAATCAAATGTTGCCACTCCTTATCTATCGCTAGTCCATCCAGTGAGAGTGCCACAATCATTTGGCCTCTGTGTCCCGTCACTAGCAGTAACAGCACTGCTAACTTAGATTCTAGTTCCTTCATTGATAAATGTCTGTTACTAGGCCATGACTTGAATAACTTAAATACTACAGACGCGTCCCAAAACCTAATATATTTGGGTTTGGGTGGGTTTCTTTCATACACTGATCTAATGAACCAGTGTACAAACTGATGCTTTCTAATCGTTTGTCCATCTATTCTTTGTAGAATAATTGAAAGTGCACATCTTGCCGCATTAGTTGCACCAAATCCTAACCCTTCATCTTCTAACATTCTTAGAAATCTTAATATTTGGGTTATTGTAGGTTTTAATGGTTTGACTCCTTTAAGAAGACAATGAAGTCCCCATTTCTTTAAATAACTTGTGTATAATTTCACCATTCCTTTTCTCCAGGCATCTGAAATAAGTCTTTCTTGAGTAATCTTTGCTAAACTATATTGTTCTAAATGTTTCCTTAAAAAAAGGAATGCCAAAAGGGCGTCTCCGTGGACTGTTAGTGATCCTTGATGCTGTAGGTTGTTCCTTTCTCATGGGAACCTGAGCATGTATTTTGCTTCTAATGTCATTTCCGCTAGCCATGGTTGTGTGTCCCATGCTGGTACTATCAGTACCGCCTGTAAATGATCCATCTTGATCTTCCTGGCCACTCTGCTGATAATGCTGAATGGTGGGAATATATAATAGAATTTATTATTCCAAATTAGAGAAAATGCACCTACTCTCCAGGCTTCTGGCTCTGGGTACCAAGACACATATTTGGGTAACTTTTTTTGTTGTGTGATGCGAATAAGTCAATTTCTGGTTTGCCCCATTTATTACAAATGTGATTGAAAATACTCTGATTTAATGACCATTCTAGGTGGTCGTGAAAATGTTGACTTTTCTTGTCAGCCAAAGTATTTTGACTGCCTGGAATATGATATACTGTTAGGCATATCTCATGTTTCTCTGCCCAGTCCCAAATTAGTTTGGCTAAATAGTTAACTGGTTTGGAAGATTCCCTCCCATGTTACGTATGTAAGCCATAGCTGTCGTGTTATCTGTTAATACCCTTACATGATTTTTAGGTAGGTGAACTAGGCTACGTAATCCTAGATAAATAGCTCTAAGTTCTAGTACATTTATGTGATCGGAGATTTCATTATCCATCCACCGACCACCTGTTGCCTGTTGGTCTCTGTGAGCCCCCCCATCCTTCTAGTGAAGCGTCTGTTGTAACTGTAGTGTTGGGCTCTCCCATTCTAATGGGGTTGGGCGAATTGTTAATGTGTGACAGCCACCACATAATATCTATTTGACCATCTGGCGAAATCATCGGTTTTCAAACAGCTCCCTTTTCGAACAAATCGGTTCACAAACTTATTCTTATAACAAAACGTGCATGGGTTTCCGAACACATCCTCGGTTTATGAACAACCATTACTGAGTTGAGTACTTCAAAGAAATGAAAATAACCCAGAAATAAACCAAGATGTTAGAGAAAAAAAACTAGCATTTCAGGTACCTGATGTTCCTATTGAGGGGGACTCCCCTTCAAAACAGCAACATCCCTCGCCTCTTCCTCCCTCTCCACCTTCCACTTGCGTTAACAAGTCTCCTCTGTACATGTGAGATGAAATTAATTGTCTATTTTATTTATAATTATAGTTTATCAATTTGTGTGCAAGATTGTATGCATATACCAGGTAAAAAGAAAAGCTTTCATTTCGGAGTCAAGAACAGATTAATCCATTTTCCATTGATTCATATGTAAAAATTGGTTTGGGTTTACAAAAAAATCGGTTTACAAAAAACATTTCGGATTGAATTATGTTAAAAAAATTGAGGTTTCACTGTATATAGATATACATAATATATAATATATATGCATTATAATATTATATATTATCTATATGTACATATGTGCATATATACACACAATATAGCATTACTTTAATGTAAATATCATTCGAGACCTCTTCACCGATGTAAAGCACAAAAAGAGTTCAGAGTTCCTTAGAATAACTGGGCTGTATCACCTCCTGTAATTTAACTTTGATTTGTGAGTTATGGCCCTGTCACACTATGACGTAACGACGTCAACGTAGGGAGAACGTGAAAAACGTCGAACTTCTCGGCGTAGTATACATATTTGGGCACAAGTTGAACGTGGATGCAGTGTAGTGGACGAGAGAGTAATGGCAGTAAAGCGTAGTGATGGCGTCATTCAACGAGAGAGGACAACGTAATTACGCTCAGGGAACATTATGTACGTTATTCCATCACCAGAACTACATTGCTTTTCGTTACCTTACGTTACTTACATCATGAAACGGTGGCAAAACGGTAAATGTATGTTGGACGTCCGTTAGGCGTCCGTTACCCCAGCGTTTTCACTACGCGGACTGCACGTTCCCACTGGCTTTAATGTGGGTCAATGTAGTGCAAGGTAGTGCAACGTAGTTGAACGTAGTGACCAACATTTTAATAACGTCTGTTTAACGTCATTGACGTTCGCCGAACGTGTACAGAACGTACGGCGAACGTAAACCCTTACGTTCAAGGTACATCGAAAGTTTTGAACATGTCCAAAACCTCGACGTAACACGAAGTAACGTGATGTAGCTTGACGTCAGTCTAACGTCATTCTGACATCATCATAACGTAACCCAACGTATGTCAACGTAATGATGAAAACTGACCACGTTAGGCTCACATTCGCTCGTTACGTCATAGTGTGACAGGGGTATAAGATTTTACTATTAATTGACACAAATTGTACCACTTCATAACTGCATTAGAGATAACTGTTGCTGTCATTTGACACTGATCGGACTATTTTGAAATTTCATATAAATTTCAATGTAGGCATGTGAATGTGATTGACAAGACTGACAGAATAGATACCACTAGCGTTTTACCATGTGTATCGCCCTTGCTGCCGACACAGTGTTAGGGCAATAATCAATCAAGTGTATTATGTATACAATGCACAAGTATATATATGAAGAGTTCAGGTGCAAAACCACATAAACGCAAATCCAAAATTTATGTTTAAATAACAGATTTGTACCTGAAAATAATTTTAAGTCTCACTAATTCTACTTTTCATATTATCACATGGTTATGGACTAATGAACAAAAGAGTAGGAATATAAAGAAAGAAACTTTTTACAGGTTTGATTCCAATGTTTATCTCCATTTTTGGATTGGCGTTTACGTGGTTTTGCACATGAATTCTTCATATGTATACATAGACATATATACACATTGTGTGTATATGGGTCACTCTCCTGAAAACTGGCCAGAAGTGTCACATGGAGAGTTAAAATTTAATATTTGAATTTTTTACATTTTTTGGTTGCAAATGAAAGCTGGAAATCTCCCCTTTACATCTATGTAAAATATAAATTGATGAGATAAAAAATAAAGGTGTAGTCCATGAATAAGATATCTCCTATGGCAGTATAACATGGGCGTCACACGTGTAACACGTGTTTAGGACACCACGCAGTCTGCTTAATAAATATCTAATCAGAATTAAATAATATCATACTTAGAAGCATATTAATCATGGCATAATATACAGAAATAGCTAGTGCTTATATTGATAAAAAAAAGTAATTCCCAGCCATGCTTTATTCACTGAATAATTAGTGTACAATATTTGTGTGGCATCCAGACACCACGGTTACACGTGTGACGGAAATTTGTAATGTTATTTCTGAAGACATTAACATTTTTTTTTTTTTTAAATTTAAGCATGCATACATGTTAATACATACTTCCTCTTTGATTTGGGAACTGTTTTGTTTGATATATCAATGCAATACAAGATGTTAATAAGGATTCAAAAACGTCCCATATGTCATGTTACAAATGGCTGGCTGTAAAATGGGGTTTTTTGGTACAAAAACAGTTCATAACTAAAAATACCAAAGTTGCACACAGTTTTATATTATTTCCCTCATTTCTTTCATCAAATCTGAGCATGAATATGAAAAGAATAAGGAAAAAAATAAGTAGGAAGGTTTTTATTGATGTTTTAAAATCCCATCTCATGCTGACCAGTTTTCAGGAGAGTGACCCATATATAGATAAACACAATATGGATATGTCGTGGGGGTAATAAAAATGGGAAATGGGCCTACAGCAAGTCTCGAACCCAAATTTCTTGCCATTGTTGGCCTAGTGTGCAAACCACTAGATAAAAGATTCACCCGGTACTTATAGTACGCGGGTGAAGGACAACGTAGTCTAAATACGGGCGAAAATAGCTTTAGTATGGAACAAGAACTAGAAACTGTGGCTCCAGTATCAAATGGCTACCCATATAGGCACAGAGTTGGTGAAATGGGCGAGAATGCAAAAAGACAAGATGGCGGCGCTAGAACGCCATCGATTTCACTTTTAAATCTTATTAAACTAGATATTTTATTATATTTTTCAACTCAAAGGTAGCGGGTAAATATCAAGACATCTACAGAGAATAAATGTTGCTTCTTAGATTGTGAAATTAGGCTCTCATTTCATTAATCCGCTTTTTCGACCGTTTTTATATAGGGCTGGTATTCACCTGTGTACTGCGAGTGCCGGGTGAATCCTTTATCTAGCTAACCACTAGCTACATACACACACCACACGTCTGCCGTGTTACACACATATATGTGCCCTCAGTATCTACGCTCCCTACAGCCATCACTCTTTCCACGCCTATCCATCTATGTGGTGCCTTTCCTGAGAGGTCAGTGCAGACTACTACACTTGTCCCCCCCCCCCCCCCCCCCCACCCCCTGGAATTGTAAGTCTTTTAAATGGTTTACGTACATAACCCATTCTAACACTTACAATTACATACACACAGAAAATGCACTTACAAATATATATTAAATACAAGGTAGGTTCAATAACTCTGCAGTGCATAACTCATACAGGATCCGGGTCATGGAAACGAGTTTCATGGGTGGGGTGATGAAAATGGGTAATATTGCACCTAGAGCAGGATTCGAACCCACACTTCTTGTCATTCCGGGTCTAGTGTCCTAACCATTACATTACCCAGGCTCCCTGATGCTAGCACCCTACCCACGCCTACCTGTCTAAGTGGTTCTTTGTCTGAGAAGTCAGTGCAAACTAGTAGGTACTAGACTCGTCCCCCAGGAATTGTAATTCTTTTAAATGGTGCATGTTCATAAGTGATTCATTGTAAGGCTACATACAGGCATTTCACTTACAAAAAGGAAAGTTTGTTTTATTTAACAATGCCTGTAGAGCGCATTGATTTTCATAATCGGCTATTGGACATCTAACTTAATGGTCATTCTAACATATTTCTTTGGAGGAACCAGCTGCCGCCACATAGGCTACTCTTTGCGATAAGCAGCAAGGGGTCTTTTATATGCACTTTCCCACAGACAGGACAGCACATGCCACAGCCTTTGATGAAGCAGTTGTGGACCACTTGTTTCAATGCACTTACAAATACATACACAGCGAAATAAATAGCGAAATAGCGAATGGTAGACAGGAAGTGTGAACACTTATTTGTCTCTCATTTTTGCTTGAGTGCAAGTAAATATGCAACACAAGGAATAATTAGTAGCATGTGGTGAATAAGGGGTCAACTTTCCCTGGATCATCAGCCCACAGGGTAGGTGCAATAACTATACAGCACGTAACTTGAACAACATCCAGGTCTTGGCAATCAGTGTCAATGGGAGGGGGGTGATGAAAATGGGAAATATTGCATCCTAACCATTACACTACTTAGGCTGCCAGCTGCAATAACCATATCCATGCCTACCTGTCTATGTGGTTACTTGCCTGAGAGGTCAGTGCAGACTACCACACATATACATACACACAATGCACATAAGTTATAATGTGCCAAGTCTATTCAGATGTCTAGGCCTATTAATTTTTTTTTGGGGCCATTAGTTGTTTAAGCAGGGGAAATTTCAGTCATAGACGACTGGTCTTTCTCATTCCACTGCTGATCGATAGAAAGCCCGAGCTTACACTTTTACCGACCCAAGGGATTTTTAACCTCCCACACCACATAGACATGGTATGAGAGCAACCGGTCTTTGATGACGCTGTAAGTTATACACAGCGGTGGAAATCCAAATTGGCAGAGCTGGGGGCACCGGGAATCGAACCGCCGACCCTCAGATTAGGAGTCTGACCTAGAAAAAAGTCAGACACTCTAACCACTCCGCCACAGAGAACACCATTATGTCCATAACCAGATGCAATGGCCGAATGAGTTGAGCGTCCATCTCCCATTCTTGTAGATCATGGGTTTGAACCCTGTTGGAGTCAAACCAACGACTTAAAAATTGATACTTGTCGCTTCCTAGCCTGGTGCTTGGCATTATTATGATAGTGCAAGGAGCAGTGGAATGAAGAAGACCAATTGTCCATGATTGAAATTTCCCCTTACTTAATCAACTAATCTACCCAAAAAGAAATATTTTTAAAATGGAAGAAGCCATGACTTCCGGTCTCACTTAGATGTGGAAAGTTTGATACTACAGTTGACATGGATTTGCAACCAGTTAGTTAGTCTACACACACTTGTTTTTCGTGTCAGAAGCTGGTGGCATCCTTGCCTACACATATGTCTATATCATGTAAACATATATAAATATGTGAGGGAATAATCAATTAGGACTAGCACTGAAGAAGAACCCATATACCATATATGTCCCAATAGAAGCACGCTACCTAATAGAAGCACACCCCTATTTCAAGATTGAAAGCACGCACAAATTTACGATCATATTCACACGGAATGCACATAAAATAAGACAATCCCACTTTATTTCAGAGGCATGACAAAAATAAATCAAACTTTACGATCATATTCAGACTGAATGCACATACAATAAGACAATCCCACTTTATTTCAGAGGCACAACAAAAACAAATTCATGAAATTCTTTAACTTTGATTAGACACTCATCCATGTGTCTGAACTTGCGCAGTGTGCGTCTAGTGGGACATATACAGAATATGTGATGTATAAGAGTTATGCGAATATAACGGCATGAAAGGGAATGTTCCCTACATGATCACCCATATGTTGTGTACTACTTTATGGGTGACCCCTTTGCACAGTTGGGCCAGGTGGCGCCTCCACCCCCAACCTTACTATTGGCGCAAATACTGTCACAGGCGCACTGGGGGGCGGATTGCATTAAACTGGGTCACAATAATTGAGATAAATATGAAAGTAGGTCACCGGATAGTGTTTTTTTCTTGAAGATTTATACTGCCTATCATGGATAAGTCTAACTAGACTTGTTTTCACCATTAGACAGTTTGTCGATAGAAAGCCCAGTGTTAGGAGGCAAAACGCGTTTAGCACGGGATTTCTGGTTTAGCGCAGACACGTTGGTATGCATGGATAACACCACACGTGCTAACACTGCTCCATGCATATGGCCCCAGGGCACAGGGAATTGAACCACCGACCTTCAGATTAGGAGTCTGACATAGAAAAAAGTCAGACACTCTAACCACTCCGCCACAGAGACCACCACAATGAGTAGCACTAGTAGGAGTCTACTAGTAGTAGTACTAGTAGTACTAGTATTACCACACAATAGGCACAGTAGCAGTCACATGACCGGTGACAACGCTTTTAACTTGATCGGTGATTTTATTATAGGACCATTCCCATGGGAAGTGAATGCCATGCCCAGTATAATAAATGAATGAATACCTAAGTAAGTAAATAACTAAATGAATACATGATAACTAAGTTCTTTTTAAATTAAATAGGTAAATAGATCAGTATAAAGAAGTAAGTAAATAAATAGAAAAATTAAAGAAATAAGTAAATAAGTAATAAATAAGTAAATAAATAAGTAAATAAATAAGTAAATAAATAAGTAAATAAATAGGTAAATAAGTACATGAATAAGTAATAAACAAGTCAAGAAATAAGTCAAGAAATAAGTCAAGAAATAAGTCAAGAAATAAGTCAATAAATAACTCAATAAATAACTCAATAAATAAGTCAATAAAAAGTCAATAAATAACTCAATAAATAAGTAATAAATAAATCATAAATAGGTTGACATATCAGTAAATATGTGAATAAATAAGGAAATACATCAGAAAATATATAAGTAAATATTTAAGTAAATAAATAAGTAAATAAATTAGTAAATAATTTAATAACTACATCAGAGAATAGATAAAGAAGTAAATAATTAAGTAAATTAAATAAATAAGCAAAAATAAATACATTAGAGAATAAACAAACAAGTAGATAAATCAAAGCGATACAGAATTAAATAAATAAAGAAGTATATAAAGACCATAAATAAAGCAGTAAATTAAAAAGTAAAAATATACTTTGTTGTTGTTGTTGTGATGGTTTATTTACCCTGTCCAAGTAAAATACTTAAATAAATACATCAAGAAAGAAGTACATAAACATATTTGAACTTACCGGTTATAATGTAGAGTGTGGATGATGTAGAGGTGTGCATCCTTGCGTCGGGAGGCAGGCAGGTGGAGGTAGGTATGCAGAGTTTTAGCTCCTCCAGTGGTCACACTCCAGCACTCCGCCCTGGTATTTACACACAGGAGTCCTCATGGGGGTCGGCCGTGGGAGAGAGATGAGAGAGAAGAGGAGAGATGAGAGAGAGGAAGAGAGATGAGATAGGGGGAGAGGGAGAGAGGGGGGGGGGAGAGAGGGGGGAGAGGGGAGAGGGGGGAGGGGAGAGAGGGGGGAGAGGGGGGAAGGGGGAGAGAGGATGGAGGATGGGAGAAAGGAGAAAGTGGGGGAAGAGAGGAGAGATGGGAAGAGAGGGTAGAGATGGGAAGAGAGAGGAGAGAGGTGAAGAGAGAGGATAGAGAGAAGAGAGAGGGGATAGAGAGAAGAGAGAGGGGAGGAGAGACGGGAGAGGGAGAGAGATAGAGAGATAATGGGATAGAGAGAAGGGGGGAGAGAGAGGAGAAAAAGGAGAGAGGAGGGGCAGAGAGAGGGGGTAAGATAGAGAGTAGGAAGGAGAGACAGGAGAGAGATAGAAGGGAAAGAAGAGGGGGACACAGAGAGAGGAGAGGGAGACGGTAGAAGAGACAGGGGGGGGGGGGAGAGGGAGGAGTAAAGGAGGGAGAGACCGGGACACAGAGAGAGGAGAGGGAGGGAGGGGCGGACACAGAGAGAGGAGACGGAGGAAGAGAGGGGAGAGGGTAGTGAGAGGGGGGGGGGGGTGAGAGAGAGAACACACCTCCTTGTCCTGCCGGTGCCAACAGGTGGAGATGTCAGTGTAGGCGGTCAGTGGATACAGTAGCCTTGCAAGTTGCAGAGATGGTGTCGATATCTCGGTGCAGTATCTCACAGCACACTCCACAATCCACGATCCGCACTCACCTACCAAGCACGACACTCAACGTCCAAACTTCAGCAATCCTCGCTTAGTTCTAGGTCTAACTCTGTGTTCTGTAATAGTGTAAGCGTCGACTCACTGCCGTGTGTGATACACACACCACACGTATGTGCCCTCACATGCAGGTTTAGATAGATATAGAAGTGTGTGTGTGTACATGTACATGCGCGTGTATGAAGGCACGCACCTACAGGACGGGTGGGCTGGGACAGACTGTGTTGGTTACAGGCCCCTAAACTGAAGCATGACGGACCTACTCCAAGTAGACATGGGGTGTGTGTGTGTGTGTGTGGGGGGGGGGGGGGGGGGGGAGGGCGGCTCGGCGGTTTGCAGGTATGAGTGGCTGCAGGGTGGCCAGTGGTCATGGTCCCCGGGCCGACGGACCGCATCCCTGCCAGGCCACGCCGCCCCCTCGGCTCCCTCGCTCAACCGCCCCACCCTCCGGCCGCCGCCCCTCCACCACGCCGGCGGCCGATCCCCCAAGGACCCACGCCCCCGCCCTCCCTCCCGCCCGTGCTCCCGCCAGCCTCCCGCTCCTTCCGCCCCCCCGCTTCCCCCGCCCCTTCCGCCATCCCTCCTTCCCACTCCTCCCTCCCTCCCACCCGCCTCCCCCTCCCTCTTCCTTCCCTCCCACTTCCTCCCCTCCACCTCCCTTCCCACCCTCCCACCCCCTATTCCTTCCCTCCCGCCTCCCCCCTCTCCTCTCCTTCTCCCTCCCGCCCTCCCACAATCCAGAGCTGGCGGATCCGGCAAGGACAGGGAGATAGGCTTGTGGATCGCAGATCCCTCAGCGTCACGCTCCGCTGTGATGTCACACCTGCGCACCGCGTCTCAGGCCAGTTAGGTACTGCAGTGAGTGGGCCTGTGTGTAAGCTATGGACGGGAATGCCCTCCCCACCTCCCCCTTCTCCCCCGCCCGTTCACCCGCTCATCCTCCCTCCGTGATGCTCACCTACCCCTGTCCCCCACTCATGGGACTCGGCGACCTCGCACCCTGACCGACTCCCCCCTACCCCAGTCTCAGGCGCCCCGCCCAGGAGCCCTACCCCTGGCTCCCCCGTCCGCCTCTCCCCCCCCATCCGCCCGCCACGACAGCCTCCCCTCCCCTCTCGCCCCTACTCCCCCCTCCCCTTCTCCCCCTCCCCTTCCTCCCCTCCCCCTCTCCCTTACTCCTTCCCCCCCTTCTCCCCCCCCTTCTCCCTCCCCTTCTCTCCCCTACTCCCCTCCCCTCCCCTTCTTCCCCTCCTCCCCCTTCCCTTCCTCCCCTTCCCCTTCCTCCCCTACTCCTCCCCTCCCCTTCTCCCCCTCTCCCATTCTCCCCCTCCCCTCTCTCTCCCCTACTCCCTCCCCTCCCCTTCTCCCCCTCCCATTCTCCCCTCCCCTTCTCTCCCCGTCTCCCCCTTCCTTCTCCCTGCCCTTCTCTCCCCTACTCCTTCCCGTCCATTCTCCCCTCCCCTTCTCCTCCCCTACTCCTTCCCTCCATTCTCCCCCCCCCTTCTCTCCCCTACTCCTCCCATCCCATCCTCCCCCCCCCCCTTCTCTCCCCTACTCCTTCCACTCACATCTCTCCCCTCCCCTTCCCTCCCCTGCTCCTTCCCCTCCCCTTCTCCCCCTCCCATTCTCCCCTCCCCTTCTCTCCCCTACTCCTTCCCCTCCCCTTCGCCCCCTCACATTCTCCCCTCCCCTTCTCTCCCCTACTCCCTTCCCCCCCATTCTCCCCTCCCCTTCTCTCCCCTGCTCCTTCCCCTCCCATTCGCTCCCTCTCATTCTCCCCGTCCCCTTGTTTCCCGTACTCCTTCCCCTCCCCTTCGCCCCCTCCCATTCTCCCCTCCCCTTGTTTCCCCTACTCCTTCCCTTCCCATTCCCCCCTCCCATTCTCCCCTCCCCTTCTTCCCCCTCCCCCTCTCGCCCCTCCCCACTCTCTCCCCCTCCATTCTCCGCTCCCCTCCCCCCCCTCCTTTATCCCCTCCCCCATTCCTGGAGGGGATTCAGGTCATTCCCCACACGTACTGGGCGCGGGGGGCGCGACCCCATCCCTCCATCCCTCCCCTTCTCCCCCTCCCCTTATCTCCCCATCCCTTCTGTCCCCTCCCCTCCACCTCTCCCCCTCCTCTTCTGCCCCCTCTGTCCCCATCCCCTTATCCTCCTCTCCCCTCCTCTCCCCTCCCTCGCGCTCTCCCCTTCCCATCTCTCACCTCCCCCCCCCCCGTTCCTTCTCCCCCGTCCTGATATGACCGTAGATGTTGCTAGGACGTAAAACAACAACAAACAAACAAACTCTCTCCCCCTCCTCTCTCCCTCCCCTTCTGCCCCTCCCCTTCTCCCCATTCTCTCCCCCTCCCTTCTCCCCCTCCATCTCTCCCCCTTCCCTCCCCTCTCCCCTCTCCCTCCCCCTCTCCCCACCCCATCTCCCATTCCTGGGGGGGGGGGGGGGGGGTGATGCAGGTAATTCCCCACACGTACTCGAGGCGTCCCCCCCTCCCTCCGTCCCTCCCATTCTCCCCCCTCCTCCCCTTCTCCCCCCGCCCTCCCACGTCTCCCCCTCCCTCCCCCCTCTCCCATTCCTGGAGGGCGATGCAGGTAATTCCCCACACGTACTGGAGGCGACTTCCCTCGCCCAGTTGTCAGTGTTCGGTTCCTGTTTGCATGACGGCATGCATCAACTTTCAGAGAAAACACCAACCCCGGCGTTCAGCACTCTCCTAGTTGCTTACTCTGTGCGTGATGCTTTCTGCTGGGGATGGGATCTCTGCAGGGAGAGTGGAGATGTAGGTGTGGGTGTTGGTATGGGTGTGGGTGTTGGTGTGGGGTTGGGTGGTTTGGACAGGTAGTCACGCTTAAACAGGTATGTAGGTCGTGTGGTTTGACGTAGCTTTGTCGCTTCTCTAACCGTGGTTGTTTTAGATGAGGGAAGAGAGGAGTGTGAGGGAGAGGGAGGGGGAAGGGGGGAAGGGGGGAAGAGGAGGAGAGGGGGGAGAGGAAAAGGAGGGGGATGAGGGCGAGGGGAGTGGGGGAGAGGAAAAGGAGGGGGGATGGGGGCGAGGGGAGTGGGGGAATGGAGTTGGAGGGGATGCGGGGGGAAGAGGAAAGGGGAGAGGGAACAAGAGGAAAAGGGAACGGGAGTGGGAGGAGGAGAAGGAAGAGGAAGAGGAGGAATGAAAAAGGGGAGGATGAGATAGGAGGGGCAAGGGAGATGGGGAGGAAGAGGAGGGGGACGAGGAGGAGGAAGGCGAGGAGAGGACTGGAGGATATGAGGAGCTGAGAAGGACGGGGAGGAGGATGGTGAGAGGATGAAGAAGAGAAGGAAGAGAAAGAAGGGTAGGAAGAGGAAGATGGGAATGAGGACTGGGGACGAGTATGGGGGCAGAGAAGGAGGGTGGAGATGAGGAGATAGAGGGGAGGAGGAAGAAGAGGAAGAGGAGGGGAGAGAGAGGTAGGGAGGGCGAGGAGTGGAGAGAGCACAGTAATACAATTTAAGTACAAAATAGATAATCTACTGGAAAGTAATCAGCCTATTTTCATTAGTATTTCAGTAATACCTACATTGAAATTACGAAGTAGACTATACAGAAATAATAGTCCATTTTCAGCCCAGTCCCACCCTTCGTCTGGCGTTCTCCATAGATGGCGCCACAATGATGATTTGTGGAAGCACAGAAGCGCCACTAGCATAGACGGTGGGTTCTGGAACTGACAGCATAGCACTCGCTCACTCGCAGCCTAAGGAGAGCTATGTTGGGTGCGCACTCGTCTACGGGACTCAGGTGCCTAGGGCCGGTAGCAGGAGAGGCGGTCATGTTGGGTGGTGGTGTCATGTAAGGGACACCAGGTTGGCGTGGTCGGTTGCATGTAGGAGGTTGGCGGTCGGTGCGGTGGGGTGGAGGAGGTTGGGGTCGGGGGGGGTGGAATGGTTGTAAGGAGAGCCATGTTTGGTGTGGTTCATGTAAGGGACACCAGGTGGCGGGTCAGTGGCAGGAGGTTGGGGGTCGAGGTGGGGTGGAAATGGCATTGTAAGGAGAGCCATGTTGGGTGTGGTTCATGTAAGGGACACGAGGTGGCGTCTCGGTGGGGTTTATATTGTGAGGCGAGCCACGGTGGACATTGTTCCTGGTCGAGACACCAGGTGGCGGGTTGGTGGCAGGAGGTTGGGGGTCGGGGTGGGGTGGAAATGGCGTTGTACGGAGAGCCATGTTGGGTGTGGTTCATGTAAGGGACTCCAGGTGGTGGGTCGGTGGCAGGAGGTTGGGGGTCGGGGTGGGGTGGAGATGGCGTTGTAAGGAGAGCCATGTTGGGTGTGGTTCATGTAAGAGACACCAGGTGGCGGGTCGGTGGCAGGAGGTTGGGGGTCGGGGTGGGGGTGGGGTAGAGATAGCGTTGTAAGGAGAGCCATGTTTGGTGTGGTTCATGTAAGGGACACCAGGTGGCGGGTCAGTGGCAGGAGGTTGGGGGTCGGGGTGGGGTGGAGATGGCATTGTAAGGAGAGCCATGTTGGGTGTGGTTCATGTAAGGGACACCAGGTGGCGGGTCGGTGGCAGGAGGTTGGGGGTCGGGGTGGGGTAGAGATGGCGTTGTAAGGAGAGCCATGTTGGGTGTGGTTCATGTAAGGGACACCAGGTGGCGGGTCGGTGGCAGGAGGTTGGGGGTCGGGGTGGGGTGGAGATGGCGTTGTAAGGAGAGCCATGTTGGGTGTGGTTCATGTAAGGGACACCAGGTGGCGGGTCGGTGGGGTTTATATTGTGAGGCGAGCCATGGTGGACATTGTTCCTGGTCGAGACACCAGGTGGCGGGTCGGTGGCAGGAGGTTGGTGGTCGGGGGTCGGGGTGGGGTGGAAATGGTGTTGTACGGAGAGTCATGTTGGGTGTGGTTCATGTAAGGGACACCAGGTGGTGAGTCGGTGGCAGGAGGTTGGGGGTCGGGGTGGGGTGGAGAGGGCGTTGTAAGGAGAGCCATGTTGGGTGTGGTTCATGTAAGGGACACAAGGTGGCGGGTCGGTGGCAGGAGGTTGGGGGTGGGGGTGGGGTAGAGATGGCGTTGTAAGGAGAGCCATGTTGGGTGTGGTTCATGTAAGGGACACCAGGTGGTGGGTCAGTGGGGTTTATATTGTGAGGCGAGGAACGTTGGACATTGTTCCGAGACACCAGGTGGTGTGGTGTTGACAGGGGTGGGGGTGGGGGTGGTGTTTATATAGACGAGATCACCGTTCCGACTGCGCATGTGCTGAAAACGGCATTGGCAGCAAAGCAAATGGGTCTGGGCATTGAGTTTGCCGATACGCATAGGGCAAAACTTTTGATTTTATTCAAAATGAATCAAAATAAATAACAATTTGGCATAAACATGTATGCACACATGCAATATGATGATCTGATGAATATAGCGAAGACAAAACTAGCCATAGTTAAACATTTTGAGCTCAGAAACATACCATTCCACACAAAACAATCAGTCACTTTGATATCCACATCACCATTATTAATTCTTGTTCTAAATATTAAAGTGCCAAATGTGTGAAAATACACTTGTTTCAGAGAAATATATAACCAATATCTGATAAACCCTACTAATCTTCTAGTTCTACATGTCATTAACCATAGGATATAAATAAAAACATTAATACAAATAAGTAAAACTGACTCTGGCTATTGCTCTAACACTAGTCTGAGTGCCCAGATTTGTCTAATTCTAAATTCATATGGCATAAGATGTGCTGATTATATTGATGTAAATGCAATGCTGGATAAAAGGCTAATATCTTAATTTATTATATATATATCTTTTTAGTTGGTATTCTATGTTTCAAACAAGAGCTGAGATGAGCTGAAACTAGCACATTGCATAGCTGCACCCAGTGTATTAGCATGTGCCATGTGCTTCTCGCGGGTTTGTTTTTCTTCTATGCATCCCACGATGCACCGCGTGGCTGGAATGGTGACGTCGTCTATTGTGAGGCAAGCCATGTTGGGCGTGGTTCATGAACGAGACACCAGGTGGCGGGTCGGTGGCAGGGTTGCCATGTTGGATGTGGTTCATGTACGAGACACCAGGTGGCAGGCGTTGGTTGGGGAATTGAGGCGAGCCACGATAGTTAATATTACATATTAAGTGTAGGTACCGGCAGTAATTTGTTATATCTTTAAACTGGGCAGTTAACTAAGGTTAATCACACAGTAGCTAGATAAATGAAGAAAAGCACCAAAAACAGAGATTCTATCTTGTTTACTTTTCAAAATATTCACATAATAAATTTGGTGTGTTTACTTCAATGTGGATACATGTTTTTTTTTAATGTTTGCTACAATTTGATTTCATATACCAAATAAGAGCTCATTTAAGGATCTTTATGGATCTATTAATAGCTTTCATATGCAAGTGATTCAGTGCCAAGCGAAACAAAACCGCACGCTTTGGTATTTGTTCTGATTAATGTGATCCAAAAAGAATTCACTAATTAGCGAAAGTGCCTGTAATAAATATAAAGTGCCTTTTATTGCGTTGTTTTAATATAGTCCAAGTCATTTTGGTATCAAAATAAAGAGTAAAAGTTTTAGCGAGTGAGTGAGTGACTTGGAGGTTTTACACAATGTCGGTAACTGTGGCCATATTCATGGCAGAAAAAAAAGGCTTTAGTTCATTCACAGTACTTTATGGGTATTTTTAATTTAAACACAGACCCAAATCGGAGTGCTTAAAAACTAGCAATGATTTTCATACTTTCTTCCAACTTTATCTAAGTACTGTCGGCGACCAGACAGGATGGCCGAATGAGTTAGAGCGTCTGTCTCCCGTGTTGGTAGACCATGGGTTCGAACCCTGGTCGAGTCAGACCAATGACGTAAAAAATTGATACGTGTCGCTTCCGAGCCTAGCGCTCGGCATTATTAGGATCGGGCAAGGACTGGTTGGCTCAGTGTCAGGATAATGTGACTGAGTGGGATATGAGGTCATGGTGCAGGCGGCCTGCTCTTCCAGTGGCGGCCTGGTCTTCCAGTGGGGCAGCACTATAAAGTCACCATGAGTGCGTACTGTCACAAGTCGGTACCCATCCTGATGACCTTAGATGTTGCTAGGACGTAAAACAACAAACAAACAAACAAAGAACTGCCCATACCTACTAACTAAGTGTGATTTTTCATTTAAATACATTGACTATTCATGTAAGGAATACAATGTAAATAAATCATGTGACCAAATCTAATATATGACAAAAAGCCGCACAACAATAAATGCGTATAAAAAGCGGGTTTTATTCACCTCTCTGTATACTTAGTGTCGAATACTGTTGAACTCTTCGCTACACTGACACTTGACACACAAACACACCTGACACAAAAACGAATGGACAAACTTGTCCCATGACCATATCAAATACAGAGTTATTATTATGATGATTATTATTATCATCATTGACACCAACTATTGTTCCATAATAATACCTCCCGTATAAAACCCATAATTAGTTCATTTGGCATTCGAGGATTAGACCATTTTTTTGTTATTGAAGAAATAATGGCTACATGTAAATGATATAATTCAGTAGAACAGTCTTGATGCTCCTACGTCAATACAAGGGTTTGATTTGGTACCTGAAAGCATTCTTCTTAGCTCTATATCTGACAACTGTCATTTTAATATCAATGCCTGACATTCATTTTTATGTTGATACCGGACTGTTGTCAAGCAGCAAGATAAAGAGGACTGCCGTTAAGTTCATATTTATGCTTGACAGCTGTCATTTACATATTGAGGCATGACAGCTGTCATTTACAGCTTGATGCCTGAGAGCTGTCATTTACAGCTTGATACCTAACAGTTGTCATATACATATTGATGCCTGACAGCAGTCATATTCACATTGATATATTCCTACTTGCCTGCCTGCTGTCAAGTATCAAGTTAAAGATTACTTGCTTTTATTTACATATTGACAGCTGACAGCTGTCATTTTCATTTCAATGTCTGAGAATAGTTACGTTCTTGACAGGAGTCCATCTTGAACTCGATACTTGAAAGCGGTCATTTACACTTAGATACCTGACAGCGGTCATTTATATTTAGATACCTGACAGTGGTTATTTTATACCTAGATACCTGACCAGTAATGTATATCTAGATATTTGACACATCATTTATATATACATACCGGACTGTGGTCACTTATATCTAGATACCTGACATATGATTTATATCTAGATACCTGACATCAGTAATTCATATCTAGATACCTGAGAGCAGTCATTTATATACAGATACCCGACAGCGGTCATTTATATCTAGATACCTGATGGCAGTCATTTACATTTATAGATACCAGACAGCTGTCACTTATATCTCGATATCTGACTGTGATCACTTAAATCAAGATAAATCACAGCAGTCATTTATATCTAGAAACATGACAGCCATCATTTATATATATAGATACCTGCTCAGTCATTTATATCTAGATACTTGACACATCATTTATATATAGATACTGGACTGTCATCACTTATATCTAGATACCCGACAGATGATTTATATCTAGATATCTGACAGCAGTCATTTATATACAGATACCCGACAGTGGTCATTTATATCTAGATACATGACAGCAGTCATTTATATACAGATACCGACAGAGGTCATTTATATCTAAATACATGACAGCAGTCATTTACAATTATAGACACCCGACACCGGTCATTTATATCTCAATATCTGACAGCAATCACTGATATCTCGATACATGACGGCAGTCATTTATATCTAGATACCTGATGGCAGTCATTTACAATTATAGACACCCGACATCGGTCATTTATATCTCAATATCTGACAGCGATCACTTATATCTCAATACCTGACAGCAGTCATTTATATACAGATCCATGACAGGGGTCGCCTATATCTAGATATCTGACAATCACGTACACCTAGATACCTGACAGTATTCATTTACATTGTGATACCGGTGGGGGGGGGGGGGGGGGGGGGGGGGGGTGAGTATCAAAGTGTGTGTGGAGGGGACAAGTACCAGGCAGGGTGTGACTCTGAGGGGAGGATAGAATCATCAGGAATCTTTGTTGGCTCTATGTGGACATACATGTATACTAGTCACAACTTTCTGGGGTTTGCAGAGTAGCAATTTAGAACACACTGAAATAGCTATCTGGTTTCGAATATTGGGAAACGCAGGTTCTCACGGTAGTATTATCCATCCAGAGGCGTAGCTACATTCTCATGACGTAAGCGTGTATGAACAATTTCTCTCAGTGTCATATTTTTTCCATACAAAATCTTTTATAACATGCACTTTTGTGATTAAAATTTGTTTATCTCCTGTAAGAATGTACAAACAATTTTGTGCGAACAATTTGATTTATTTCTGGCTATGCCCCCTGTTGTCGCGACACGAGTGGAGTTTTGTGCAATGCACATCCGTTTTTGGGGGGGGGGGGGGCGGTGTTTGAAAGAGAAGGTTGATGGCGGTAAATCGCAGTGCATAACAGTCTGAAAAGAGAAACCATTAATCTCAATACTTTCTCTGGCCGACAATAAAACACTGCAGTTTGACCCAGCTGATGTTCATGAATTAAGCTAAGATTCCTTATACGTGGCATGTGGCATGCAGCATGCGAATGCGGCAAAACATCGAAAAGCATGTAAATGAATAGTGGTGCTTCCATACGTCCGAATGCGAATACGAAAGCGGCAACTGAATCGGTGCATGGACCGATTGGTGCGAATGCGAATGCAGAAACGCAAGGGGGGGATCCTGATTTTAATGTCATGGTGTGGGGTTTCCCTTATCACGGTGGGGAGTATGTATGTATGTATGTATGTATGTATGTATGTATGTATGTATGTATGTATGTATGTATGTATGTATGTAGGCAACCAATCCTAATAAGGTCGAGCGCCTGGCAAGTGATAAGTATAAATCATTGGTTTGACTCGCCTAGGAATCGAACCTCAGACCTTCCCCACGGGAAGGCGGCACTGTACTGATTCAGCCACCGCGTCCGGTGAGGGTGAAAGGTAACTAGTACACACATTCAAGTCTACCGCCACTTTAAAGTTGCATAGTCCGATGGTTATGAGTTTCTCTCATTTTCTGAGATAAACATATTAGGTTGTTCAATATAATCTACCTTCTTTAGTTTAAAGTAACTTTTGTTTTAAATTGCTAACTTTTGAGATATTTTAAATGGAAACATGCTAAATTAATTTTGGCAAGCTTGCCAAAACTCTATCTCCATAGGCTTCTGCAGTAACAGGTTCTATTAATTGACTCAGTATCCCTTTATGTGACGACAAATTTTTAATAAGTTCACCAGCATCTAAGTTAGATATGTATAATCAAATCTAGATAATTGTTTAGATTTTGACAATTTTATGTTTTCATCGGACTATGCAACTTTAATGTCGGTGTCCACCTCTACCTTTTAGCAGAAAGAATGAAAACCACATCGGTATTCACATTTATAGAAACCAAATCGCCGCATGTCACATGGGTATGGAATCAACCAAATCGCATGCCGCATGCCACATTCGCATGCCGCATATAAGGAATCTTAGCTTAACACGCGCCCAGAACCCCAATGTGACTGATGCTTGGAGAGTGTGCGAACGGGGTCAATATTGTGCTTCTGTAGGTTTGCTGCATTGCGTTGCGCGCGAATGTGCAGACAAGCGCCATTGAATTTCATGTCACCCAATATATGATTTCTACCACTGAGGTGCCGCACCCTCTGACGACAGTTGGAAGAACTAACGTTGTGGTGTGGCATGCGCTATGGAAAAGGTCTTATAGGGGATTTCCACCCCCAACATGCCTTCTGATGACAGGGGAAGAACTAGTGTTGTGGCTAGCAGCTCACTGTGCAGCGTGCGCTGTGGAAAAAGTCTTATATGGGATTTCCACCACCTCTGATGGAGGTGAAGACTAAAAGTGGGTCTCAAGCAGCTCCCTGTGTAAGATGCTCTGTGACAAAGGTCTTATAGGAGATTTCCACCACCAACCTGCCCTCTGGTGGCAGTGACCAAGAACTAATGTTGTGGGAATAGGCTCACTGTGCAGCATTTGCTATGGAAAGAGTCTAATAGGGGATTTCCATCACCAACACACCAGCCATCTGGTGGCAGTGGTGAGAACTAATGTTGCGGGTAGCGGGTCACTGTGCATGCTGCGTGGAAAGCATGTAGTGTATGAGTAAAGGCAGGACATCTTCAGGTTATTTTAATAAATGAAGTGGTGGACATGATTGTGAATTGAGGATATTCGCACGAGGAAATACAAACAGACACAAGGTAAAAACATCTCCACAATTAAAGCTAAGATTCCTTCTACGTGGTATGCGGTATGCGAATGGGAGGATTCCTTCTACGTGGTAAGCGGCAAGCGTCTCCCCACCACCACCACTACCATGTTTCCCCTCAGCACCCCTGTGTGTGACCATTCCGTAATGATCAGTCACCTCTCCTAGTCTAAAAGTAATGGACAAGTGCGACTGACGTTTCTATTCGCATACCGCGTGCCGCATGCTGCACCGATCGCTACAGGGATCGATCGAGTTGCCGCATTCACATACCGCGTGTAAGGGATGTAGCCCATTGACTTCAAGGCATTTCGATTTTTTGCCGCATTCGCATACCGCGTGTAAGGAATCTTAGCTTAAGAGAAGACAAAACCGAGAATAGCATAGCAACAATTGTATTATATTAGGCTGTGCATCCATAGACTGTCCCCTTGTTCCACATTCCCTTGTGACGCATCATGCAGACAATGAACCTGTGTTTTGCTTTTTAGTGGCCATTCCCATAGGTTGGACCGAGTGACTGCATGGCCTTGAGCAGGGAACGTAGAGAATGAACATGTTCATTTGTCTGTGTGGCACGTCATAAGGTCACAAGCGAACATGGGACAAGGGAACATGCCACGAGGGAACAGTCAGTGGATACACAGCCTTAACCTTCGATTGACAGTATCTCGGTCAACGTTACATCAAAAGTGGCGCTAAACACTAGGAATATGAACACAAACCAGTAAATTACAACAGGCATATAATATACACACCATTAAATAACACTGAGGTAGACACTCATTAAGAACAACTATGGGTCATGATCACTGAAATTGCACAACTAGTCAGGTTAGTTGATTGGTTTTACGTCCTGGCAACATCTAAGGTCATTAATACCATAATTGGCATTAATAGTGTTGTGGAGGTGATGAAAATGGGAAATATTGCGCCTAGAGCGGGACTCGAACCCACATCTCTTTGCATTTTGGGCCAGTGTGCTAACCATTACACCACCTAGGCTCCCTGATATCACCACAGTACCCACGCCCTCCTGCCTATGCGGCTCCCTGCCTGAGAGGTAAGTGCAGACCACTACACTCGTCCCCCTGGAATTGTAAGACTTTTAATGCTTACAATTACATACATACAGGCAGTGCACTTAAATATACACACACAGGGTAGGTTCAACAACTATACAGCACGTAGCTTGTACGGGATCATGGTCACGGCACCAGTGTCATGGGGGTGATGAAAATGGGAAATATTGCGCCTAGAGCGGGACTCAAACCCACATCTCTTTGCGTTTCGGGCCAATGTGCTAACCATTATACGACCTAGGCTCCTTGATATCACCACCCTACCCACACCTACCTGTCTATGCGGCTCCTTGCCTGAGACGTCAGTGCAGACCACTACACTAGTATAGAGCAAGGACTGGTTTGCTCAGTAGCAGGATAACGGGAGCAAGAGGGATATCGGGTCATGGTGCTGGTAGCCTGGTCTTCCAGTAGGGCAGCATTATAAAGTCACCATGAGTGCACACTGTCAGAAGTTGGTACCCATCCTGATTGGACCTTAGATGTTGTCTTGATGTAAAAGCCCAACAAAAAAAAGTATAAAGATCACAGAATTGTAGCTAATTGTAAACAGATTCAGATAATGGCTCACACAGACGTACATTACATATTATATTGAGCGTGCGTGCACATACACACACACTACACACTCTAGCCTTTTAACCGTTGATCAGTTGACACACGTTTCTCACCAGTGACAACATTCTGACGGTTTGTGAATAGTAAGCTAAATATATATTTTTTTTAATTAATTTGACAAAACCCAACATTCTTTGATTAAATGCAAATTGCTGATATAAATATATTCATAACTTTCTTTTGTGGAGCTGATATGTCCACATGCCACATAGACACAGAAACAATTTAAGAAGCCTACCTCCATGTCTGGAGAGTGCTACAATGACCGACTCAACACTACTAGCATTTCAAGCCGATCCCATGATGCTCTGAATCGGACACTTCCGGTTCTATTAAATATTACTAACATTAAACATGTGCTCTGAATCGGAGACTTCCGGTTGTGTCATTAGACATGACACCATTTCAAACTGATCCCAGGGTGCTCTGAACTGGACACTTCCGGTGATGTCAGACATAATACCATTTTAAACCGATCCCAGGGTGCTCTGAACTGGACACTTCCGGTGATGTCAGACATAATACCATTTTAAACCGATCTCAGGGTGCTCTGAACTGGACACTTCCGGTGATGTCAGACATAATACCATTTTAAACCGATCTCAGGGTGCTCTGAACTGGACACTTCCAGTGATGTCAGACATAATACCATTTTAAACTGATCCCAGGGTGCTCTGAACTGGACACTTCCGGTGATGTCAGACATAATACCATTTTAAACCGATCCCAGGGTGCTCTGAACTGGACACTTCCGGTGATGTCAGACATAATACCATTTTAAACCGATCCCAGGGTGCTTGGAACTGGACACTTCCGGTTCTGTCAGACAAAATACCATTTTAAACCGATCCCAGGGTGCTTGGAACTGGACACTTCCGGTTCTGTCAGACATAATACCATTTTAAACCGATCCCAGGGTGCTCTGAACTGGACACTTCCGGTGATGTCAGACATAATACCATTTTAAACCGATCCCAGGGTGCTCTGAACTGGACACTTCCGGTGATGTCAGACATAATACCATCTTAAACCGATCCCAGGGTGCTTGGAACTGGACACTTCCGGTTCTGTCAGACATAATACCATTTTAAACCGATCCCAGGGTGCTTGGAACTGGACACTTCCGGTTCTGTCAGACATAATACCATTTTAAACCGATCCCAGGGTGCTCTGAACTGGACACTTCCGGTTCTGTCAGACATAATACCATTTTAAACCGATCCCAGGGTGCTTGGAACTGGACACTTCCGGTTCTGTCAGACATAATACCATTTTAAACCAATCCCAGGGTGCTCTGAACTGGACACTTCCGGTGATGTCAGACATAATACCATTTTAAACCGATCCCAGGGTGCTCTGAACTGGACACTTCCGGTGATGTCAGACATAATACCATCTTAAACCGATCCCAGGGTGCTTGGAACTGGACACTTCCGGTTCTGTCAGACATAATACCATTTTAAACCGATCCCAGGGTGCTTGGAACTGGACACTCCAGGTTCTGTCAGAAGTAATACCATTTTAAACCGATCAAAGGGTGCTCTGAATTGGACACTTCCGGTTCTGTAATTCGAAATAGCAGTGATTTAAATAAGCATTGGAAAGACATCACTGTCTAGAACATTAGTCACTGGAAAGAAAGTAGTTTTCAGGTGGCAGCAAGAACTTGCCTGGAACAGTCTCAGTAAATATTTCCTACATTAAATAGAAACCATCGAAATTAGGTCATCACACGGATATGACATCACACTTCTTCAGACTTGACACATTACCGTATTCTCGTGAAATAGCAGCACATACCGAGATGACGTCCTATATACTAAAATAAGATATCAGGGTTTCTGCCAGAAAATAATTTGAGGGTACACAGAATGGGAGGGGGGAGGGGGTATTATTTTTCCACATCACTTGGTCAATTATGAACACTGCTAAATATGATTACCCATCCTGATATGACCGTAGATGTTGCTAAGACGTAAAACTCCAACCACCAGCCAACATATGATTACTATTGTATACTAACAGTCTAACTGATTATTGATGCTGGCTTTGCTGTCTCTGGATCCGTGAAGAACCTTAAAAAAGAATTATCCCAACAATTTGAGGGTACAGAGTCATACCATCAGAAAATTTAAGAGTACAGAATGTTACTCATTTTATCCTCTGGCAAAAAACCCTGGATATGCTCAGTATGTCGGAGTGGTTAGAGTGTCTGACTTTTTTCTAGGTCGGACTCCTAATCTGAAGGTCGGTGGTTCGATTCCCCGTGCCCCCACCTCTGCCAATTTGGATTTCCACCGCTGTGTATAACTTACAGCGACATCAAAGGCCAGTTGCTCTCATACCATGTCTATGTGGTGTGGGAGGTTAAAAGTCCCTTGGGTCGGTAAAAGTGTAGACTCAGGCTTTCTATCGACAAACTGTCTAATGGTGAAAACAAGTCTATTCAGACTTATCCATGATAGGCAGTACAAATCTTCAAGAACAAAAATGTCTTATGGAAAGGCTGATAAAGGTTTATGCTTTAGGGAAGGAGGGCAAATGTGTTGGGGGGGGGGGAGGGTAGCTACCCCATCCCTACTGAGAATCTCAAGAGTTAAAAAAAAAAAATTAATATTCAGAAAATCACATAGCAATGCCAGGTTTTAATCTTATAGATAGTATATTTCAGTCTGTATATTTCACATGACAAGTGCCCATGTCATAATCGGCTATAATCATCTCCACGCTTACTAGTCACGAATGATTTTGTTATAACAATAGCGCCTCCCGGAGAGAATTCTGGTCGGCATACCACACTCCACTCTCAAATCCACACGTGACCATATAGATATATAATGACAACATGCAGACTACAAAACTGTAAGGCAATTGGGTGCTTTCGGCTTACATCAATCAAACCTCTAAGACCCGTAATAAATTCACAAGTCACATACACCGAATAATTCCTACTAAACCATTCAATAAGTTATGCGAGTTAGGAGCTCAAAATACACTAAGGCGCTAAACCCCAAGTTTTAACGCCTAATCTGGTGACCGGACGCAGTGACCGAATCGGTAGAACGCGGGCTTCCCATACGGAAGGTTAACTCCAGCTGAGTCAAGCCATGACTTACAAAATTGATACTTGTCACTACCTAGCCTAACGTTCCGCATTAATAGGATAGGACAAGGACTGGTTAGCTCAGTGTCAGGATAATGTGACTGAGTAGGAAACTGGGTCATGGTGCTGGCAGCCTGATTTCCCAGTGGGGCAGTATATTACAGTAGGCGAGACAACGGGTGTGAATTAGCACTAATCTTCTATTATTCCACTAAGCGACCTACATTTGAAACTGAGACTGACAAACAGCGAATGGGTGGTGTATCAATTCAAGAGTTATTGCAACTTGTAATATTTTTAAAGTAAGGCTCTTTGCCCAACAATTCATTTCATAATATCATTGTCCTGCTCATGCCTAAGCTTAGCACCCTCAAACATGATCAAATCTAACATTATGACCACCATTAGGTATAGTTGTCACCATAGAATGTCATGGGGGTGATGAAAATGGGAAATATTGCGCCTAGAGTGGGACTCGAACCCACATCTCTTTGCATTCCGGGTCAGTGTGCTAACCATTACACCACCTAGGCTCCCTGATATCACCACACTACCCACGCCTACCTGTCTATGTGGTTACTTGCCTGAGAGGTCAGTGCAGACCACTACATTCGTCCCGCTGGAATTGTAAGTCTTTTAATGCTTACAATTACATACATAGAGGCAATGCACTAACACATACATACACAGGGTAGGTTCAACAACCATACAGCGCACAATGTGTATAGGATCCTGGTCACGGCCCCAGTGTCGTGGGGGGTGATGAAAATAGGAAATATTGCGCCTAGAGCGGGACTCGAACCCACATCTCTTTGCATTCCGGGCCAGTGTGCTAACCATTACACCACCTAGGCTCCCTGATATCACCACACTACCCACGCCTACCTGTCTATGTGGTTACTTGCCTGAGGTCAGTGCAGACCACTACACTACTATTAAAATAATATGAGCAAGTACACCAAACGAGCTAGCAAATGTTAATCAATTTTATCTATCAATTATCCCGAAAGAGTTGATGAATTTTAATGGAGATATATCGATTACCCCAGAGAAGCTGATGAATCTTAATTGTTATCTATCAATTACGCCAAAGGAGCTAATAATTGGTAATGGTTATCTATCAATTAGCCCGAAAGAGCTGATCAATCTTAATTGTTATCTATCAATTACCCAAAAGGAGTGAATAACTTTTAATGGTTATCTCTCAATTAGCTCGAAAGATCTGATCAATCTTAAAGTTTCATAGTCCGATGGTTTAGAGTTTCTGTCATTTTCTGAGATAAATACATTAGATTGAACGCTACAGACTACCTTACTTTAGTTCGAAGTAACTTTTATTTTAGATGGTTAACTTTGGAGATATTTGAAGTACAACCATGCAAAATTAATTTTGGCAAGCACACCAAAACTCTGACACCATAGGTGTCTGCAGTAACAGGTTCTCTTAAATTGCATCTGTATTCCCTTCAGTGTGATGACAAATGTTTAATAACTGCACCAGTATCTAAGTTAGATATGTAGAATCAAATCTAGATAGTTGCCTTGGTTTTGAAAGTTTGATATTTTCATCGGACCATGCAACTTTAATTGTTATCTATCAATTACCCCAAAGGAGCTGATGGATTTGAATGATTATCCACCAATGACACAGAAAAAGTTGTCTATCAATTAGCCTACCATCGAAACAGCTGGGGCCAAAAATTAAAATATTCATGTTTCCGGTTGCAGGACAATTTTTTGGGGGTCCGTAGTAGGAGTGTGTTTAGGTCTTTTTTAACAATTGTTTGTCAAATCGCACACTGCAAAAACTGCACTTCCAGTTCTCAAATTTGAAATTTACACTGGGGTCACCTAATATAGTACTTCTCAAGGTCTGTGTAGATGAGTAGTATATAAACCATTCATACAAGACCTGCTGGTACATGTTTCTTTTCTCTTTTTGAGTTCAACGGGATCACCTAAGAGTGCGATTATCTTTCTCAGAGCGGAAAAAAACATCGAATCGGGGGGTTCTAACAGGGTCGGTCAGCAACCGGAAATATCAATTTTTTTTAAATTTAGGCCCACTCAATTTTAATGGCTATGTGACCTTGATATGATTCTACATCAGGAAGGTCAAAGCCAAGAATTTAAATGTGTATTTACTTTATACATAATATATACAAATATATATAATACACATATGTAACTATGTGTATAATGACATGAATATTTGGTATTCGCTAATATCTTAATAATTTATATTTGCTCTGTTCACTTTTTTTTTATTAAAGTAATTAAATGCCTAGGCATTGTGGAAATTAAATATATGCACAAGTATCAATTTTTAAGTAATTGGTTTGACTCGACCAGGATTCGAACCCACAAACTCATGGGTTCGGACCTCTCGATCTCCCAAAACAGGAGACGGACGCTCTACTCGTTCGGCCACCCCGTCTGGTACACTTTATATTAAAAGCTTTAGTGCTGACTCAGTCCACCAGGTGACAGGAATACATCATTTACTACAATAGTCATTTTCCACCACCAAGCCACCCTCTGAGTCTGATGGCAACGCCAAGAACTGATGTGGATAGCAAGTTCATTGCACAGCAGAAAAGGTCTTATAGAGGATTCCTACCACCAACCTGCCCTCTGGTGGCAAAGGCAAGAAGTAATGTTGCGAGTAGTGAGTCACCATGCATTAACGCTCTGTGGAAAAGGTATATTGTCGTTGTTCAGTGGTGGCTTGACGCTTGGTATGAAAACAAATAATAGAAAGGTGCACACAGACCACACACAACACTGAACATTTAAATAAACAAATTTCTTTTTAAAAAGTCACATGAATAGTCAGAAAAAAACCCATTAAAGCTACATGCATAGCCAGAAAAGAAAAAGTGCCAGATGCATAACCAGGAAAAAAAGGGGGGGGAAAAATCGCCAGAAAAATAATGCGGTGAAAATAAACAATTTTTGTCTTTTTAAAAAAATGGCGCGTAGTGCTTGTCACTCATTGGCCCACCTCAATGTACTTCTCCTGCTTAACAGCCAGCCTCAGATGCGGCACCATGCGTGAGACAAAGTTGTGGCAGGCGCCGACCGTGACGCTGGGACAGGCCTCGAGCGACAGACGCCGCAGGCTTCGGAAGTGCCGCAGGTGCGAGAAGCACGCGTCCGTCAGCATGTTGCATCCGGTCAGGTCGAGGCTGGCGAGCAAGCCGCGCGTTGGCGCAGCTTCCGCCACCAGGTAGCCGATGCCGTCGTTTGTCACCTTGGTGCAGTAGCTCAGATCGAGCCGCTCGAGACGAGGCATGAACTGGGTCATGGCCTTGAGCGTGCAGTCGGTGACATCACTTCCGGCCAGTTCGAGCGAGGCGAGCCGGTGCAGGCGGGAGACGCTGTCATCGACTCCGGGCCGGTGGTCAGTGGGCGGCGAGATGAGGTCCTTTAGGCAGGCATCGCGTACCCCGGACACCCAGCGCAAGTCGAGCGAATGCAGCAGTGGGCACGAAGAGCAACACAGGGCGCAAACAGCCGCCCACGAGTTCCCAGCCAGCGACAAATGTTTCAGCTGCGGAAGCCGCGCCGCCAGCCACTCGAGCTGCTTCCGGTTCAGATTGGTCCAGCTGATATCCAAGCGCGCCGGCTGGCGACGCACCGTCCCCACAAGCACTTCGCGGGTGATGCGTCTCCGACTCAAATTGATAAAAGCCCACAGCCGGCGGTCCATGCACCAGCGGTTCCAGGTGCGACAGACGCGCAAACACGCGCAGAGGTCAACTGGGGTCAAATACTGGAAGACGAGCATCCACACCTCCTGGTCCAGGGCGTGGTTGGCCCCCGTCATCGTCTTGACAAACTTGGGCGGTGCAGGAAGTGGCGCTGGACGCACTATATATCGCTGCAGAGCCACCCTGGTTTGCTTCACCGGGGCCGCAGCCACCGGCTTGCAGCCGAGCGGGGGGTCCTTCCGCTTCCGGCCCGAGACGGACGCGGAGGTGCCGTCGATGCTTGATGTGTCGTAGTCGGCGGCCGTCGGACTCGCAGCCCGGTCGCGTCCCCCCGGCCCGGACCCCGACCCAGCCCCTGGGGCCCCAGCCCGATGCGGGCTGCCGTCGCCGTCCTTCCCGCTGCTGTAGTCCGTCGGTGGCTCGGCCTCAGCACCGAGCTCGGAGAACTCGGAAGAGTCGCTGTGGTAGCCTAGACCGGAAACGGAAACGGAAACGGAACCGGGTCCGGAGCTGGCGGTGGGAGGGCACCCGGGTCGCCGGGAACGCTGAATATTCAAAGGAAAAAAATGTTAGTTTTTATGAATTAAAAAAAAAAACTTTTTAAAGAAAGCAAGATGTTCAAATAATTTAAAAAAAAATGTATTTGATGAAAAAAGAAACGGTTTTAAAGGATGCAAGATATTAAAAGAAAAACAACAAAAAAGTTAATTTATTTAATAAAAAAAAAGTTTTAAAGAAAGCAAGATCATACATAATTCCCTCGCCTCCCCCCGAAAAAAGTTTACTATTTTTTGTTTCTTTTGTAGAGTAGAATAACCAAACAAGAATTTTAAATTAGTTTAAATAGAATAAGCTATTAAAATTTGGTTAAATAGAACAACTAATCAAGATTGTAAAGTGAAGTACCATCTATTATTTTTTGTTACTGTATAATAAGTAACCAAGATATTAAATTTGTTTAAATAGAATAACCAATCGAGATTTTAAATTTGTTTAAATAGATTGTTTCTTGTTGTACGGCATAGCAACATCTAAGGTCATATTAGGATGGGTACCGACTTGTGACTGCACACTCATGATGACTTTATAGTGCTACCGTACTGGGAGACCCGTCCTCCGGCACCATAACTTTCTTGATTTACGTCCTAGCAACATCTAACGTTATATCAGTATGGATACAAACTTGTGACAGCAGACTCATGGTGACTTTATAATGCTGCCCCACTGTGAAACCAAGCTGCTGGCACCATGACCTGATATCCTACTCAGTCACATTTTCCTGATACTGTGCTAACCAGTCCTTGCCATATCCTATTAATGTAGAGTGCCAGCCTAGGTAGCAACAAGGATCAATTTAATAGGGTCATTGGTTTGACTCGGCTGGGTTTTCAAACTCCTGACCCTCCACATGAGAAGCATGCGCTCTACCGATTTAGCCACCGCGTCAGGTATGTGTGTTTAAATAAAAATGATCTGGTATGTTTCTTTTAACGGACAACTCTGCATCCAGACCAATGTTGTCCTGATTTAACAGATGTGGCCATTGGAGAGGTAAACAAAGTGAAACAAAGGCATTTTGCACATCCAAAATTTGTCACTTCAAGTTGGGGTTTACCTATAAATCACATGGGTTAACTGGTGACTACTATAATTAAATTCACTACCATCCTGCCGTTCAGTAAATTCCAAAGATGAAAGGATTAGTCTCCGGCAAAAAAAGCGGAAATCGATGACAACAATGAGGTTATCTCTAAACCGACTATGAATTGCGGACTTGAAATTTAGTGGTCTCCGGCAAAAAAAGTGGAAATCGATGACACCAGTGAGGTTATCTGTAAACCGACCACGAATTGCAGACTTGAAATTTAATGGTCTCCGGCAAAAAAAGTGGAAATCGATGACACCAGTGAGGTTATCTGTAAACCGACCACGAATTGCAGACTTGAAATTTAATGGTCTCCGGCAAAAAAAGTGGAAATCGATGACACCAGTGAGGTTATCTGTAAACCGACGATGAATTGCGGACTTGAGACTTAAAAATCGAATTCCTTTTTAAATTTGCTTAAAATCCCGACTTTATGGAATCTGTTTGCGCCTGATATTTTTGGAGAGTGAGCTTTAACGGTAAAAGCGGAGTTCCAAATTAGGCGCATTATATATAATATACTACCTTTTTATTTGTTCATTAAATGTGAATTAATGTAAATACAGAGACAACAACATCGTTATATGTGACACAACGTATTTAAATCAAATTAAAAAGTGATATGACACTAATCTATTTGTTTCCTAAATAATATACACGTAATACGAAACGAAATACAAAATAAAACACCTGGCACATAAATATATCACATGCAAACAAAATCTAGCAGTTTACAGCAAAACCAGAAGACCAAAGCTTTAATTACTTATTTTTATTCAACATTATATAAAAGTAAATATACAAATATATGTTTCGATTCTATCAAACATTATTATGCACACGTTGCCGCTCTCTACTGAGCAATCATAAACCCGAATGAGCTTTAATTAATTTTGAAACCAAATATCAAATATTGAACATATTCCAAAGATATCACGCTTCATTATTTTAGGTTTAGAAATATCACAGTCTGAGATCATTTTTCTATAATCACATCGCCATAAAAAGGATAATATATTTAAAGTAGCATAATCCGATGGTTTTCAGTTTCTGCCGTTTAATAAAAGATATATTTTTTAGATAAATAAATTAGGTTCATCATTATGATCTACTCTACTTTATTTTAAAGTAACTATTATTTTTAATATTGTTTTTTCACGTTAATACATAGCTCTTTACAAATTCTAATCGAAGCCTCACAATATACCAAGTGACAAATATAATATATCTGTCATTTTAAGCTTCACCCAATTGAGCCGATATATCGTGTTTGTGTGTGTGTGTGTGTGTGTTCATCATTAATTAGGCGAAACCATAGAAAATTAATGTTGGTGTGCACACCGAAATGCTGGACATGGCATAGCACAGGACCAAACTGCAATAAATGCTTAATTGAGTGCACCAGCATTTAAATTGGATCTGTATTATTAAATCTAACTAAGTGTTTTGGGGTTTTGAACATATGTGGCTTTCATCGGATTTTACAACTATAACAACAGATTGAAAATACACAGAGACAACATTGTTATATGTGGCATATATCTATAACAACAAACAATAAGCGATGAAATGCCAGAGAGAATAACTTCCTATAAATCTTATCATTTGACAGAACATTGAAAACCAGAAAGGTAAAAAACCAGTGAAACCAAATCAACTGGAGCACTGACAGAACTGCACCACTAGCTGTGAAGCTCAACCTATCAAACAGCCTAACTGAGCCTTCTGAACCAGTCATATTTCGAAATCAGGATTCATAAATTAGAGAAATAAATAAAATTTTAATTAAAAAAGAAATTTAACAAATGTAAAGTACAATATGATATCGAACAAAGTATTTTTTTATCGCTATTAATCCTGATTTAGAAAAATAGTTTTATCCAGTTACAATGCTTTGCCCTGTGAATATCCATCCCCCAGAATTACCTCCTGCCCCTCATTTTCTTTTCTTTTAATTTGATATAAATTTATTCTATTCTTGTTTCGAAGGTTAGTCTTACAAACTACAGGACATAACATAGATTGATTCTAGTAAACAGACTGTATTATACAAGTGTCTATCAGGTTCGACCTATATGTGTATTTTTGCTCATTAATATTTTGTTATTTACAAATTTGAATGAACATAAACCTCTCCATATACCAACTGACAGAACCTTGAAAACCAGAAAGGTAAAAACCAGTGAAACCAAATCAACCGGAGCACTGACAGAACTGCACCACTAGCTGTGAAGCTCAACCCATCAACCCGCCTAACTGAGCCTTCTGAACCAATCATCTTTCTAAATCAGGATTCATAATGCCGTGGAATTTAGAGAAATTAATTAAATTAAATTAAATTTGTTTTAAAACAACAACAAATAAATTCCCCGATGAGATCGAAAGCATTCATTTTTTGTATCCTATTAAATAAGAACTTTTATCCAGTTATAATGGCTTGTCCCATAATTCAACGCCCCCTCTCATTTTCTTTTCTTTTAATTTTGTATTGCGTTATTGTTTCCCCTTTAATAGTGCTACAAACAAGGGGACATAACATTGTTTTTTTTTGGGTTTTACGTCCTAGCAACACCTAAGGTCATATCAGAACGGGTAGCTGAATATTAACGTGATAATGCGACTTGTAACAATGCACACTCATGGCAACTTTATAGTGCTTCCCCACTTGGAGACCAGGTTGCCAGTACCATGACATCCCACTCAGTCACATTATCCTGACACTGAGTCAACCAGTCCTTGCCCTATCCTAATAATGCTGGGTGCCTGGCTAGGAAGCGATAAGTATAAATTTTTAGGTCATTGGTTTGACTGGGATGGGATTCGAAATCCCGACCTTCCGCACAGGAAGCCTGCGCTTTACCGATTCGGCCACCGCGTCTGGTCGGGACATAACATAAATTGATTCTAGTAAACAGACTGTTTTGTACAAGAGTCAATCAGGTTCAGCCTATATTATTTTTTCACGTTAATATTCAGTTCTTTACAAATTTGAATCTAACCATCACAATATACCAAGTGAAAAATATAATATGTGTCATTTTAAGCTTTACTCAGCTGAGCCGATAGTTCGCACACACGCGCGTGTGTATGTGTGTGTGTGTTCATTATTAAATTAATTTCATTAAACAAAATGCATTTCGTAAAATAAAAAATAAAAATTTGGCATGTTTTTGCATCAACTTTGCATGCTTGCACTTCATGGATAAAAGTGGTCTCTGGCAAAAAACGCGGAAATCAAGGCATGATTATTACACCGATCGAAAATTTCCGCGAAAATGCGGATTTTCCACCATAGGATTATCACTGTCAGGGAATCGCGGAAAAATACTGAATGTCAGGTTTCAACTAATCTTGGTGTGACTGTATTGTCGCCCATACCTAACTCTCTCTTTGAGACCTATGTCCTAGCAACATCTAAGGTCATATAAGAACGGGTTTCGAACTAAGCAACTGTTGTCATATCCTAAATCCATAGCATTTTGTTTAAAATTACATAGTCCGATGAAAACATCAAATTTTCAAAACACAAAAACACTTATCTAGATTTGATTCTACATATTCAACTTAAGCCCTGTTCACACACACAACTTTAGACCGAACTAGATAAGGCGAACTAGGCATGAAAGTGTGTCTTGTCCACAAGCGCAGTACTTGGGGCGGTTTAAGGTGGAAATCGATATCTGCGCATGAGCAAGTCCATACTAACCAGCGCCACTTTCGGTTGGTCGACGTCACCACGACAGAGTGTGGGTTCGACCTAGATATGTATCGACTGAATCGAATTGTTTTGGAACGGTCAAAACTTCTGCTGGGCAGTGAAAACCTAAAAATAAATGATGACAAAAATATCTGTGCACAGCTAGCGGTTTCATAGACCAAATTATATAATATGCGATTTTGATCGACCGGAAAATCAACAAACTCAGGTCTAGACTGCGCATGCGTGTGACAAGCTTAAGCTGCCTCAACTAATCTGCTTGTGTCCACACGCGCAAGATAGGCCGACTCAAGCTAGTTCGTCTCATCTAAACTACCTCGCGAGGTGGTCTAGATGAAGCGAACTAGATGAGTCGACTCAGGCTTAAGTCGCCTCAGCGTAGCGTCCACACGACCAATGTGAGTCGAACTAGACAAGGCGAACTAGTACACCCGTGTGTGAACAGGGCTTTAGACACGGGTGCACTTATTAAGCATTTGTTGTTGCATAGAAGGTTAGATTTTGTGTTATATCTATGACCAGATTAGCCGAGCTTTGAAGATATAGATATATATATATAGATTAAAAAATATATATATTTTAAAACTGAAATGAACTCCTTCCTCGAATGAACATAATATTGGTATTATTTGAAACAACAAAAACAAGGAAGAAAAATTAAAAAAAAACACTACACAAAAAGGAAAAAAAACCATCAGTAATGAAAATGTGAAATGGATAGAGATGTTACAGAGGGTTATTTGCCACAGAGCCAGAGAATGCTGTGAAGAAAGAGAAAAAAAATATTTTAAAAAGCATGGCCACACCAGTCTAAACTACCACGCATCGCCACATATTTAACATCAACTGACGAGGCAGGGTTTTATAGGGACACATTTAAACACCCCCAATAATGTGCTGTATTATATTATACATATAAACCCGTGTAGAGTATATATAAATATATACAAAAAATATATAAGCTTGAAGACACCACAACACCCAGGAAACTTCCTGTTATTATATATAATAACAGGAAGTATACATACACATATATACATATAATATATATATGTATGTATATACGCGCAAGAGGCGGAGCAGTGAATGATGGGGGTCCCACCCCCACCCGGACGGGGGGTGGGGGGGGGGCGTGCAAGACACTACAGGCATTATTACACGCGATAAAGGGGTTTATCACTGTCCATATATATATATATATATATGGATAAATATTATTTATGCAAATATTATTAAGAATGGTATTGGTAGTTGGTTGTGTCAGCAGTTTGATGTATTTTATGGTTCCAACGGATTGTTGGAGCACAGTGGGCAGCTGTTTCTACCTGGCAAGAACGGCTAGTTCGCCTGGACTGCAAGCGCGTAATTGATTAATCAACTTGGGTCACCCGAGCCACTTTTTGGCGCATGCGCACATCCTACAGACTCGGGTTGAATAAACGAATATGCTCGGGGTGGACAAAATGGTGGCTTAATATAAAACTTAATTTTTTTTTCAATAACCGATGTACGTACAGCAAAATAGGATTTAAAGTATCTTATGATTGTAGAAGCTGACAATCTGGGTTATTAAAAAAAAAGCATTAAAACAACACGTAGGACTTGTACTGGTAGCTGTTATCCTACAGGTACTAGCACAGATGTGACGTCATCGCTCCTAGCAAACCCCAGCCAAGAGGTGGGTTACTGGGGTCGGGTCGTTTTGCACATGGCATGTGTATTTCTCGACTCCACCCGCGGTGTTCGATTTGAAATTCTGACGACTCGGGTGACCCGAGTGGCACGGGTCGTGTTAATCGATTACGGCCCAGGTAACCAGACAAGGCTAGTTCGCCTGGACTGCAGGTAACCAGCCATGGTGGAGTGAGTCAGTAAATTACTATATATTTACATCTATGTCCCAAGGGTGAAAGTAGTCGTCCACAGGAATGGCGGAAATCAGGCCCAGAGCTTGGCGCCGCCTGCCGGATTCTGGCAGAACCAAACAGTGGTGGCAAAAACTATGCAAAAATTAGACTTGAGACCCTGCCGCCACCTAGCAGGTTCGGGTAGAACCAACGACGAATTTCTGCGATAACGCAGACTTTTTAGATCTTTGAGATTCCGAGATCCACTAAGTATTGTAAATAAAAATCAATAAATATCCCACACTACACAAAGCCCTCTCTACAAATAGAATCACTAAATAACCACTCCCCCATCACACTTTCCAATCTTCTTGCACCAACCCTCACCATCTGCTTGCACCAAGTCACGCCATCTGCTTTTTATTAAACTTTGCAATCTGCTTGCACCAACTCCCACCATCTGCTTTCTCTAACCCCTTCAATAGACGGGATCACGGTTCCGACTGCGCATGCGCTGAAAATGGCGTTGGCAGCAAAGCAAAGGCGTACAGCCATTGAGTTTGCCGATACGCGGAGGGCAAAACCTCGATTTTATTCAAGATTAATAAAAATACATAACAATTTGGCACAAACATGGACGGAAGGATGCAATATAATAATATAATGAATATGTTTAATACGCAACTCTCCATAATTAAGTATTTTGAGCTAAGAAACATACAATTTCAGTCACTTTTCAGGCTGATGTTTACATCACCATTAATTAGCCATAAGTAATTCTTGTTCTAAATATTAAATTGTCAAATGTGTCAACAAAAACTTGTTTCAAAGAAATATATAACCAATATCTGATTAACCCTACTCATTTTCTATTTCTACATATGTCATTAGCCATAGGATATAAATAAAAACATGAATAAAATAAGTCAAACTGACTCTGGCTATGGCTCTAACACTAGTCTGAGTGCCCAGATTTGTCTCAATCTAAATGCTGGATAAAAGATTAATATCTTAATTTATTATATATATTTGTTTAGTTGGTATTGTATGTTTCAAACAAGAGCTGAGATGAGCTGAAACTAGCACATTTCATAGCTGCACCCAATGTATTAGCATGTGCCATGTGCTTCTCGCGGGGTTGTTTTGCTCTGACGCATCCCACAATGCACCGTGCCGCTGGAACCGTGATCTAGTCTATCTGCTTGCACCAACCCTTACCATCTGCTCGCACCAACTCCCACCACCTGCTTTCATTAAACCTCACCATCTGCTCGTATCAACTCCCACCATTTGCTTTCACCAACTCCCACCATCTGCTTTCACCAACTCCCACCATCTGCTTTCATTAAACCTTGCAATCTGCTTGCACCAACCTTCACCATCTGCTCGCACCAACTCCCACCACCTGCTTTCATTAAACCTCACCATCTGCTCGTATCAACTCCCACCATTTGCTTTCACCAACTCCCACCATCTGCTTTCATTAAACCTTGCAATCTGCTTGCACCAACCTTCACCATCTGCTCGCATCAACTCTTCAGCACCTGCTCGCACCATACACCCCTTTCAATCTGCTTGCACCAACTCCAACCAACTGCTCGCAGCAACCCCAACCACTTGCTCGCACCAACCCTGACCATCTGCTCGTACCAACTCCCACCACCTGCTTTCATTAAACCCTAAAATCTGCTTGCACCAACCCTCACCATCTGCTTACACCATATACTCCGACTATCTGCTCGCACCAACCCCGACCATCTGCTCGGACCAACACCGACCATCTGCTCGCACTAACCGTTACCATCTTCTCACACCAAACCACATCAACTCGCACTATCCCATTGGCTTATGGCTGTACAAACTCAGTAGGCAGCCTCTGGCTGTTCCCCGACGCCCCTACGACTAGCTAGTTAAGGTAGCGACTGGGGATAACTACCTCGCGACCACGTGACGTCAGGCGGCCCTTCAACTGCGGGGTCCTCTGGCCATGCACAGACTTCCCGTCACCGCCTTCTCCACTGCGTCCCTGCACAAAGAAACAACACCATGGACCGAGTCTTTGAGCTGCAGTTTTATGAAGGCATTGCATTTTTTTTAAAGCAAAACAGTTGTGTAGTCTTGATCCCATACCTTTAAAATACTACGTTTTGACTTTTAGACTTTAGAAGTAACTTTTATTTTAGATGGCTAAGTTTTGAGATATTTGAAGTGCAAACATGTCAAATTAGTTTGAAACCTCTTCTATTAAAGTTGCATGGTCTGATGGGATTTGATTTTTTGTCTTATTTTTTAGATAAATATATCAAATTGATCGTTACGAGCCACTAATCCTTAGTTCGGAGTGATTTTGATTAAAGATGATTAGTTTTGAAGTAATTTGAGCTGAAAGAACCAAAAATAATTTTGACAAGCTTGCCAAAAGTCCTGTATCTATGACCCAGATGGTCATCTCGCAGTGACCATGTGATGTGACCTACTAATCCTGGAACCTGACAGGACTTGTAGGTAGGTATTTCTGGTTGGAATGGGAACATTTTAACAAAATATAATGTGTGTCTGTTGTCTGCTTGTGTCTGTCTGTCTATGTATGTCTGTATGTGTCTGTCTGTGTGTGTCTATCTGTCTGTTTCTGTTTCTGTGTATGTGTGGGTATGTATGTGTGTATGTGTCTGTTTCTGTGGCTGTGTGTTTCTGTGTATATGTCTCTGTCTGTGTATGTATGTATGTGTGTATCTGCCTCTGTCTGTGTGCATCTGTCTATGTGTCTGTCTGTGTGTGTCTCTCATTCTGCAAAGTCAGGTCGGGTGTATGTGTCTGTGTATGTCGGGTGTGCATTTCGGGTGTGTGCATGTCTGTGTGTTTCTGTGTCTGTGTGTGTCTATCTATGTGTCTGTGTGTGTATGTCTCTATGTGTGTGTGTGTGTCTGTGTGTATGTCTGTCTCTGTCTCTCTAAAGTCAGGTCAGGAAACACACAGACACATACACACAGACAGAGACATCCACCTCATTTCCCCTTCCCCTCTATGGCCCTGCACAGTAGGCCTAGTTGGTTGCGGGGGTGGGGGTGGGGGGGGGGAAGGCTAATGAGGTCACGAGATTGGCCTGGTTGGTTAATGGCCCCCCCTGCATAATGGGTGTTTCAAAGTGAGTGTTTAAAGGGGTGTTTATAAATTCACTGGTTATTCTGTATATGTTGTCCCAAATCATTAGCTAATACACGAGTATTTAAGTTGGATATATAGGATCAAATGTAAGTAGTTGTTTTAATTTTGACAAAATTTTATTTCATTGGACCATCCAACTTTAAATTGTCTCAGTATTTCCTTCTATGTGGCAACAAATGCTTAATAAGTGCATCAGTATATAAGTTAGATATGTGGAATGAATTCCACATGATTGCTTTGGTTTTTAAAATCGGTTTATGGAGTTTTTTTTATTATCGTTACAGTGATATTATACGGGCATCATTTGGGACCCAAATAAAGCGATCGATAGAGGCGTAGTCGATCTGTGGAGGTGGTCGGTTAGACAGGTCTATATTTACTAGATATACGCGTGTATATACAATGTACATCTAAACTACACCACGGGGGCGCGCCGGCCGGTACCTTCTTGCGGGCGGGCGGGGAGTCCCCGGGCCCGGCCCCGTCTCGTGGCCGGCGCTCGGCGCGGTGAGGGCTACCCCGGCCGTCCGCCTCATGCCTCCGGGCGCGGTGTGGGCTGCCCCGGTGAGGGCTGCCCCGGCCGTCCGCCTCATGCCTCCGGGCGCGGTGAGGGCTGCCCCGGCCGTCCGCCTCATGCCTCCGGGCGTGGTGCGGGCTGCCCCGGCCGTCCGCTTCATGCCTCCGAGCACGGTGTGGACTGCACCGGTGTGGACTGCCCCGTCCGTCCGCCTCATGCCTCCGAGCACGGTGTGGACTGCCCCGGTGTGGACTGCCCCGGTGTGGACTGCCCCGGCCGTCCGCCTCATGCCTCCGGGCGCGGTGCGGACTGCCCCGGTGAGGGCTGCCCCGGCCGTCCGCCTCGTGCCTCCGGGCGCGGTGAGGGCTGCCCTGGCCGTCCGCCTCGTGCCTCCGGGCGCGGCGTGGCGTGCCGGGCGAGTAGCCACCGGGTGGCGACCCGTCGTCCTCGGGCTCGGTGCGGGACGACTCGCTCGACGACTCGAGCCGGTCTGTATGGCTCTTCAGGAGTGGGCCTTTCAGTGGCCGGCACTGGGAGGAAAAAGTTTAATTACATTTTCTTTTTAAATTGAATTAAAATTTTCTTTTATTAATCAATTATTTTTTCCATTAATCTTTCCATTAATATTTGTCTATTAAACTTTTAAATTTAATTAACTTTTAAAAATAAATTAACTATTTTAATTAATTAAATTGTTTGTATTAATTCTTTTGAATATATACAAAGCAAAATGTTTCTACAGTAAATTAATATATAAGTAATCCAAAATGTACATGAGTGTAATACACATTCTGTTATGAGTGGTATATTTTTTTTGTTCACTGGGGTTTTCAATCCTAAATGTAAGGTCATATCTAAGCGTGTACATTAAAAGGACAATATATATAGGTAGTCCAAAGTTTGTTTGAGTGTAGTCCAAACATGAGTGTAGTCCAAAGTTTGTATGAGTGTTTGAAGACTTCAGGTGCAAAAGCCTGTAAAAGCCATTCCAAAAATTGAGATAAAGACGGCAATCACACCTTCAAAAAAGTCATTTTTGTATATTAATATTCATTGCTCCATAACCAGTTCTTCACAACCAATGTGGAGTTAGAAGGAATTAAAATTACTTTCACGTAAATTAAAGATTATGTCAATTTTTGAATTGGGGTTTACAGGACTTCAGCGCCTGAATTCATCATTTGTTTATTCACTGGTAGTTTATACCCTAGCAACATCTAAGGTCATACATAGAAAAAAGTGTGCACAGTAATATGAGAATTTAAGGGTTTTAAAGTGAATGAATGAATGAATGAAATAAGAATAGGTGTAAATGGGTGGGAAGAAGCAAGAAGAACAAGAACAACGAGGAATAAAGAAATAAAAATGAGGAGTAGGATGAAAAAGTGGGTATGGAGAAGGATGTGGACGAGGAGGATGATGGAGAGGAGGAAGAGAAGGAGGGGGACAGGGAGGAGGATGGGGAAAGGAGGAGGGCGGATGAACAGGGGGAGGTAGGAAGAGGGGGCAGATGATGGGGAAGGGAGATGGGTGGGTGAACACGGGGAGATAGGAAGAGGGGGCAGAGGCAGAGAATGGGGAAGGGAGGAGGGCGGATGAACAAGGGGAGTTAGGAAGAGGGGACAGGGGCAGAGAATGGGGAAGAGAGGAGGCCGGATGAACAGGGGGAGTTAGGAAGAGGGGGCAGGGGCAGAGAATGGGGAAGAGAGGAGGCCGGATGAACAGGGGGAGGTAGGAAGAGGGGGCAGGGGCAGAAGATGGGGAAGGGAGGAGGCCGGATGAACAGGGGGAGGTAGGAAGAGGGGGCAGGGGCAGAGAATGGGGAAGAGAGGAGGCTGGATGAACAGGGGGAGGTAGGAAGAGGGGGCAGGGGCAGAGGATGGGGAAGGGAGGAGGCCGGATGAACAGGGGGAGGTAGGAAGAGGGGGCAGAGGATGGGGAAGGGAGGAGGCTAGATGAACAGGGGGAGGTAGGAAGAGGGGGCAGGGGCAGAGAATGGGGAAGGGAGGAGGGCGGGTGAACAGGGGGAGGTAGGAAGAGGGGGCAGGGGCATAGGATGGGGAAGGGAGGAGGGCGGGTGAACAGGAGGAGGTAGGAAGAGGGGGCAGGGGCATAGGATGGGGAAGGGAGGAGGGCGGGTGAACAGGGGCAGGTAGGAAGAGGGGGCAGAGGATGGGGAAGGGAGGAGGGCGGGTGAACAGGAGGAGGTAGGAAGAGGGGGCAGGGGCAGAGAATGGGGAAGGGAGATGGACGGGTGAACAGGGGGAGGTAGGAAGAGGGGGGGGGGCAGAGAATGGGGAAGGGAGATGGACGGGTGAACAGGGGGAGGTAGGAAGAGGGGGGAGGGGCAGAGAATGGGGAAGGGAGATGGACGGGTGAACAGGGGGAGGTAGGAAGAGGGGGAGGGGCAGAGAATGGGGAAGGGAGATGGACGGGTGAACAGGGGGAGGTAGGAAGAGGGGCAGAGGATGGGGAAGGGAGGAGGGCGGATGAACAGGGGGAGGTAGGAAGAGGGGGCAGGGGCAGGGAATGGGGAAGGGAGGAGGGCGGGTGAACAGGGGGAGGTAGGAAGAGGGGGCAGGGGCAGAGGATGGGGAAGGGAGATGGACGGGTGAACAGGGGGAGGTAGGAAGAGGGGGCAGGGGCAGAGGATGGGGAAGGGAGGAGGGTGGATGAACAGGGGGCAGGTAGGAAGAGGGGGCAGGGGCAGAGGATGGGGAAGGGAGATGGACGGAGTGAACAGGGGGAGGTAGGAAGAGGGGGCAGGGGCAGAGGATGGGGAAGGGAGGAGGGTGGATGAACAGGGGCAGGTAGGAAGAGGGGGCAGAGGATGGGGAAGGGAGGAGGGCAGATGAACAGGGAGGTAGGAAGAGGGGGCAGGGCCAGAGAATGGGGAAGGGAGATGGGCGGATGAACAGGGGGAGGTAGGAAGAGGGGGCAGGGGCAGAGAAAGGGGAAGGGAGGAGGCCGGATGAACAGGGTGAGGTAGGAAGAGGGGGCAGAGGATGGGGAAGGGAGGAGGGCAGATGAACAGGGAGGTAGGAAGAGGGGGCAGGGGCAGAGAATGGGGAAGGGAGATGGGCGGATGAACAGGGGGAGGTAGGAAGAGGGGGCAGGGGCAGAGAAAGGGGAAGGGAGGAGGCCGGATGAACAGGGTGAGGTAGGAAGAGGGGCAGGGGCAGAGGATGGGGAAGGGAGGAGGGCGGCAGAGTGAACAGGGGGAGGTAGGAAGAGGGGGCAGGGGCAGGGGCAGAGGATGGGGAAGGGAGAGAGGCCGGATGAACAGGGGGAGGTAGGAAGAGGGGGCAGGGGCAGAGAGATGGGGAAGGGAGGAGGGCGGATGAACAGGGGGAGGTAGGAAGAGGGGGCAGGGGCAGAGGATGGGGAAGGGAGGAGGGCGGGTGAACAGGGGGAGGTAGGAAGAGGGGGCAGAGGCAGAGGATGGGGAAGGGAGAAGGGCAGATGAACAGGGGGATGCAGGAAGAGGGAGCAGGGGCAGAGGATGGGGAAGGGAGATGGACAGGTGAACAGGGGAGGCAGGAAGAGGGAGCAGGGGCAGAGGATGGGGAAGGGAGGAGGGCGGATGAACAGGGGGAGATAGGAAGAGGGGGCAGGGGCAGAGGATGGGGAAGGGAGGAGGGCAGATGAACAGGAGGAGGTAGGAAGAGGGAGCAGGGGCAGAGGATGGGGAAGGGAGGAGGGCAGATGAACAGGGGGGGGGTAGGAAGAGGGGGCAGGGGCAGAGGATGGGGAAGGGAGGAGGGCGGATGAACAGGGGGAGGTAGGAAGAGGGGGCAGAGGATGGGGAAGGGAGATGGACGGATGAACAGGGGGCAGGGGCAGAGGATGGGGAAGGGAGAAGCATGAGGAAGGGGAAGGTAGGAGGAAGCGGAAAGAAGGTGGAAGAAGGAAGAACGGAAGAAGAAAAAAAAAGAAGGAAGGAGGAAGGGAAGAAGGAAGAAAGTATGAGGAAGAAGGAACAACAAGAACAATAATAAGAAGAACAACAAGTAGCAGTATCTTAAGAACAATAAGAAGAACAACAAAAAGGACAACAAGTAGCAGTACATTAAGAACAATAAGAAGAACAAGAAGGACAACAAGTAGCAGTACCTTAAGACCAATAAAAAGAATAACAACAACAAGTAGCAGTACCTCAAGAACAATAAGACGAACAACAAGTAGCAGTACCTTAGGAACAATAAGAACAACAAGTAGCAGTACCTTAAGAACAATAAGAATAACAACAACAAGTAGCACTACCTTAAGAAGAAAAAGAAGAACAATAAGAACAACAAGTAGCACTACCTTAATATCAATAAGAACAACAACAAGTAGCAGTACCTTAAGAACAATAAGAAGAATAAGACGAACAACAAGTAGCAGTACCTTAAGAACAATCAGAACAACAAGTAGCACTACCTTAAGATCAATAAGAAGAACAACAAGTAGCAGTACCTTAAGAACAATAAGAAGAATAAGACGAACAACAAGTAGCAGTACCTTAAGAACAATAAGAAGAACAATAAGAAGAACAAGTAGCAGTACCTTAAGAACAACAATAAGAAGAACAACAACACCAACAACAAGTAGCAGTACCTTTTGGCCGTGTTTGCGGTCGCCACAACACTTGGGGCACTCCCACGAATTGGGCAGGTCCTCGTTGACGACGCCATCGCTAGGTGGCAGGTCGGGCTCAGCGCCCATACAGGCCGGGTGGGTGATGTCCCAGCAGATGCCACACTCCATCAGTGAGGTCACCGGCTCGGGGATTCCCTCCACTGTGACGCGCTCGTCCTTGCCGCAGATGGAGCAGACGGCAGATGTCGGCAGAACCGGCTGGGGGAGGGGCAGCAGATGGCACTCAGCAACATATTCACCTGTATTCACAGATTGTATTAACATTTTAAATGTTTACCCTTTAATTACTTTTCTTTTTCAAACAGTTAAAAAAAAGTTTTTTAAATATTTCTTTTACTTGATAAAGTTGTCATATTCAGTCTGATACTAGTGATAGAATATCCATCAAATGCTCGGGCCAAATGTACACAGAAGCATCCACTGTACATAATGGGTGCAAAAATTTAGATTGTAGACAATGTGTGCAGAAGCAGCGAATGCAGGTAATGCATGCAGAAACCCGCAAACGTTAAGTGTGCAGAAACACCGATTGTAGACAACATGCGTAGAAGGACCAAATGTAGACAATGTACACAGTGTGTGCATAAACACGGATTGTAGACAGTGTGTGCATATCCAAATAAATGTACACAATGCGTGCATAAGCACCAAATGTACGGAGTGTGTGCAGAACACGGATTGTAGACAATGTGTGCAGAAGCACCGAATGTATACAGCGCATACAGAAAGAAGCATCGAAGCACAGTGTGTGTGTGGTTTGCTTGTTGTTGTTTTACGTCCTAGCAACATCTATGGTCATATCAGGACCTGTACCGACTTGTGACAGTACAAAGGGCGCGGTGGCATAATCGGTGGAGCGTGGGCCTCGCGTGCAGAAGGTTGTGAGTTCGGTTCCCGGTCAAGTCAAACCAATGACTTTAAAATTGATACTTATCACTTCCTAGCCTGGCGCTCTGCATTAATAAGCTAGGGCAAGGACTGGTTAGATCAGTGTCAGGATAATGTCACTGAGTGGGATATCAGGTCATGGTGCTGGCAGCCTGGTCTCTCAGTGGGGCAGCACTATAAAGTTGCAATGAGTGCGCACTGTCACAAGTCGGTACCCGTCCTGATATGACCTTAGATGTTGCTAGGACATAAAACAAACAAAACTTGTGACGGTGCACACTCATGGCAACTTTATAGTGCTGCCCCACTGAGAGACCAGGCTGCCAGCACCATGACCTGATATCCCACTCAGTCACATTATCTTGACACTGAGCCAACTAGTCTTTGCCCTATTCTAATAATACCGATCGCCTGCTTCCTGACAAGTATAAATTTTTAAGTCATTGGTTTGACTCGACCAGGGTTCGAAAACATGAACCCATGGGTTCGGATCCCCTGATCTCCGAAAACAGGAGACGGACGCTCAACTCATTCGGCCATTCCGTCTGGTCCCTCAGTGTCTGGAGAAGCACGGATTGTAGACAATTCATGCAGAAACATGGATTGTACACAATGTGTGCAGAAACACCGAATGTACACAATGTCACCCACCATCATACACTGTCGGCTCTTGCATGACTGTTTCATCTTCCCAGCTCCACCATACTTCTTCATATCACAGCAGAAGTGACATTCGCGACAGTCTCCACGTGTGCAAGCTTCACACACCTTACAGCGCACGCGCCTCCGCCGGATGGCCGCTGTGTCCTTCTCCTTGTCCTCTTCGCGCTCCTTCTCCTTATCTTTCTCCTTCTCGATGTCGTTCTCCTTGTTCTCCTTCTCACGCTCCACGTCCTTGACCTTGAACCTTCCCTGGAGGCGGGCCCTTTTCGGCGGCTTGGCAACGCGTGGGGTGTAGTTCAGGTGGCGCACCTTCTTACCCTGCCAAAATGATGAAAAATTAGTTTTTTAATAAAGTTAAATAGTTAAATAAATCCCCTATTAAATTATTTTCATTCTTGAAAGCTAGAACAACCCATAGGAATTCAAATTTATGGGAAACTGTTTATTTCATTTAAATGACTTGTTTTATTTTATTTAAATGACTTATTTCATTTCATATAAATGACTATAAGACTTAAATTGACATTTCATTTAATTTAAATGCATTATTTTATTTAAATGCATTATTTCATTTAAATGAATTATTTCATTTCAGTGAATTATTTCATTGAACCCATTTTATCCTGAAACTACAACAGACGAACTTCAGGATAAGATAGGTGAAACCAGCCTAAATATCCTGTCTCTGTCTTTCTCTCCCTTTCTGTCTTGCTCTTCCTGTCTGTCTCTGTTTTGCTCTCTCACTCCATGTGTTTCTCTCTCCATCCATATGTCAGTCTGTCTGTCAGATAAATAGTGTCATAGTTTGTAATGAGCCCCACTCACACACGGTGGTGGCAGTGACTACACTGACCCCTGTTGCAAGGAAGTAGCAAAAGGTGGCAGCACGCTACCAGACAGCAGCAGTCCCTAGAGTGGACTGTCCCATTTCTTGCTAGTGGCCACCCCCAACAGGAGGTTACATGCGATCCGGCTGGGCAGTGGCAGGTCACGTCTCTACCTGATCTGACCTGAGGCGGATTAAAGCAAGATTTGAAGCTGACTCGTTGTTCTCCATCCCTTACTGTGCACAGATCAAGACGCGGTCCTTCACAATAGTATGATAGTGCCTAGTACACACCTTTCTTGAGGGCCATTTGAGCACCATTTCACCGCTCACAGACGCCCGCATGTCATCCATCGAGTGATCTATGAGAAGTCGCTGCAAGTGAAGAAGACAAAAAACACATGAGTTCTACATTAGACATATATGCGAAAGTTAGCTGCATGTTAAATCCGACATAGGAACACCGTATAAGTTTCACATTAGACCATACAAAAGTTAGCTACAGATGAAAAATATCAATATAGGAAAACCACATAAGTTACGCATTAGGCAATATGATGGTTAAATGCACTTGAAAAACTAAATACAAACACCTCATAAGTTACGCATCAGACAAAATGAAAGTTAGCCACATGTCAAAAACAACAAGATAGGAAAACCTCATAAGGTACACATTAGACAATGTGATGGTTATATACAAGTGAAAAACAACACCATAAGAACACCAGCGACAGGGAAGAGGGTTGGTTGTAAGGTAAAAGGGTTGTAGAACATTTGTGCTTTTCCTAGACTTTTTCATTTTCACCATCCAAAATAAAATTGAGGTTTAAGAAATGGATGAATGAATTTTGAGAAAGCCTTATTTAATTTATTGTATAACTTAAACATTCGAATTAACCTTGAATTCGCCATAAAGCACTGACCTTGATATCCCGAAGCAGCTGTTCACGCTGGGTCAAATCCTTTGGCAGGCTGCGCTTGTTCGCCGGCAGGTCTTCCAGCCAGTTAATAAGCACGCGCAGTCCCTTCAGTTCCCACGGGGTGAGATGCGTCCACGGGCCAGTCCGTACCGGCGACGGTCCACCCGAGACGCTCATGACCGACGCCGGCAGTATTAGACCCGCCGCGTTCATCGGACCACAGCCACCCTCCATAAGGCGTTTGTTATCGCCCGATGGCAGCATACAGTTCTCCAGTTTCACACTAACCGGCTTTATTAACTCCGACTGGTTGAAGTATGTCTTAATGTCCTGCTCAACGCGCTTCTTCATCGAGAATTCAGTCGGGTCGGGCTTCCGAATCGGCATCGGCGACTGTTCGGCCCGGCGGGCGGCCTGGTCCCGGCTCCCAGCGCCGTCGACCCGGCGCGGGGACTCCGAGGGCCGGGGCGACCGGCCCCCCTTGGGCGACTTGGGCGTCGTGCTTTCGCTGGTGTCGTAAGACTTGCGGCCGATCGCCGGGGCCGGGCGAGGGGAGACCGGGCGCGTCGGGGACTGCGACGACTTCACGTGGAGTGGACGAGGGCTGCTGGACCGCGTTGTGGCGTCCTCGTGAGGGGATCTGTAGTGAGGTGTAATTGTTTCACAAAAGTGATATATAATAGAGGTTCAAGTCGGATATTTAAAGTTGGATGTTAAAGTTGAATAATCCAATGGGTTTTAAATTTTAATATATACAGATGAACCTCGATCCAACGGACTAATAGGGGGGAGCAGTTGTGCGTTAAAGCCGTTTGTCCATTACAGCGACGAAATTGCTTTATCTATTGGTGCCATAGTTATAATGTGGAAAACAGGGGACCAAACACGTAAACAACACGTCACTTCATCAAAATTTCAAAACCAAAGGCAATCATTTAGATTTGATTCTACATATCTAACTTATACGCATATGTACTTAGGGAGTTTTAAACGTTCGGACCAGATATTCACTCTAGTGGATTGTGTCCGTTGGATCCGGAATCCGTTGCATCGGTGTCAGTTGGATCGAGGTTCATCTGTATATATTTTTTAGTTTGGTTTATGCCATACAGATCAATCTAATGTATTTATCCACAAAAAAATGTCAGAAACTCAAAACCATCGGATTATACAACTTTAAATTACTCCCAACTCAATTGAGGTCTATCGATATACATACATATATGAGCCTGTCTCAAAAGGTGATAACTCTTCTTTTTTTTTGTCCATTGTAACGATTGACACAAAACAGCACAGAAAGGGTTACACTGAAAACACAAGGACATTTGCTTCAAATCAATATGTATTCTATTGGGATTATGAAACCCCCATGTAAAAAACAAATCAGTTTATCCTGAGTAAGTACATAAGCAGATAGTATGTTGATTGTTACAATGGACAAAGTTTTGTCCGATATTGCTTAGCACCTTTTGAGACAGTCTCATATATGTATAAAGGGCTGCTACAGTACAAACAAGACAGAAGACATTAAGTAGTGGGCGAGTTATATATTCTCTCGCTAGGGGATAAATGGCCCCTGCCTTATTTCTTTTTTAAAAACCCTCCAGAGCGAATGGTGGTTGGTGGTTTTGTTTGGTACATTAGTTGATTAAGCAGGGGAAATTTCAATTGCGGACAATTGGTCTTCCTCATTCCACTGCTCCTTGCCCTATCCTAAGAATGCAGAGCGCCAGGCTAGGAAGCGACAAGTCATTGGTTTGACTCGACAAGGGTTCGAATCCACGATCTACCAACACAGGAGGCGGACACTCTAACTCATTCGGCCTTCCCGTCTGGTTACAGTAGTGGGTGGGTGGTGGCGCCACCGTCGGGTGGCAGTGGCGTCGGAGGAGGGAATATATAGAATGCATACAATAACAGAGACAATAAACTCCCTTTCACGCCTTTATACTCACATAATTCGTTACACATCACATATTGGTAAAATCACAGATATTCTCTCACAGGCTTAGCGCTATCAGGGAATGGCGGAAAAATCCCAGTCAAGTTTAATCGACGATTATCAAAAATGGCGGAGATCTTTCATCCCTGATGACAATATAACCAAATTACTCACAGGAGTTTCGCAGCATCGAACAAATAACAGAATCTCACAAAAGAACAACACATTCAAGGATCGAATAAAAAATGCAATGAGACTTTTTCCCCTGGACCAGTGCGAAAGCGTTTACAAAATCAATATCCCTACTAACCTTGTCGGAGAGCCACTATCGTCGTCTTCATTACACCGCGAGAGTGTCTCATCAGCCATGTCGTCACCAGCCGAGCGCCGGCGGTCTTCTGCCTCCTCTGCCAGCTCTTCCTCCAACTTGATGCGGTGCGACTTCCCCGTCAGACAGTTCACGTACTGGTCCAGCAGGTACCAGTGCAGCTCCTGGAAGAACGGGTACCGGAACTTCTGTGGCACCTGTAGATGAACAGTTGAGATAAGTTTTATTTAACGACAAACATGTAGTTACCTCAAGGGGTGATTTTCCAGCCGAGTAACCAATATTAAAGTAAATTAAAGTTTCACGAGCTCCAAAAATGAATAAATTCGGGATGAAAGTGGTCCCCGGCAAAAAATGCAGAAATTAAGCCGAGACCCTGGCACCACCTAGTGGGTTCCAACAAAACCAAGCTGTGGCTATTACACCGACGGCAAAGCTACGCAAAAACGCGGATTCCCCCCCCCCCCCCCCACACACACACACAGCACTGTGAAGGGAATCACAGAATGCCAGAAGGCAGGTTTCAACTATACTTGCCGTGTCTATATTATCGCCCATACATAACTTTCTTGTTTCAGTTTCATGTTCTAGCAATATTTAAGGTCATAGCAACAGGATTCAAACCAACCAATTGCTGTCATATACATCCTGTATCCTTAGGATTGTTTTTAATGTTAATTAACAAATATAAAAAAATCACGGAAATCCACAAAATCGCTGAAACTTTTCATCCCTCATATAAAACGAATCCACCCCCCCACAAAATGTTATCGATTTACAGTAAAACCTCTCTAACCGACCACCTCCACATCTTGGCCACTCCCATATATCGATCGCTTTATTTGGGTCCCAACCGATCGCCGATACAATACAATTCTAATGATAAAAAAAAATCTTTTATCCAACAACCTCCCTAAATGGACCATTTAAAGTCGGTCGATTTAAAGAGGGTTTACTGTACTTGCATACCTTTGTCTTGTCCTCCACCTCGTATATGCGAAGCTGCATGGGCATGTTCAGGCTGTGCAGGAAGTTCCCACCGAACACCAGCGAGTCTTCTGAAGTGTACACAGCGTGGATCCACCCTGCCAGCCAATCAGAGAACCGCATTTTAGTAGCCAATCAGAGATCTAGTATACGAGACGAGCGGCAGACGAACACTGTGTAAATATAACATTTTAACTGCCATTTAACGCGCACCTTGTTTGCCGTGGGATGGCGCCGCTGCATGATTATTTCAGAAATTCCTATATGAAAGCGCTGGGTGGTGCGTCTTGTCATACATTGTCTTTGATAGTATTTATCTCAACGCGGAAACTGTTGGTGCTTGATAAAAACCCAACTGGAAATGGAAGATGCCTTGTAAGCGGTGGGTTGTTGTTACCTGTTGGAATGAAGAAAGTGAAGCCTGCGACAAGGTCTAGTCGCTGGCACTTCTCGACCTTATCCCCAAAGAACATGTCGCCCTGCTTCCCGGACAGCACCCAGTTCTCGTACAGCTGAAGGTTCCGCTCCGTCGGGGGAATCAGCCAGAATGTCTGTTCAACATATCGACAATGTCTGTTATACTCATTACAATCAGCCAGAATGTCTGTCCAACTTATCGATATTATCTGTTATAGTCATTACAATCAGGCAGACTGCATGTTCAACTTATCGACAGTGTCTGTTATAGTCATTACAATCAGCCAGAATGTCTGTTCAACTTATCGATAGTATCTGTTATAGTCATTACAATCTGCCAGAATGTCTGTTCAACTTATCGATAGTATCTGTTATAGTCATTACAATCTACAAGAATGTCTGTTCAACTTATCGATAGTATCTGTTATAGTCAGTACAATCAGGCAGACTGCATGTTCAACTTATCGACAGTGTCTGTTATAGTCATTACAATCCGCCAGAATGTGTGTTCAACTTATCGATAGTATCTGTTATAGTCATTACAATCAGGCAGACTGCATGTTCAACTTATCGACAGTGTTTGTTATAGTCATTACAATCCACCAGAATGTCTGTTCAACTTATCGATAGTATCTATAATAGTCATTACAATCTGCCAGAATGTCTGTTCAACTTATCGATAGTATCTGTTAGCCAGAATGCATGTTCAACTTATCAACAGTGTCTGTTATAGTCATTACAATCAGTCAGAATGTCTCTATCGACAGTGTATGTTATAGTCATTACAATCAGCTGGAATGTCTGTTAAACATATTGACAGTATTTAAATAACTAGCTAAAGAAAATAAAGTAGAATATTTCAGAATATCCTTTAGAAATAAGACAATTCGCGAAGTCAACATTTGTCATACCTGTGGACTGTACCTCCTAAGTTGCATGGTTTCAAGGTGTTTTGAATTTGTCTCTTATTTAAAAAAAAAAAAAAAAAAGTAAATATATCATGTTGACAATTATAACCTACTTTTCATTTACCAAGAGGAAAAGAAGAAAAGCTGTCACTGAATAGTGGGTGGAGGGGGGCGTTCCACTGACCTTGGTGCCGTGGAGGAGGTGGTACCAGACGGAAGTACCGCCCATGTCGATGTGGAAGTCTGTGTAACAGCCACGCACACTCATCAAGCAGTACCTGCGAGTGTGAGCAAGAGGTAGATGGTTGTTGGAGTTTTACGTTCCAGCAACATCTAAGGTCATATCAGGACGGGTACTGACTTGTGACAATGCACACTCATGGTGACCGTATAGTGGTGCCCTACTGGGAGATGTATGGAACTTGATGTATGGAACTCCCAACATCTCTCGACCAGCCACTGCAGGGGAAAATAGTTTTGTGCCTGTCTTGACATGTTCTTGCTGGTGTGAAACATCTATTCGCTCCCCGAGAGAGTGCCACTGGTAACTTGCAAAAGCTAGCAGCACTTTTGCAGGCTTTCATGAAATGTTCTATTCTCAACTGTCTTCCGTCTCTGGTTCAAGGATACCATCAAGAGAAACCTGAAGATGAGAGACATTAAAGACCGACTCATGGACGCAACTCTCACAGCAGAGAGCTAAATGGAGAGCGGCAGTCAAGTAATGAAAGCAGTCTTTGTCGCATCGCGACCGACAGCATGATGATGATGACTGGGAGACGAGGCCACCAGCACCATGACCTGATATCCCACTCAGTCACATTATCCTGATACTGAGCCAACCAGTTCTTGCCCTATCCTAATAATCTTGAGCACCTGGCTAGGAAGCGACAAATATAAATTTTGTAAGTCATTGGCTTGACTCGACCAGGGTTCGAACCTGTGGGTTTGAATCCCATGGTCTACCAAAATGGAAGACAGACGTTCAATGGGGACCTTTCAGTTTGCATAACTCTCTCGTCAGATGGCACACCATGCCGGTCTCTGTAATTAAAGCACCCCAACAATACCTTGTTTGTCATGGTGTTTTGTTTGTTTGTGGTTGTTTTACGTCCTAGCAACATCTACGGTCATACCAGGACGGGGATCACGCTGCTTTGTTAGCGATATGTTTATTCAATACCCTGTACTGCCTAAAATTCCCAGCCATGCCCCAAAACTCACTTCTGAACTTTCGGATACTTCATCTTCTCAATAATATTTGTGCACTCTGTTTGCGACTCTTTGTGGAACCAAGGCCACGCGTTCTCCACCCAGTCCAGGTGGCGCACCTGTCGGCAGAAAAAGGAAGTAAGTGATTAAGGCTGCATATCAGGGTCCGTACACATGTGAAGATAAGGAATTCAAGGCTATTTCACGACTCTTTTTGATAGGAATTCAAGGCTATTTCAAGACTCTTTTTGATAGGAATTCAAGGCTATTTCAAGGCTCTTTTTGATACGAATTCAAGGCTATTTCAAGGCTCTTTATGATAGGAATTCAAGGCTATTTCAAGGCTCTTTTTGATAGGAATTCAACGCTATTTCAAGGCTCTTTTTGATAGGAATTCAATGCTATTTCAAGGCTCTTCAAGGCTATTTCAAGGCCCTTTTTGATAGGAATTCAAGGCTATTTCAAGGCTCTTTTTGATAGGAATTCAACACTATTTCAAGGCTCTTTTTGATAGGAATTCAAGGCTATTTCAGGGCTCTTTTTGATAGGAATTCAAGACTATTTTCATTTGGATTTCAGGAAAAAAACAATGGCGAATGCCGATTACAGATTAATTTAGATCAGTGGGGACAGTTTAATTTAATTCAAGCCTTTTCAAGACTAATTACCCAAAATAGGTTAAATTCAAGGCTTGTCAAGGCCTTGAAATGGGGCAAATGAAGGTCAAGACTTTCCACACCCAGCAAGGCGACCCGATATCCCACTCAGTCACAGTATCCGGACACTGAGCTAACCAGTCCTTACCATATCCTATTAATGCCGAGTGCCGAGCTAGAAGATGACAAGTATCAATTTCATAACTCATTGCATTAACTCGACTGAGATTGAATCAAACTCCCAACCTTCCACACACGAAACCTGCGCTCCACGGATTCAGCCCTCAGGTCTGGTCGCCGAATCGGTAGAACGTGGGCCCCGTGTGCGGAAGGTCGGGAGTTCGGTTCCCAGTTGAGTAAAACCAATGACTTATGAATATAAAATTGACACTTGTTGCTCCCTAGCCTGGCGCACAGCATTAATAGGAGAGGGCAAGGACTGGTTAGCTCAGTGTCAGGATAATGTGACTGAGTGGGATATTGGGTCATGGTGCCGGCGGCCGGATTTCCCAGTGTGGCAGCACTATAAAGACATCATGAGTGTGCACTGTCAGAAGTCGGTGCCCGTCTTGATATAACCTTAGATGTTGCCAGGATGTCGAACTCCCAAAAACCAACCAACCAACCAACCGATTCGGCCACCGCGTCCAGTCACTTACAATGGTGGGTTGCTCGATGTAGTTCTCGAGACGCGTGTGTGAGAACTCGAGACTGATGACATTGAGTAGCCTCTCACGGTCCGGGTTCTCATAGTAGCGGACCCAGTCCTTCATGGACATCTCCAGGCCCTTCTGCGTGTTCACATCCATCACGTCCAGCTGGCGACGGCTCCCTGCAACAAGCAGCAGCGATACGTCAATTCCAGTTTGGATACGTCAATTCCAGTCACTGCTAAATTGGCCAGCGCCTTTGGCTTCGATCCATTTGAAATCACTCGACCAATGGGGACCTTTCAGTTTGCATGACTCTCTCGTCAGATGGCGCACCATGCCGGTCTCTGTATGCTTTGGTGTGTGGTGAGTGTGTACGGTGGGGTTGGTGTGGTTGGGGTGTAGGTGTAGGTGGTTTGTGGTGGAGGTGTATGGGTGTCTTCCAGAGCACACCTCACAATCTTTAGCATCCCTAAAGCCCCACCACACACCTACACCCCCACCACAGCCCTAAACCCCTACCACACACCTATATCCCCTACACCCCACAACACACATCTATACCCCCAGTACCCATTACACCCCCACCACACACCTAAACTCCCAATTACACACTTACACCACCACCACACACTTATACCCAACCACACACACCACACACACCTATACCCTCACCACACACACCTACAACCTCACCACACACACCTACACCATGCCCAGACAACACCCCCACCACATCCCTAACCCCCCACCCCATGCCTACACCCCCACCACACACCTACACCCCCACCACATGCCTAAACCCTCACCTCATACCTACACCCCCACAACACACACCTACACCCCCACACCCCAGACATACACCACCAGCTCACACACATGCCTATACCCTTCTATCCAACCATGATGGCCGACTTCGACCGGGAACGAGTGCTGCCACCAAGTGTATAGCGAGAGAAATGGCTCATGAAAGGTCCCCATTCACGAGGACTATTATTACTACGCCTATCTAATTTTTGTTCTTAATTATATTACAGTAAAGACCTCTTCTTTAAATCGACTGACCATGGGACCGACTTTAAATGGTCCATTTAAGGTGATCGGTTTAGGGAGTTTTTGTTATCGTTACAATGGTATTTATTGTATGTGCAACCTTTTGGGACCCCAAAAAAGGGATCGATACAGGGGAGTGGTCGATCTGTGGAGGTGGTCAGTTAGAGAGGCTTTACTGTACTTTGTAAGTGCAGTAGTCTGCACTGACCTTTCAGGTAAGGAGCCACATAGACAGGTAGGCATGGATAGGGTGATTGCATCAGGGAGCCCAGGTAATGTAATGGGTAATATGCTAGTCTCGAAATGGCAAGAAGTGTGGGTTCGAATCCTGCTGTAGGTAGAATATTTCCCATTTTTCATCGCCACTATGACACTGGTGCTATGACCAGTATCCCATACAAGCTACGTGCTGTATGGTTGTTGAACCTACCCCGTGTATATATGAGACTGTCTCAAAAGGTGCTAAGCAATATGGGACAAAACTTTGTCCATTGTAACGATCAACATACTATCTGCTTATGCATTTGCTCAGGATAAACTGATTTGTCTTTTACATGGTGTTTCATAATCCCAATAGAATACATATTGATTTGAAGCAAATGTCTTTGCGTTTTCAGTGTAACCGTTTCTGTGCTGTTTTGTGTCAATCGTTACAATGGACAAAACAAAGAAGAGTTATCACCTTTTGAGACAGGCTCATATATAAGCGTATTGTTTGTACATGTATGTAAATGTAAGCATTAAACAACTTATGGACGTAAACCATTTAAAAGACTTACAATTCCAGGGAGACGAGTGTAGTAGTCTGTACTACCTCTCAGGCAAGGAGCCACATAGTGTGGACAGGGTGATTGCATCAGGGAACCCAGGTAGTGTAATGGTTAGCATGCTAGCCCCGGAATGGCAATAAGTGTAGGTTCGCATCCTGCTCTATGTGCAATATTCCCCACTTTCATCACCCGCTACGACAAGGGCAATCACTTACCGACACATTGCTTGACATCACTGACTTTGAAGTTTTCGCTGGGCACTCTATAACGGAAAGGTAGTACATTAGACACAAACTTTGTTATCATCACCTCTCACAGGAAATGAAATCCTATAATAAAACATTTGTTTGTTGTTGTTTGACATCCTAGCAACAGCTAAGGTCATATCAGAATGGGTAGCGACTTGTGACAGTGCACACTCATGGCAACTTTATAGTGCTGCCCCACTGGGAGACCAGGCCACCAGCACCATGCCATGATATCCCACTCAGTCACATTATCCTGACACTGAGCTACCCAGTCCTTGCCCTATCCTAATAATGCCAAGCGCCTGGCTAGGAAGTCACAAGTATCAATTTTTATGTCATTGGTTTGACTCGAACCCACTGGTTCAGATCCCCAGATCTCCCAAACAGGAGACGGAAGCTCAACTCATCCGGCCATCCCATCATTCGGCCATCGGAAATGCTGTAAAGTTTCAACTGTCCTTGTTGCAACTGTATTATCACCCATGCCAAAGTCTTTCTTGTTTGGGTTTATGTTCTAGCAACATCTAAAGTCATTAACAGGATTCGGACTAACCAATTCCTGTCAAATATATTGGCACATTAAGAACATCAATTGGTATCTCAAAAGGTGCTAAGCAATATGGGACAAAACTTTGTAAATTGTAATGATCAACATACTATCTGCTCATGCATTTGCTCAGGATAAACTGATTTGTTTTTTTACATGGTGAATCCGCTTAAAAACGGAAAAATATCATCCCGGATTATGAAACAGGAAGTTCAAGAACTGACCTCATGCCGAGCCCGGACTTATCACGGACGAGGACAGGAGCTGTGAAGCCGTACTCCTGGAAGTATCGCACTGTCATATCTGCAACGAAAAGAATGCGCTATCAGGCTAGGCGCCATATAGACAGGTGGGCATGGAGAGCTTGATAACATCGTGGAGCCTAGCTGGTATAATGTGCTAGCATGCTAGCCCGAAAAGGCAAGAAGTGTGCGAGCGAATATTGCTATTAGTACTACTGCCCCACTAGAATGTTTGTTTGTTTGCTTGTTGGAGGTTTTACGTCCTGGCAACACCTAAGGTCGCGACGGGGCCACTAGAATGTCGAAGACAGGGTCACCGGCACTATGACCCGATATCCCACTAAGTCACATTATCCTGATACTACCTAAATCAATCATTGCCCGAAGCTATTATAAAGCCGAGCGCCAGACCAGGTAGCAACAAGTATCAATTGTGTAGTATTGGATTGACTCGGCTGGGGTTCGAACCCACCTCACGCACAAGAAGCCAGATGATTTACAAAATTGATACTTTTTGTCTCCTGCTCTTCCTAATTCGGCCATGCCGTCCGATGGTGATTGTGCTGTATAAGCATTATACAAGTATAATTATCCATAAACTGACTATAATTTAATGGTGCCTCTGGTTGCACCTTGTCTCGACACCTCACAACTACTGACACTTAAAGTTGCATAGTCCGATGGTTTAGAATTTCTGTATTTTTTTCTGAGATAAATATATTAGATCGATCACTAGTATCTACTTTACATTAGTTCAAAGTTACTTTTATTTTAAATGGTAAACTTTTGAGACATTTCGAGTGCAAACATGGAAAACTAGTTTTGGCAAGCTTGCCAAAACTCTGACACCATAGACTTCTGCAGTAACAGGTTCTGTTAAATTGACTCAGTGTTACCTTCTATGCAGAAACGAATGCTTAATAAGTGCATCGGTATCTAAGTTAGATATGTAAAATCAAATCCAGATAATTGGTTTGGTTTTGGAAATTTGATATTTCGTCGGACTATGCAGCTTTAACAACTCAGGCGAATGGACAAGCTCTCTGCCATGCCTGGTGCTGCCACCTGGCCTATTCAGCTGTCATGACTGAGCCTTTTCCCTGTACAACTCGCTTAAAAAATTCTTTGTTTATCGGCAATAGGACACTTACCTCTTGCCAGAGAATACAGTTTTCCATCCCACTACCTTGTTTGGCTTTCCTTCCATCTTGTAGGAAATAATTATATGACGATATAATAATAATAATAATAATAATAATAATAATAATCTCTTACAAGCTAATAATTTTATGTTTGTTTTGTTGTTTGTTGTTTTACATCCTAGCAACATCTAAGCTCATATCAGGATGGGTACCGACTTGTGACAGTGCACACTCATGGCGACTTTATAGTGCTGCCCCACTGGGAGACCAGGCCACCAGCACCATGACCTGATATCCCACTCAGTCACATTATCCTGACACTGAGCCAACCAGTCCTTGCCCTATCCTAATAATGCTGAGCGACAAGTATTAATTTTTTACATCATTGGTTTGACTCGACCAGGGTTCGAACCCACGATCTACCAACACGGGAAACGGACGCTCTAACTCATTCGGCCATCCCGTCTGGTCAATAATTTCATGAGAACATAAGCACCATTAATTCGTAACCTATAACTAGTATAAGGTTTCAAATTTTATGGGAAACAGATTTTGGGTTCCGTGCCCAGGGCTCATGGGAACCCGTTGACAAGGATTTTTGATTTTGTGACAGTAGCGAGAAGTGACCTTTCACTTATGGGAAACAGAATTTTGGTTCTGTTCTATTTTCCAGCACGGTAACGACACGTTACCGGAAACGATAATAATAGTTGGTTGTTGGTGCTTTATGTCCTGGCAACATCTAAGGTAATATCAGGACGGGTACCAACTTGTGACAGTGCGCACTCATGGCAACTTCATAGTGCTGCCCCACTGGGAGATCAGGCCGCCAGCAACATGAACTGATATCCCACTCAGTCACATTATCCTGAAACAAAGCTAACCAGTCCTTGCCCTATCCTAATAATGCTGAGCGCCTGGCTAGGAAACGACAAGTATAAATCTTTATGTCATTGGTTTGACTCGACCATGGTCACGATCTACCAAAACGAGAGATGGATCTCAACTAATTCGGACATCCCGTCTGGTCCGCCTCTGGTGGCAGTGGCAAAAACCAATGTGGGTAGCAGCTCACTGTGGAGCATGCTCTGTGGAAATGATCTTACAGGGCTTAATCAATTAATCAACTCTGGTCACCCGAGCCACTTTTTGGCGCATGCGCACATCCTGCAGACTCGGGTCAAATAATCGAATACGCTTCTCCACTCTCGGGGTGAAAAGAATGGTGGCCCTTTTTTTTGTTTTTTAATAGCCGATATAATTACAGCAAAATATGATTTAAATATTTTTATGATGGCATAGTTTAGTGATATTTCCATTTCATTAATCTATGGTATTACCAAAAAGAAATATGTATGACTGGTACCGGTGGCTGTTATCCTGCAGAACGGTACCAGCGCAAATGTGATGTCATCGCTCCTTGCAAACCCCAGCCAAGAAGTGGGTTACTGAGGGCGGGTTGTTTTGCACACGGCACGTGTATTTGTCGACTCCACTCGCGGTGTTCTATTTGAAATTCTGACGACTCTGACGACTCGGATGACCCGAGTCGCCCAGGTCGTGTTAATCGATTACGGCCACAGAGGCTTTCCCCCCAGAAAGCTTCCCTCTGATGGCAGTGACAAGAACTAATGTGGGTAGCAACTCACTGTGCATGCTCCGTAACAAAGGTTCCTAGCGTTTGGACTGAGAAGGAATAGAGATGATGGGCATAAATTTCCACTTTCTCAGAGAACACAATTCATGTGTTATTACAGCTGTATAGTCCAATGAAAGCATTAACATTTCCTAAACAAAAGTGCTCATCTAGATTTGATCTCTAACTCAAAAGATAGCAGCAGTGAACTTGAGAATGGTGGCTACCTTCTCCGCGGAGTTCCTTGACAAAGTTCGCCTGGTAGCGGTCTGTGAGCGTCTTTTCAACCACGCAGAACTTGCGTTTCCCATCGATGTCATCATCGTCCACGTCCTCGTCCGTGTAGACGCGACGCTCCTTGGGGCGCTGCAAGAGACAACCACCAAGTGCTGTTAGTATTAGAAGCGGCACAAGCTGATGAGAGCATCAAATTCTCCCAACATAAACATATACAGTAAAACCTCTTTAAATCGACCGACCATGGGACCAACGTTAAATGGTCCATTTAGGGAGGTGATCGGTTTAGGGAGGCTTTAACAAATATATCGTTACAATGGTATGGGCGATCGTTTGGGACCCAAATGAAGTGATCGATATAGGGGAGTGGTCGATCTGTGGAGGTGGTCGGTTAGAGAGGTTATATTGTAGCTAGATTTAACCCTACATATCCATCTTAATTCTCAGACACTGGTGCATCTATTAAACATTTGTTGCAGTTTGGTGCTCATGTGTTGTTGCAAAGTCATATGTGGTGCCCCCAAAGACCCTCGTGGTTAGGGTTGGTGGGTTGGTTGTTGGAGCTTTGCGTCCTGGCAACATCTAAGGTGTTATCACAACTGGTACCGACTTGTGACAGTGTGCACTCATGGCGACTTTATGGTGCTCCTCCACTGGGAGACCAGGCTGCCAGCACCATGATATGATATCCCACTCAGTCACATTATCCTGACATTGAACCAACCTGTCCTTGCCTTATCCTAATTATGCCAAGTGGCTGGCTAGGAAGCGACAAGTATCAATTTTTAAGTTATTGGTTTGCCCCGACCAGGGTTCCAATCCACAAACCCATGAGTTTGGATACCCCGATCTCCGGAAACAGGAGATGGATGCTCAACTTATTCGGGCATCCCCGATATAATAAAACAGGAAGCAACAGATGTAGTCACATTATCCTGGCACTGAGCCAACCAGTCCTTGACATATCCTAATAATGCTGTGCGCCTAGCTAGGAAGTGATAAGTATCAATTTTAAAGTTTGTTTGTTGTCTTATCAAACTCAGTCACATTATCCTGACACTGGCTAACCAGTCCTTGCCCTATCCTATTAATACCGAGCACCAGGCTAGTAAGTGACAAGTGTCTAAAGTCATTGGCTTGACTCGACCGGGAACCGAACTCTCGACCTTCCACACGATAGTCAGGCGCTCTGCCGATTAGGCAGCCAGTTGTGGTTAAGGGATTGATATTGATTTATTTTATCTGCTATCAAAAAAAGAAAGAATTAATTATCACCATCGTAAAATGGAAACCAAATAGGTGGTGCCCAGTTTCAGAGAATGACCTATATATATATATATATATTGTAAACTTGTAGAGTGCATGTATGGGTGTAATCGTAAGAATTAAATGACTTATAGTAGCCTGTACTCCAAAGTGGGCGGATACACTGTCCGCATCGCGAAATCTGAAATAATTTAACCATTCTAAAACCACTTCAATCTCAACTAATTCTGGTTTGTTTGTAAAAGGAATTATATGAACAGAATGCCTGTTCTTTTGTCTTTTAGGCTGGTCAATTTATAATTAACATGTTGAAATGAATTAGAGTCAATGGACACTTGTTTGGGTGTACCATCAGCAGTTCTGCGCATGTTTGCCATAGTATGTTTACATCCAGTCTTAGCCACTCACTTCCCTAAAATTGCTACCTTGCTGAGTATGGTCGTCTGAGCTAAAAATAACCACCAATGAAAAATGGAGAAGAAACCGTTCTTCATTAGCATATCAAGCGTGGCTGTCTTTGAGCAGGAAATTTGATTGAACAAAAGGAGTGAAAACACTCAGACGCTCATACTCCTTGAAAATTAATCAGGATCGTCATGAAAATTATATGAAAGCTCAAGTCTTCCTCTACCTAACCAGAACAATATTTCGTTGAGATTTATATCACACTCAGCAAGGTTGGCCTGAGAAATGACCATATCTTCCTGTCTCCCGCACCGGAGCGGGGAATATGGTATTGATTGAAGCTTGATGTGGCACTCATCAACAATGACTCTAGAGTGTGGAAGGTGCCAGACATTGAAAACATTTCTGAATCCTATTCTCGCCCGAGGGAGTCTGTTTAATTATCTTAATAAAGTTAATGTCTTTGTGACCTAGACTTGTAGTCAGCTAGCAATGCATATAAAGGTGAACTTTCAGTTTTTGCCTCATTAATTCAAAACATGCATGATCATATACAGCTTTTGATTCTGATTATTTTGGAATGAAAATAGAGTGATAGTGTAGGTAGAACAGAAGTTATGATGTTTCAAAGAATTTATCATTAATCCTGATGATATTCAGGAGAAATTAAGGAATTTAGCATGTTTACCATGAAATATCTGTCAGAATAACAAAGCTAATAGTCTGGAAAACAATGGAGCCTGTTATTTGTGCTACAGAGAGTGGGATTCTTTAATATTGGACAAATTATACACAACATAGCTTTTGTGTTGGGGCCTTAAAAAGCTAGATTTCCCTAATTTGGAAATATGCACAAATAAGGGCGAAAAAATATATCTTTAAAACCCTCATAATTCCAGAACTTTTCAAGACATTATATATAGATTTTATATCACTGGAGTCGGATTTTAAAAATCTATACACCTATATAATTTTAAACACTGAAACATTAAAATAAAAAATCACTTTAGAGTATCTACTTATACTTATAGACTTAAGCCACTTGAATGATGTTTGTTTGCGGTTTACGTCCTTGCAAAATCGATCGTCACAGTACGGGTACCGACTTGTGAAAGTGCATACTCATGTTGACTTTATAGCGCTGCCCCACTGGGAGACCAGACCACCAGCACCATGACCCGATATGCCTCTCATTCACATTATGCTGATAGTGGGCTAGTCAGCCCTTGCCCTATCCTGGTAATGCGGGCCGCTGGGCTAGGTAGCGTAAAGCATGGTTTTGTATAGATAAAAGATTCACCGTGTACTTGTAGTACATGGGTGAACGACAAGCAGTAGTGTAAATACAGGCGAAAATAACTTTAGTATGGAACAGGAAGTAGAATGCCTGGCACCAGTGTCAAATGGTTACTTATATCGGCACAGAGTGAAATGGGAGAGAATTCAAAAAGACAAGATGGCGGCCATAGAACGGCGTCGATTTCACTTTTAAGTCTATTAAACTTCATGTTTTATTACATTTTTCAACTCAAAGGTAGCGGGGAAATATAAAAACATATGTAAAGAATAAATATTGCTTCTTAAATTAAGAGATTATTCACTCAATTAATTTCACCAGCATGTCGAAATTCTTCGCCAGCTTAGCAGTTAAAACCAGCTAAAAGACTTGCAATTAATTCAAAGGGGAGGAGTGTAGTAGCCTGCACTGGTCTCTAAGACAAGGAATCACAGACAGGTAGGCATTAAATAGGGTCATTGTATCAGGGGGGGGCTATATATAGTTAGTAGTGCATATTGTAGTGCAGTTGTCTGCACTGATCTCTCAGGCAAAGAGCCACACAGACAGGTAGGCGTGGGTAGGGTGGTGACATCAGGGAGCCTAGGTGGTGTAATGGTTAGCACACTGGCCCGGAAGAGATGTGGGTTCGATTCCCGATCTAGCCACAATATTTCCCATTTTCATCACCCAAACGACAACATAACGGTTAAAACAGTAGCCCCAGAATGGCAAGCAGTGTGGGTTCGAAACCCGCCTTGGATACAAGATTCCCTTTGTTTCCACCAGAGCGGATCGCCGAATGAGTTGAGTATCCGTCTCCCATTTTCGTAGATCGTGGGATTTGAACCCACAGGTTCGAACACCGGTCGAGTTTAACGAATGACTTAAAATGCATACTTGTCGCTTCTTATCCAGGCACTCTGCATTATTAGGATAGGGTAAGGACTTAGTTGGCTCAGGATCAGGATAATGTGACTGAGTGGGATATTAGGTTTGTTTGTTGTTATTTTACATCCTAGCAGCATCTAAGGTCATATCAGGACGGGTACCGACTTGTGACAGTGCGCACTCATGGTGACTTTATAGTGCTGCTCCACTGGGAAACCAGGCCGCCAGCACCATGACCTGATATCCCCCTCAGTCACATTATCCTGACACTGAACCAACCAGTCCTTGCCCTATCCTAATATGCCGAGAGCCAGGCTAGGAAGCGACAAGTATCAATTTTTAAGTCATTGGTTTGACTCGACCAGGATTCGAACCCACAAACTCATGGGTTTGGATCTCCCGATATCCCAAAACAGGAGATGGACGCTCTACTCATTCAGCCAGCCCATCTGGTCTAAGGATATTAGGTCATGGCGCCATGGTGCTGGTGGCCTGAGCCTCAGTGGGGCAGCACCACAATGTCACCATGAGTGCGCACTGTCACAAGTCGGTACCCGTCCTGGGCCCGTATTCATGGGCTGGTGCCAGGCTAGCCGTGGGCTACACGCTAGCTCTTGGGTAGCTATCCGCGGGTTGGAGAAATAGGTCAAGTCGTATTCACCAATGTCCAAGCTGCCACGGATAGCTAACTGTGAGTTTATTTATAGATTTGGGAATTCCCTCCAGTCAACCATATGAATAACTCCGCCAATGCGGCGGCGACATGAATTTCGCTTTGGATTTAGGGTTAAATTGATAAAAATTTCACTTATTGCATATGTAATTCTGTTAAATATGACAGCATTTAATAGATTTGGGCGTAAGAAATTCCCGCCGATTCAGTGGCGGCCATTTTTACTTGACGTCGACAGTATGGATATCGACATCGCTGCGGCGGCGGCGATTTGTTTACTTTACATTCGTCGATTCAACAATATGCATAACGCCGCCAATGCGGCGGCAGCATTAATATCGGTTCGAATTTAGGGTTAAATTGATAAAAATTTCACTTATGGCGTATGTAATTATGTTAAATATGATAGCATTGAATAGATTGAGACCCATACATGCACACTAACCGGTGCGTCTAGCAGTTACCCGTGATTTGAAACTGGGGAAGCTTAGCCTAGGTTACGCTCCGCGGTTAGCGCTGGCACCGGCTCATGAATGCGGATTTTCCAACGTTAGCCGGCGACTACAGTCCCTGACCGTCCGCCCCCCCTACCCACCCACCCACCCCCATTACTACAGGTACGTCTGACCGGGCGCGGTGGCCTAATCAGTAGAGCGCAGGCCTCACATGCGGAAGGTCGGGATTTCGTTTGCCGGTCGAGTAAATCAATGACTTTAAAATGTATTTTTGTCGCTTCCTAGCATGGCGCTTGACATTAATAGAATAGGGCAATAACTGGTTAGCTCAGTGCCAGGATAATGTGAACATTAATTTGACTTGGTTGAAGCTCTTCACACCCTTTACTTCAAAAAGAACTTCCTACACCGGTCGAGCTGAACCAATGACTTAGGAATATCAGGTCATGGTGCGGGTGGCCTGAGCCACATTCAGGGTACGCCTCCGAGACGTCTCGGGGAAAATCCCTGATGTCACGCTAGGATCAAAGCAAAAGCAGCTGGTCACCTCGAAAATGGCTGCCCCCCCATAGGTGGCAGCCATTTGCAATGGAAAAGAAGCGCTCTGATTGGCTGAAACCACTGAATACTGCAGCCATTTTCGAGGCGCTTTTTGTCTCCTGTCTGAAATAGGAGGCGAGGCGTCTCCAAGATGCACCCTGAATGGGAATAGGCCAAAAGGCGTCTCCGAGACGTCTCTAAGACATCCCCTGAATGCGGCCCAGGTTTCCCAGTGGGGCAGCACTATAAAGTTACCATGAGTGTGCACTGTCACAAGTTGGTACATATCCTGATATGACTGACAAGGGGACACACCTTTCACCATGACTGACTAGTGGCCACCACTTTCCACAATGACTGACTAAGGCAAGGGATGCCACCCCCCACTCTGGCTGACATGGGGACCCACCTACCCCCATGACTGACATGGGGACCCACATCCCACCATGACTGACTAGGGGGCACCACCTTCCACCATGACTGACTAGGGATGCCACCTCCCACCATGACTGGAGGGGTCATGACTGATGAGGGGACCCACCTTCCACCATGACTGACTAAGGCCCACTACCTCCCATCATGACTCACTAGGAGACCCACCTCCCAATATGACTGACTAGAGGACGCCGCACCCCACCATTGCTGATTAAGGGGTGCCACATCCCACCATGACTGACTAGAGGGTGCCACATCCCACCATGACTGACTAGGAGGCCCACATCCCACCATGACTGACTAGAGGGTGCCACATCCCACCATGACTGACTAGAGGGTGCCACATCCCACCATTACTGACTAGGAGGCCCACATCCCACCATGACTGACTAGAGGGTGCCACATCCCACCATGACTGACTAGAGGGTGCCACATCCCACCATGACTGACTAGAGGGTGGCACATCCCACCATGACTGACTAGAGGGTGCCACATCCCACCATGACTGACTAGGCAGCCCACATCCCACCATGACTGACTAGAGGGTGCCACATCCCACCATGACTGACTAGGAGGCCCACATCCCACCATGACTGACTAGAGGGTGCCACATCCCACCATGACTGACTAGGCAGCCCACATCCCACCATGACTGACTAGAGGGTGCCACATCCCATCATGACTGACTAGGAGGCCCACATCCCACCATGACTGACTAGAGGGTGCCACATCCCATCATGACTGACTAGGAGGCCCACATCCCACCATGACTGACTAGAGGGTGCCACATCCCACCATGACTGACTAGAGGGTGCCACATCCCACCATGACTGACTAGGAGGCCCACATCCCACCACGACTGACTAGAGGGTGGCACATCCCACCATGACTGACTAGAGGGTGCCACATCCCACCATTACTGACTAGGGGGTGCCACATCCCACCATGACTCACTAGAGGGTGCCACATCCCACCATGACTCACTAGAGGGTGCCACATCCCACCATGACTCACTAGAGGGTGCCACATCCCACCATGACTCACTAGGGGGCCCACATCCCACCATGACTCACTAGAGGGTGCCACATCCCACCATGACTCACTAGGGGCCCACATCCCACCATGCCTGACTAGAGGGTGCCACATCCCACCATGACTCACTAGAGGGTGCCACATCCCACCATGACTCACTAGAGGGTGCCACATCCCACCATGACTCACTAGAGGGTGCCACATCCCACCATGACTCACTAGGGGGCCCACATCCCACCATGACTCACTAGAGGGTGCCACATCCCACCATGACTGACTAGGGGCCCACATCCCACCATGACTGACTAGAGGGTGCCAATCCCACCATGACTCACTAGAAGGCCCACATCCCACCATGACTCACTAGAGGGTGCCGCATCCCAACATGATTTATAAAATTTAAAAAAATAATTGTAATTGGTAAAGAAAAAAAAGGGCAGAGGGGGCGGGACGGAGAGTGGCATATATTCCCAAACTATGTAGACAGTGATCGATACCAAAGCTGGGAAATTGCATGTTGTGATTTTAACAAGGAAGATCAAAACATAACTGAATGCATTATGTTTTTAATGCGCATGCGCTGTGCTAACCGGAGTGGTTGTTGGAGTTTTACGTCCTGGCAACATCAAGACTAATGTCATATCACTTATCAGGACGGGTACCGACTTGTGATAGTGCACACTCATGGCAGTTTTATAGTGCTTGCCCACTGGGAGACCTGGCCACCAGCACCATGCCCCAATATCCCACTCAGTCACATTATCCTGACACTGAAACAACCAGTCTTTGCCCTATCCTAATAATGCCGAGCACCTGGCTAGAAAGCGACAAGTATCAATTTTATGTCAGTGATTTGACTCAAACGGGAACCGAACTCCCGATCTCCCGCACGCGAGTCCCGCGCTCTACCGATTCGACCAACGCGCCCGGTCCGGGAGAGCGGGAGCCACGGCGCAGGGCGACCGAGGTTGGCCGCGTCCCTGGCCGCAGGTCCCGTCAAGCTGACAAGCGGGTTGGCGGGAACCAGTCACCGTTCGTTGCTATGTACCCCAATAGTTATACACGCATAAATCGTAATCAGTTTTGATGGAAACTGACTAACTCGACCACAGCCAATGTATTGCGCTGCTTAAAATATGTTTTTAGACCGTATTTACATGATGTGACGTAACGATTCTGGTGGAGCGTGGCCAGGTAGTTTTGTGACTATCTATAGACGTACTCGTCTATTAATTAAAACGGTGAAAATTGCTCGTTGCTGCTAATGTCTAATTCAGCAGTGATTAAGCATCCACATTTATACCATGTCTTGAGATTATTAATCGGAAAAAACATCCAAATTAATGTAATTTCACTGTTTGAAGAATGTCCATTGCCGACGTACCAAAATTATTGGACATGCATTGATGCAACGTTTAAGTAGATGTTTGGTTGTTAAATGTTAACAATTATAAGATATCAATATTTTATATAGGTATATTTTACCAGGTGGCAAACCAGCACGACATATATGGCCACATGGAAGAATATACTACATACATTATGCACGCAGTGAGGGAACAATGGTACAGCACCGCGAAGCGCTGTTTTGACCATCAGCGGTTATTCGTTGCTATGAACATATCTCAACAACTATTAGGCCGAATTTTAAAATAAAAGAAGTTACCTCTATTATTAATAATGCTGGGCGTGTATAGCTGTTGATTTGTCACGTGACCCGTGTAGAAATAAGAAAATTAATAATGCGATCAGCAGTGATTCGTTGCTATGCTCATATCCCAGATATTATCAGACCGTTTGATCAAATCTAGGCTGTTATCTATATTACTAATAAGTGTTGATGTTTACAATTGGCAATTTGCCATCTAACTTGTTTCCTAATAATAATAACTCAAAAAGGTCATTTGACCATTAGCGTGGATTCGTTGCTATGAAGGTGTATACAAATCTGTTCGACCGATTTGCGAAATTTAAACGGTTATCTTTATTACTAGTAACTGTGGATGTCATGTGGTGATTTTTAACCTGAATAAACAAATACTAATCACTTTACTAAATTAAATATTCGGTCAAATTCTGATTCCGATCGCATCCAGCGCGTCGGAAATCCCCAGTCCTTTCATGTTTTGGACAAATGTGGCACTCTTATAGGCCTACACGCATATACCATTTTTAGTTGTGTTATATTATGCTAATATATTCTACATTATGAACTTCAATGTTATGTGTGAAGTAATCATTACAACCACATCAGCGCCAAATAATAGACTAAATAGCTGTATTGGCATCTCGCGTCGACTGGCGCAACACATTACTTGTTAACAAACAAGTTAAATTTCATATAGCCCGTGATGGTTTGCGATAAGTCAAATTAGTTTTAGATTTAAGTGTGGAGACACTAAGCACCAAAATATCCATTACACACGTCATGTTTTACTAACACCGATCCCACACACACGCTCTGCGCCGCCCATTTCATATACTACACTCTGGACGTAAATACCCGTTTTAATTATGCCCCATATTATCTAATTGGTACATATTTGATATTATAGATAGGACAAAATCATCCGGTTATGGAAAACTATTTCGAAATATCGATTAAATATTTGCAGAATAATCCACATTTAATATTACTATTCTACTAGTTACTAACGATACCACTGTTTCTGTTACCAGACATTTAGTTTCAACACGCTAAAATAAATTACCAAACATAGGCAAAACACCACACTGTTATAACCAATGTTTATTAAGTAGTTTTATATTATAAAGATTATACGTCATGCATGCATTTTCACCAAAGAAACCCCCATTTTACAGTCATTGCAATGTTTCGATGAGCGGTCTAGTTGGCTAAGACTAAGTAGATATTTTTATCATTTTTCCTCAATTTATTTTAGATGGCCACGCATAGTCAATTTCACCTAGCATTCAATCAAGCGCGTATAAATTGTAGGCTTTGATTTGAGTAACAATGAAAGAGACAGGTGCTTGTTGGAAATCACAACAAAGGCAAGGCGTCCCAGTGTCAGTGAAATGTGCATGACGGAAGGCACAGGGTCTGGGTTCACTACCAAGTAGGCAGGATAACCCATTTTAAAAGGCTATAACTTACACCGATATACGGTTCGATAAGAAGATCATCGGGTTGACATTTACAACTATGCACCACCAAAAGGAATTGATCCGCAAAAATATATGCATATAGCAAAGAACAAGAGCCTTGATGTGGTGATCGAGTCAGTGTGAAGTTCTCGATGTCATGAATGGCAAAACAAATCGTGCTATCTGGCACTTTGCAAAGTGCCCGTCAAGGCGGAGCATAGTAACTGTGTTGTAGGGATGCAAATGAGTTATAAAAGGGATTACCAACCAGTCTGCGGGCGGTATCAGAATCGTCAGTCATTGTGTGTATAATACGCAAGCCTAGTGTACCTGTCCCGATAGAAAATAGGCTAAAACGTGGGTACTAATAGGACGATCATGATCTTCGTGCGACACGAACGACCACGATCTTGACAATGTGCAGTGTGTGTGACGTCACTGAATTAGGTCAACATAAGGCCACTCTTCGCCCGGATTGTGCTTCTAAAGCCAATAGCGAAACTCAGAAGATGTGCTTAGTGAGGGGCATCAGGGTCACGTGTCCCGTGCGCCTGCGCACAAAACTTGTAAATAGAGCCCACACTGCTCGAGCTCTTATTTGATGTCCAAACAAATAGCATCTGGATACGGTCGACCGATCTAGAACGCTGCAGTGTTGGCAGAAATGTGACAGAAGTGGAGAAGTATCAGTGGTTGCTGAACTTGTGTGGTTTAATAAGCAAATTGCTGGTCTTAACGACAGGCAATTTATGTGCTGCTACATATTATGTCCTCAAATTATAACGATTGGATCGCACAAACTTACCTTTACGGAATGGCTAACCAACCTACATCTCATGCTCTAACCTGGCGCCGACTTTACTTGGCTCGGGCGAAATTGAAGGCATCTAGCAGAACATCAGCCCTGCTTTCAGGGTTTGCCATGGTGGGTTCCCAATAAAGCAGTATTATGAATATAGTACCATTTGTTGCTTGACAAGTTGAGTCTTGATTCTTGACTCAAGTCTAAGTCAAGTTCAAGTTGACATGGTTATGATTAGTGATAAGCCTAAGCTAAAGTAATGATATTGCATATTTGTTGTCTAATTATTTACTAATAAATGGGTTGTAATGACGACACGAGACAACTTCCGGTGGCCATATTGGAGTACATATGAAAGGCTTGGAAGTGCTTACATTGTGTTTATTTACCAATTTGTTAGTTTATTTGTGACTGTTTTGAGCAGTTTGGTCTTAAAAGTTGGTGGAAAAGGGTTTTTTGATGGAGGGGAAGTATTTTTTTAATCATGTAGACTCACATCGTTGCAAAAGCGCAGTATTTTGACACTTTGAATGCTATTTCAAAGAATTAGAAAGGTTTGGGTAGTACTCACTAGGTGGCGCCACATACTTCGGCGGCCATGACTATCGGTAGGCCCAGTGGTGGCTGTAGTGTTCTTGGTATAAGACAGGGGGCACCATAGGTGGTATTAAGTGTAATCCAAGATGGCTAACCGCTGAGTGATGACGTCATGTGCACTCCCTCTATAGTATAGAATAATATGAATAAGCAATGCTTAGAACCGACCCCCCAATATAACTACAGCAAAGTTTTTTTGTTTTTTTACTCCACTCGCAGTGTTCCATTTGAAATTCTAGCAACTCGGGTGACCTGAGTCACGGTCGTGATAATCGAATACGCCCATCATTTCCGAGGAATAAACTACTAATATTTCATTTGTGCATCCATGTTTATGGCAAATTGTTCTTTATTTCTTTTAATTTTGAATAAAATCAAAGTTTTGAACTGCGCATATCGGCAAATTCTATGGCAACAGGCATTTGTTTTGATATATTATTAACCAATCGCTGACCCCGAATACCGTCAATTGGGCCTATGGATTGCCACTGCAGAGTAGCGCAGAGGAACACGTACACTGGTCCCAGTGAAGTCATCACACCATATATGGAAGATCTGTAGCGAGGGACCAGTGTAGTTGTTCCGCGACTTGGCTTGTGCTACTCTGCGGCGGATTCGATTTGAAATTCTATCAACTAGAGTGACCCGAATACGGCCGTCGTTTCCGCGGAGTAAACTATTAATATTTCATTTCATGTTTATGCCAAATTGTTATTTATTTCTTTTAATTTTGAATAAAATCTAACATTTGAACTGTGCGTATCGGCAAATTCTATGGCAGCGGGCATTTGTTTTGACCAATTGCTCTCATCCACCCTGTGTGCTGCGCGTAGCAAAGCTCAATGAGCGATTTCCGTTTCCGTTTGCTGGATTTTTGCTTGGATGTTATTCAACACGAGTTTACAAATGGCAGCGCCCATAGAGGGCTATTTCCATTAACGTTTGCTGGATTTTGGTGAATTCATGTTCCACCTCTATGAGTACAGGTATTGTTTAAGCATATTTGCTATATATATATATGTACACATGTTAGTCATTAGTCTCCCCGTGGGTGGGTCGGTATAATAGTAATACTAATAGTAGCAATGTGGACAACATTTTCAAACCACACCTATCTGAAAATGAATGGCATTGTTGGAAAGAGCTTTGAAAACCATACAAGAAAATCCAACAATCGTGTCAATCGGTTCATTATTAAGCTAGAGCTATTTCAATTTAGGTAATGAGGGGTAATTTCCTGCCATTATTTTAATGCTTTAGCATTACAAGTGTGTGACCCAGAAAATGGCCATCGCGTAGTGCGCGGACATGCACATACCTACAGTAAAGTAGCAGGTGTCCCTAGATAGAGACACCCATCACACCTTCCAATTAAAAATTAAGCACTTTCGACGTATAGGATCGTGATAATATTTGGTAGAACGTGAGAAAAGACATTAATAATTGGGTCTACATATTTTTTATTTACGTTCAAAGTGAATTTGAACCGATTTGAAAATGAGTGCAAATGTTTGAAATGCTGCCATGAATAAACAAATAAACAGAAATGCAAAATTCGAAAACGAGGCCGTTCAGAGAGGTTTCCTTATATATGACGTCATCGGGATTCCCTGGTATCCCCATCCGTTAGCCAATGAGAAGCGATTTTGGTAGGCATGTCAACACCCGTTCGCGCACTCCCAATCACAACGATCGGGGACAAAATGGCGGCGACGCATCGCGGGGATGTCCACATACCTACTAATAGACAACAACCTCTGGCCTTACTGTTCATAGCTCTTGTAGTAGCTAGAGACTTTCAAATTCAAATAGAAGATAGCGGTACAAAACACATGTATTCTGGTAAAATTCAAACCCTTTAATTTAATATATAGATGGACTTTGTAGGCCTAGCAGAAGCAAAGTTATTACAGTTTATGCATCGGAAATACAGGCTAATTTTCTCACAGTTACTCTATTGGTTTTCAGTTGCCGTTTTTTGACCTGAGTAAAATAGTAAATAAACAACACAAATTATTAATGAAAAGTCCCAAAGTCATATGACGTCACGAGGCAACTTTCGGTGGCCATATTGGATGACATACAAAAGGCTTGCAACTGCCTACACTGTGGTTATTTACTGATTTGTTGGTTTATTTGTCACTGTTTTGAGCAGTTTGGCCTCCGAAGTTGTTGCTAAAGTGCTGTAAGTAAACACATTGGAGGTAAACTGCCCAGAACCTCCCATAACACAAGAAAACTCAGTTTTACTGCATCTGCATGCATTCACAACATGGCTAGGGAGGGTGCTCATAATCCAAGATGGCTGACCGCTGATTGCTAAGTAATGACGTCACATGCACTCCCTCTATAGAAAAACGGTCTTTTAGATGTATTTGCACTATCTATGATAAATAACTGACAATTATTAGTTATAAATACACAAAACAATAAAATCATATGGCCTGCATCATGTAAATGTAAACAGCAGAGACAAACCAATCAGAATGCTGCATTTTGGTCAGGTGACCCAGCTGCCAAGTGAAATAGATCACTTTACACCTCAGAAAAATTCAAATATCTCGAAAATCGCACCAGATATAATATAATTGCCTGGCGCAAAAAGAGACAACATGTTCACCCATCTGATGGTGCTAATTTTATATGGGGGCCATTTGCCATTTGTCAGGGAGGAGCACTGAAATGTTAGTCCCATAGACATAGCATTGGTGGTGGAACAACCTGCTCAGTCAAGTTTTTCCTATGGGAGGATGCGTGGGGACGTTTCGCGCGGATTTGCAAGTCTCTATAGTAGCTGTGGACTAACTTTACTCTCACAACAAGGTCATTAACTTTTAAAAGGAGACTAGAGTCTTATAGAGAAACCACAAATGAAATGTATTCCGGTGAATGCCCTCCTGATGGACGTGAATATTTTATTTCATGAATATGTTATTTATCTCCAGTACAATTTTGCATGGGTAGTATTACCGGATGCCGTGGACGAATTGGTAGAGCACAGTCTTCCCATGTGGACGGTCGGGAGTTTGATTCCCAGTCGAGTCAAACCAATGACTTACAAAATTGACACTTGTTGCTTCCTAGCCTGGCACTCAGCATTAATAGGATAGGGCAATTACTGGTTAGCTCAGTGTCAGGATAATGTGACTGTGTGGGATATCGGGTCATGGTGCTAGTGGGGCAGCACTATAAAATCGCCATTAGTGCCCACTGTCACAAGTCGGTACCCATCCTGATATGACTTTAGATATTGCGAGGACATAAAATTCCAACAATCAACCAACCAACATCTCCTTCCTTGTCTCCCTCAACTCATCTCTCTTCCTCGTTTCCTTCAACTTATCTCTCCTTCCTCGTTTTCCTCAACTCATCTCTCCTACCTTGTTTCCCTCAAGTCATCACTCCTTCCTCGTTTCCCTCCACTCCTCTCTTCTTTTTCTCGTCTCCCTCAACTCATCACTCATCTCCTCCTTCCTCGTTCCTCATCTTCCCGCTAGGTGGCCATGGTGGAGGCGCAGATCGAGAAGGACGTCCCCGAGGGCCTACTCATCGCGTTCAGCGTGTGCACCACACTGGTGGTGGCCATCCACCTGCTGGCCCTCATGATCAGCACTTGCATCCTGCCCAACATGGAGGCGGTCAGCAATGTCCATAACGTGAACGCTGTCAACGAATCTCCGCACGATCGCATGAGCTGCTACATCGAGATGGCGTGGATATTCTCGACGGGCATCGGAATCCTGCTGTTTCTTGCGCAGATGGCGCTTCTCGCATGGGTTCGATTCCACAGCCTTAGCGCGAACGCTGCCATTGCGTCGACTGCTATAATTGTGCCGTCTGTGCTGCTGTTTGTCGGCTTTGCCATTCATTTCTATCGGCAGCTGGTGGCGCACAAGTACGAGAGGTCGACGAAGGACCTGAAGGAACTGGAGGTGATTGTGACCCAGTTGGACCCAGTTTAGAAGGTAGTGGTGCGTTTGTGATGGGTCAGTTTGTTTTTTGTCTTTTTTAAAAAAGTTGCATAGTCCGATGGCTTTGAGTTTCTGTCATTTTCTGAGATAAATACATTAAATTTATCATTATAAGGTACTTTACTTTAGGTTGAAGTAACTTTTAGTTTAAATGGCTAACTTTGGAGATATTTGAAGTGACAACATGCCAAATTAATTTTGGCAAGCACGCCAAAACTCTGATGCCATAGGCTTATGCAATAACAGGTTGTATTAAATTGACTCCCCATGCCCTTCTATGTGACAACAAATGCTTAATAACTGTACCAGTATCTAAGATAAATATGTAGAATAAAATCTGGGTAAGTGTTTTGGTTTTGAAAATTTGATTCTTCATCGGACTATGCAACTTTAATTTAAAGCTACATAGTCTGAAGCATCAAATTTTCAAAATGAAAACAATTAATTTTAACTTAAAGCTGAAGCATCAATTTTCAAAGTGAAAACAATTATCTAGATCTGATTCTATATATATATCTAAGTTAGATAATGATGCATTTATTAAAGCTGCATAGTCTGATGAAGCATCAAATTTTCAAAATGAAAACAATTAATTTTAACTTAAAGCTGAAGCATCAATTTTCAAAGTGAAAACAATTATCTAGATCTGATTCTATATATATATCTAAGTTAGATAATGATGCATTTATTAAAGCTGCATAGTCTGATGAAGCATCAAATTTTCAAAATGAAAACAATTAATTTTAACTTAAAGCTGAAGCATAAATTTTTCTAAGTGAAAACAATTATCTCGATCTGATTCTATATATCTAACTTAGATAATGATGCATTTATTAAAGCTGCATAGTCTGATGAAGCGCCAAATTTTCAAAACGAAAACAATTATCTAGATTTGATTATACATATCAAACTTAGATACTAATGCACTTGTCATGGGGGGTGATGAAAATGGGAAATACTGTGCCTAGAGCGGGACTCGAACCCACATCTCTTTGCACTCCGGGCCAGTGTGCTAACCATTACACCACCTAGGCTCCCTGATATCAACACACTCCCCACGCCTACCTGTCTATGTGGTTACTTGCCTGAGAGGTCAGTGCAGACCACTACACTCGTCCCCCTGGAATTGTAAGTCTTGTAATGCTTACAATTACATACATACAGGCAATGCACTAACACATACATACACAGGGTAGGTTCAACAACCATACAGCGCAAAGCTTGTACAGGATCCTGGTCACGGCACCAGTGTCATGGGGGTGATGAAAATGGGAAACATTGCGCCTAGAGCGGGACTCGAACCCACATCTCTTTGCACTCCGGGCCAGTGTGCTAACCATTACACCACCTAGGCTCCCTGATATCAACACACTCCCCACGCCTACCTGTCTATGTGGTTACTTGCCTGAGAGGTCAGTGCAGACCACTACACACTTATTAAAGCTGCATAGACCAATGAAGCATCACATTTTGAAAACCAAAACAATTATCTAGATCTGATTCTACATATATATCTAACTTACATACTGATGCACTCATTAAGCATTTGTTGCCACACAGAAGGGAATACTGAGTGAATTTAATGGGCTTGTTTCTGCAGAAGCCTATGGTGTCAAGGCGTGTGTGCCAAAACTAATTTGACATGTTTATACTTAAAATATCTCAAAAGTTAGCTATTTAAAATAAAGTTACTTCAAACTAAAGTAAGGTAGATTATAACATTCAATTTAATATACTTATCGCAGAAAAATGACAGAAACTCAAAGCCATCGGATTATGCAACTTTGATTAAATTTAAAGCTGCATAATCTGTTGAAACGTATTTTCTAACCCAAAAACCTCGATTTGATCTTACATATATCTTAACTAAAATAAAACCCTGGTGCACTCAATAAACACTTTTTGGTGTACAAATGGATTGATAATAATAATTTAATAGAGCACACTCACTAGCAGCAGCAGGAGTTTACCCAAGCTGTCATATCAAATGTGACATATTTACAACTTAAATAATGATAAGCAATTGGAAGAGGGATACATTTCATTTATCTTAAAAAGCTACATTAGATATATGTGAGTTTTGAGTACAGATCTGATTTCATCAAGTCATGCTGGCTTTCTTGCATGTTCTGGCAACTTATTCTATAAAGTGGGACACGCCACACAGAAGGCACACTTGACATCTGGGCCACGTTCAGGGTCCGTCTCGGAGGCGCCGCGGGACGTCTCGGAAATGCTTTTTGGCTTAATACCGTTCAGAGTGCGTCTCGGCGACGTCTCGGAGATGCCTCTCTTTTCAGACTGGAGATGAAAAGCGCCTCGAAAATGGCCGCCGCATTCAGTGCTTTCAGCCAATCACAGCACAGCTTTACCATTGCAAATGGCCACCGCCGAGGCGATAAACTGCTTGTGCAGTTCAGACTAGCGTGACGTCAGTGCCATCTCCGAGGCGCCTCCGAGACGGACCCTGAACGCGGCTCAGATTTCAGTCTAGACACAGAAACATGTAGTAGGCCTACATGTACATGATGTACAGGTACCGGACCAAATATCCGGCAAGCTTGGGACCGGAAGTGGCCTTGATTTCTGGATATTCCTCTTTTCTTGTGACGGCCTCAAATATATACTTAAAATATCAAATATACAACGAAAAATAAAGAATTAAATTGTATTTAACCAGTTTAAAAAATAGCCTGATCTCTGGAAGCCGGATAAGAGGTTTGGTAGCTCTAATAATATCGGATGGGATGGTCTCAGGGTTTGGGATGAGGGTTTGAGGGACAGAAGGTTGCAAAGATATTCTGGTGCTTTACTAAGTCATTTACCGTATTCTTGTGGGTTAATGCCCTGGGCGTTTAAATTGGCAAATCACTGAATAGGGGGGTGGGCGTTTACCCACACATGGGTGTTTAAGGTGTGGGCGTTTATGAAATATTGGCCAAGTGAGGGGTGGGCATTAACCCACACATGGGCGTTAACCCACGAGAAACCGGTAATATAATCTGTCACTGCTGAAGCCTCTGATGTCTACTATTTCAGTGTTCATGCCAAAATAAATTTACTATGGCCGAAATTCACAACTATCACATTATGCAACTTTAATCTTTTATTTCACAAATTTCAAGCTCATGTGCATGTCAAGTCATGGAATTCAAGGTGTTACTGTGAATTAATATTAACACAGCATCATGGTGAGTTAAAGGTTAACCATGTGTTGTGCTTTAGATTAGATTAGAGTGCTTGAGCTGTATGCTCAGACCAATTCGGAGACTCCACCATCAGGGCCCACCACATGTGGTGAGGACGCTCTGTTCAGTTTTGTCATGTGCAGTAATGAGTTTGAATCTGCTGGCGTTAGCTGGGTGTATCCTCTGGAATCTGTGGTTCATCTGGTATTGTTGTTAACACCATGTCATGTCAAGCTGCCTTTTGAATGATTGTACATTGCAGTTTGATTGATTTCTTATGTAAGCTGGCATTGTATTGGAAGAAGCTTGTAATTTGTCTATTTGTTAATTGCGTTTAGTGCTAGAGAATTGTATTTCTGAAATGATTTAGGAATACACTGATTACTGATTTATTTCTAACTCTACTTCTCACCCCTACCCCTTTTGATAATTTTAAGTATTTTTTGTATTAAGTGGATATTCTTCTGGCTGCCATGAATGAAAATCACACGCACATGCACACTTCAGGTATTGCATCATCTCATTGCCTGCAGTGTTAAGAGTATTTTTTCTTTTACTACACTAGAGCATTTGCAGTGTGCTGGGCCCATAACCCAGAGGTCCGGGGATCGAAACCTCACTCTGCTATAGATCCATGTTAGGGTTAGTTATATGCATTCATGCGGACCTCGGACTGGGACGTAGCTCAGGCGGTAGTGTGTCCACCTGTGAAGGTGACGGTCATCCTATCGATCCTGCTCAGTGGACCCATTTGCACTTTGGGTTATTTTCCATTCCAACTAGTGGTCCACAACTGGTTCATCAAAGGGTGTGGTGTGTGGTGTCCTGTCTGTGGGAAAGCGCATATAAAAGACCCGTTGCTGCTTATTGGAAAGAGTAGCCTATGTGGTGGAAGCGGGTTTCCTCCAAGGAAAGATGTCAGAATGACCATATGTTTGAGATACAATAGCCGATGATACAAAAATCAATGCGCTCTAGAGGCGTCGTTTAAAAAAAAACAAGCTACGGAAGAATATCTGCGCTATTTCCGTTTATGGCAGCCGGAAGAATATCCACGTCCTTTTTTGTTTGCGTGTTGTTTTCATGGTTGAGCATGATTTCTACTATGTGCATATTTGTATCGCTCTCAAATCTGATCCCAAATTCTCTATCTCCTATTTATCCAAATGCCGGGAGCGGGAGGAGGAAGAGTTCAAACATTGTAACTTGTCTCCTATGTTTCCAGAGACCACAGCTGTAGGTTTTACTGCTTCCATCTCAGTACAACTACCTTCCTGATACTACCTTAGATGTTGCTAGGACGTAAAACTAACAACCAACCAGCAGTTCAACTGTTGGCCATGTTGTGTGCGCTCAGATTTACCGTTATTTCAGCCATTAATTTGTATAGTAGACATTGCGTTGCCTATGACCAGGCGGGATGGCCGAATGAGTTGAGCGTCCGTCTCCCGTTTTGGGAGATCGTGGGATTCGAAGGCACAGGTTCGAACTCTGGTCGAGTCAAACCAATTTATTCTTGTCGCTTCCTAGCCAGGCGCTCGGCATTATTAGGATAGGGCAAGGACTGATTGGCTCAGTGTCAGTATAATGTGACTGAGTAGGATATTAGGTCATGGTGCTAACGGCCTGGTCTCCCATTGGTGCAGCACTATTAAGTTGCCATGGGGGCGCACTGTCACAAGTCAGTACCCATCCTGATATAGCCTTAGATGTTGCCAGGATATAAAACTCCAACGAGCAACTATTGCATTGCCTGGTTTTCCCGCTTCTCCACAGATGGCGCCAGATGCAGTGTCGTAAGGCCAGGCATCAAGGTTGTTGTCATCCAGCTAAACAAAAAAACTATTTCAGGCATCAAGGTTGTCGTCATCCAGCTAAAAAAAACACTATCTCAGGCATCAAGGTTGTCGTCATCCAGCTAAAAAAAAAAAACTATCTTCGCTCCAAAAAAAATTTGTATTAAAGTTAATTTTCGTATATATCTGTTCCATGCATTGTGTTCGAATTTTGATAAGCGGGGTAAAATTAATCCACCTATGTCCGAATCTAGTTATTTGGAACATTTGTTAATTGCAATAAGTTATCCAGATGCGCTAACTGAATAAGTAGAGCGCCCGCCTCCCGTTTTGGTAGGTCATGGGATCCAAATCCCTGGGTTCGAGCCCTGGTTGAGTCATTCGATGACTTAATAATTGGTACTTTTGACTACCTAGCCTGGTGTTCGGCATTACTAGACTATTGCAATGAGCAGTGGAATGAGAAGACCAAATGTCCATGATTAAATAGTCCCTGTTTAATAAACTAATGTACATAAAACACCCCCCTAAAAATAACATACTTTTACAATGTACATTTTGTGTTGTTCTATGATTTTGAGGTCGCCAGACGGAGGTTTAAAAAAGAATTCTTTATTTATTTATTATTAATTTTAAATTCTGACCATTTTGCTTGGTCGAATCTAAAATCACATGGATTGAGGTAATCGGAAAGGACTTTCACTCACGGAGTTTGCTCTAAATTGATCCCTTTGCTAGGATGAATCTCAAAAGCTCATAACTTCAATCATGTATTAGTTATTCAGGGAACGGGACATAGCTCAGACGGTAGCGTGACCAGCTGTGTAGGTGTGGGTCATCCAATCGATCCTGGTCAGTGGACACATTTGCAGTTTTGGCTATTTTCCGTTCCAACCAGTGGTCCACAACTGGCTGTGGTATGTGCTGTCCTGTCTGTGGGAAAGTGCATATAAAAGACCCCTTGCTGCTTATCGGAAAGAGTAGCCTATGTGGCGGCAGCAGGTTTCCTCTAAAGAAATGTGTCAGAGTGACCAAATGTTTGATGTCCAATAGCCGATGATAAAAATCAATGTGCTCTAGAGGCGTCATTAAATAAAACAAACTCGTTGTTACTTATTCAGACCACTGATTATATTCACAAAGGATATATTATGACAGCAATCGGTTTGTCCGAATCATGTTCTTATATGACCTTACATGTTACTAGAACATAAAGCCCAAACAAGAAAGGGTAAGCATGGGTGATAATACAGTCACAGTAAGGATATCTGAACACCTGACCTTTGGCTTTTTTTCCGCGATTCCCTGACGGTGCTAATCCTATGGGAGAATATCCACATTTGCCCAGAAATTTACCATTGGTGTAATAACCCCGGTATGGTTCTGCTGGAACCTCCTAGGTGGCGCCAGGGTCTCGTTGACGTAGTATGTAAGCGCTGAATACGTTGAATTGATTTATCGGTGCCAGCTTTTGAAATCGCTTCTTATTTAAAATTCCACATTCATGTTCTAATTATGTGGCTTTATGTTGGATCTATGTATGTAGATATGGCCAACTCTCATGGAACTGCGTGAACTTTTTAAATTCATAATTGATTGTATGCTTATACATTACATGTAAATGCGATGGGTGAATAAAAAACAAACAATTCTCGCAGTGAATATGGCCAATGCAGCTGACATGGCGTAAAGAAACCATCAATCAATCAATCTCATGGAATTGTGTAATATAGGTCTTACAATTATAAGTGAGTTTAAAAAAAATTGATTTTTCAATTGACCCGTCTCAACTGAGGCCTTTTGGGAAACCCCACTTCGGCATAATGTAAGTTCAGAGCATGGGCATGCTTAGATAAAGGATTCACCCGGTACTCGCAGTCGCAGTACATGGGTGAATACCAACCCTATATAAAAACGGTCGAAAAAGCAGGTTAATGAATTGAGAGCCTAATTTCACAATCTAAGAAGCAACAATTATTCTTTACATGTCTTATTGATAGCCCGCTACCTTTGAGTTGACAAATATAATATAATATCTAGCTTAATAAGATTTAAAAGTGAAATCGACGGCGTTCTGCGGCCGCCATCTTGTCTTTTTGCATTCTCTCCCATTTCACCAACTCTGTGCCTATATGGGTAGCCATTTGATACTGGAGCCACAGTTTCTACTTCATGTTCCATACTAAACCTATTTTTGCCCATATTTACTCTACGTTGTCCTTCACCCGTGTACTACAAGTACCGGGTGAATCTTTTATCTAGGGCATGCTATGATCAATAGCAGTAGATATTTCTATGTTGTTTTAAATGAAAAATTATTAAACTAAAAGTATAAAATTGAAAAATCAGGTTATCCTTCAGGAGCAACTGTACATTTGTATCATAAAGAGTATCTTGCTCGTTACAATTGACAAGGTTTTGTCCCATATTAGTTTTCACCATTTGAGACAGTCTCATATTTGTTTTTTGGCTCTGTAAAACCTCATTTGACGTTAGTTGGTGAGAAGTCATCATATGTACAGTCTATAACCATGACAACATGCATACTTACATTGCAATGGTTATTTAATTGCCTTGAGGTTTAAGGCTTGGTACATGAATCTTTGAATGTTCAAATGGTAGCTGTGGTGTAAGAGATTGAATATTTGAGTGTTAAATTATTTTATTATTAGTATAATTGAACTCTGCTCGAATCTTAATTCTGAGTACTGTATATGTGTATAAGACTTCCCTACAAATAACAAGGAGACCAGCAGATTGGGTTGGGTTTCTTTATTTTACTCCGGGCTGAGCGATAAATGCCCTACCTAATTCAACATAAAAGCAAAAACGGGCGGCAAGTGACGATTCAAACTAAAGCAGACACTCTCAAACGCCGCTGGGATCCCTTGGTCAGCAGCAAGCCGGGTGAATGACAGCAATTGAATCGCATAATAATTAAATAAATAATTCTCCAAGCGTTTATATGATTTATTTAATATATTATCTCGGAAACTACTCAGATATATCACGGAGAGAAGGCATTTCCAGTTTCGAATAAATTGGCATTTCCGGTTTCGAATGAATTAGCATCTCCGGTTCTGAATAAATTAGCATTTCCAGTTCCGAATAAATTAGCATATATTTCCGTTCCGAATCAATAGGATTTCCGGTTCCGAATAAAGGAGCATTTCCTGCTCAAAGAATGGCTTGGTATCATTGGGTGTCTCGTATGTAATTTCAGCTGTATTCAATTATTGTACCCTGTCCTAATGTGACCTTAGAATGTGTGTTGTAGTTTTACGTCCTAGCAACATCTAAGCTCAAATGAGGACGGGTACCGAATTGTGACAGTGTGCACTCATGGTGACATTATAGTGCTGCCTCACTGGGAGACCAGACCGCCAGCACCATGACCTGATATCCCACTGTCACATCCTGACGCTGAGCCAACCAGTCCTTGCCCTATCCTAATTATGCCGATTGTTAAACCGAAAATGTTTTCTAATTCTATCCCTATTCTTTGCGCGATTATACGATTCTAAAACCTTGGAGTTATTCATATATACTCAGGTAAGATTTGTATAAAGCTAAGATTCCATATACACGGTATGAGAATGAGACAAAAAATGGAAAAGCATGTAAATGCACGGTGGTGCTTCCATATGTCTGGTTGCAAATCTGAATGCATGGACGGCAAAGTGGGTCGCTCAATGGACCGATCGCTGCGAATGGGTTTTTGTCACATTCGCATACCGCATACCACGTATATGGAATCTTAGCATAACAATACTACGTATATATACGATCATGTATATATTTTCTTAAGTTTTGATAGAATATCTCGTCTTTAAATCAATAACCACAGTGGAAGTAATGGACGATCCTGTGGTGTCACTATGGCATATTATAAAGCCAGTGCAATGTATCAAAAGACTACATTTTGTACATCTATAAATACGACGATGAAATAGTAATTGTATTGTTATTACTGTTGAGCGACATGCCCAGTGGTGTTCTCTGTGGTGGAGTAGTCTGACTTTCTTCTAGGTCGGTGGTTCCATTCCCTATGCCCCCATCTCTGCCAATTTGGATTTCCACCGCTGTGTATAACTTACAGCGTCATCAAACGCCAGTTGCTCTCATACCATGTCTGTGTGGTGTGGGAGGTTAAAAATCCCTTGGGTCGGTAAAAGTACAGGCTCAGGCTTTCAATGGACAAACTATAATGGTGAATACGAGTCTATTCAGACTTATCCATGATAGGCAGTATACATCTCCAAAAGATAAGCTGGGTTATTAGTAGATAGATTCCTATTTTTGTTTCTATTACAAATTGAATGGGTCTATTTTTGTGATAATTTTTGTAGTCATAATATAGAGGCCCTCCTAAATTACATTGATAAAAACGATGGGCGCGGATAGTGATGGTTAAAATAGTATGGATGTAGTGGTCGGGTTCGTATCCAAGCGGCGACTGCCGGTTGGTCGCGTGCAAGCGGTCAGCGTGGTTTCGTATGATGCGCTTTTGAATCGATAGGTGTCGGCCGTGGTAGGTGGAGTCGCCCTGGGGCTATCCGAGTGAGGCTAGTTTGTCCGTAAATCGTTAGGTGGCGGTTCGGTCGTAGTGCTTGAAAGTCTACCACCCCACGTCCGCTGCGAATTACCCATGTTAGTGCCAACATGGACAATGATTCACAACACGACAAGAATATCAGTGGACCAAATTCTTAAGGTTGCATAGTCCGATGAAAACTTCAAATTTTCAAAACCAAAACACTTATCTCGATTTAGTTATACATATTCACCTTAGATACTGGTGTACACACTAAGCATTCTTTTGCTGCACAGAAGGTCATAATAAGTTAATTTAATAGAACCTGCTATTACTGAAGTCCATGGTGACAGAGTCTTGGCATGCTTGCCAAAATTAACTTGGCAAGTTTTGACATTAAATATCTCTAAAGTTAGATTGTGTTATCTCGTTTCCCCGGAGTTGACCATCTTGTATATTCACGGTCTGGGACTAAACTAAGATAGGCTATTAGTGACTGTCATGATGTATTTAACTCAAACTATGAATTTGATAAAAGCTCAACGGATTATGCAACTTAAGTTTTAAAGTCACTGGCTATACCTCACCCAGATACAAACGAATCTAGCATCAAAAGCTCTCCAAACATACCTTTGCTTAGTTTGTTCAGTTCATCCCACTGAACATGTGGGAGGAGAGTTGAGGTATGTGATGTATGAATGACATCATAGGTGGGATTCCCTCATCACATGACCTAGAGGGGTTCCCCACACACAGGGGAAGCCATGGCAACCACCAAGATGGCAGCCACAGAAAGCTCTCAATTCAACTTTTAAAGTCTATTAATCTACATGATTTAATCAATTATTCACACAAAAAGTAGCTGGTTATGATAAATAAACATTTGAACTTAACATTTATCATTTTAGATTGCAATTTCTAACATTTTTCTCTCTATATGGTTGTCTAAAAGTGTTGTTGCTGTTGGACTAAATAAAACACCAGAAGCAACCAATGTCAGCACTCTCCCCACAAACTGAAAACTGGCACACGTATGCTTGAAGAGAATTTGTCGGCGTACGGGTAGTGTCTCAGCGACCTATATCTGGGCCCGTATGCAGGTGTCGGTGTTACGCATCCAAAACGCGTTTAGCGCGGGATTTCCGGTTTAGCGGGAGGATTTCCAGTTTAGTGGGAAAAATTCTGTATGCAGGAGGCGGTGTTACGCTAAACGCGCGCGTTTACGCTAAACGCGTTTCATAGCAGGTTTACGCCGGTGTTAGGATGGACTTGTTTATATATCGGCGGTACGTTGCGAGGCGTAATTTGCGAAGAGAGCGCATTATGCGTGATCGGACGCATCCCTTCGAAAAGTTTGACGATGTAGAGCTGTTCAAGAAATTCCGATTTCGTCGCCACGACATATTGGCCCTAACCGACTCAGTTTCACAGCATATAGAGCTGGCAAACCGATTTGGAGCTGTTCCACCACTCTTGCAGGTAGGCAGAGATGCATGTTTACGTTGGTTACAATTTTATAAGTCATTTGTTATATGTCACTTGTGTTTGGTTTGCTATTGTCGATATGCCTCATTGATGACCACACGATATGCCTCATTGATGACCACACTATGTGACACAGCAGCTTGGAATGGGCATTGCTTGTTGTATGTGACATGTACAGTAACGATCACTTTATCCATGCGCTACGGCGTAGGCTCAGACTGACTTACGTAGACACCGATGCACAAATAATTTCGGTATGAGGGCAAAATTGGCAAACCCCTATCCATATAATATCAAAATGCAGCACTGGAAAGAGGTTGGGACTGGAAAGAGGTTGCCACGGCATTTGACATGAGACCAATAGTATCGGAATAGTTTGACTATTAAGTAAGTTATGGCCTTTTCCACCTATGACATTGATCATTGTTGATATCATAAATTTGTGCTGATATAAGTGACTAAAATCTTATGTGAAACACCTTTTTACATTGCGCATTACACTTACACTCTATGAACATCGTACTTACCTAAGAACATCTTACGTACCGCTAATATCAACTTACTGGAACTACTATTTTCCACATTTCTAATAGGTTATGATCGCCCTGCGCTTCTACGCGAGTTCCAGCTTCCAGGATGTGTGTGGGGAATTGATAGGTGTCGATCAATCAACCGTATCGCGCACTATTCCACGTGTAACGGAAGCACTACTCCGTCTACTACCCCAAAGTGTCACGCTTCCCACCCAGGAGGCAGCTGACCGCTCGAAGATAAAAATCTTCAACACACATGGCTTCCCAAATGTGTTCGGATGCATCGACGGCACGCAGATCCGCATACAGGCCCCCTCGGAGTATGAACACGAATTTGTTAACCGCAAAAATTATCACTCACTCAATGTCCAGGTAAATTTGACTATACATATATTTTTCCTATACTCAATACTAGCATTGTCAGTTCCAGTACATTTATGCCCACTCACCATCAGCTGATAATTGTCATTGTGTCATTTTAACTCGTGGCCCTACATGCTACGAACGCCTAGTGACGCTGTGGCATTACGGATGCTCAATCATACTAATTGATGTCCTGCCTTAGTACGTTGCTAGACTAGCCTTAATGTCCTTTCACTACAAACCTTCATCTATTGCACGTCTCTCTTCTATGCTGTGAAAGCACATCCATATAGAAACAATCGCAATACACACATTCTTCCAATCATAACATTCACTCTGTTTAATTTTTTTCATGGATATTTTCCCTTTTTCTGTCAGGTGATTTGTGATGCGGACCTATGCTTCATCGATTGTATCGTAAAGTGGCCTGGCAGCGTCCACGATGCACGCATTCTACGGGAATCCTATCTTTACGAGGCATTCGAGAGCGACCATAAACCGGTGAACGGCATCCTTCTTGGTGATAGTGGTTACATGCTGCGCGATTGGCTCTTCACGCCTTTTCTCCATCCTAACTCACCACAGCAGCAAGCCTACAATAATCATCACAAGGCAGCTAGGTCTCTTGTTGAACGCTCAATAGGAGTACTGAAAAGACGCTGGCACTGTCTGCGTAGGCTTCGATTGGAACCGGCAAAAGCGTGCAACGTCATTACGGTCTGTATAATTCTACACAACAAAGCCCGCCAGCTTAACCTGGATGACCCGTCCGATTCTGAGTCGGATAATGAAGATGAGGCACACGGGGACGCAGCTATCGAAGCCGACCGGCCGCTAAACTATCGACAATCTGAGCGCGTCCGTTCGCAGGTAGGCAAAACTGCTCGCCGGCGAATGGTAAACAACTTTTTCTAAATGTGGCATGCAGCGCAAACAGGGGGAAACCGGTGGCAAGAAAATTGAGAAAACAGTGAATTTGTGAGGGAGTCTGTTTTATTGTACGATGTTGAAATATGGTATTATGTGTATTGCAACGGCCCAACCTCCCTCTCCAACTTTGCTATTTCCAACAGTTCCCGTCTATATTTCGCTTCGAGCAGCATTGTCTTTGCCCGCAGGGCGCGTTGTTGCTCTTCGAGTATTCCCGCCTGGGCTGTCTGCGCCCCAAGCTGGGCTTCGAGCAGCGCAGTCTTTGCCGCATTTTTCGTGGCCCCAGTTTTCAACATAGCAAGCAAGGCTGCCTGCTCCTCTTTGTCGACTGACACGTTTCCCTGTGTCCTGCCACGGCAGCTGCCACGCTGCCATGTCGGCGCGCCCGCCTTTCCCGGGCCGTGAGAGGGGTGGAAGGCACCTCATGACTGTCGGCGCCACTGCCAGCGGAGGGGCCGCCTGTAAATATAAGTTCATTTTACGAAATTGACTATAAGATGTCGCCGATATTTCTCATCGCAACATACTTTACGGGTGCTTTATATGTACATCGACTACATTATGAATATATGCACAGTGTGTAACCGTGTTCTTTATTAGTCGCGAAATGTGCATACACTCTGCGGGAAATGTGAAAGCTGACTTGTGATACCGTGCTACAGCACTGAGCACAACTGTGTTCAATATTACTATCGAAATGTGCTTACACTCTGCGGAAAATGTGAAAGGTGACTTGTGATACGGTGCTACAGCACTTAGCACAACTGTGTTCAATATTACTATCGAAATGTGCTTACACTCTGCGGAAAATGTGAAAGGTGACTAGTGTTACCGTGATTAAGCAGTTAGTACTACTGTGTTCAATATTACTATCTAAACGTCCATACACTCTGCGGAAAATGTGAAAGCTGACTTCTGTTACCGTGATTAACCACTTGTTACAACTGTGTTCTTTATTACTCTCTTTATTACTCTCTTTATTACTCTCGACACGCGCATACACTATGCGGAAAATGTGAAAGGTCAATTGTGTTACCGTGATTAACCACTTATAACTATTGTGTTCTTTATTACTCTCGACACGCGCATACACTATGCGGAAAATGTGAAAACTGACTTGTCTTATCGTGCTTAAGCACTTACCACTACTGTGTTCTTTATTACTCTCGAAATGCGCATATACTATGCGGAAAACGTGAACGGTCAATTGTGTTACCGTGATTAACCACTTATAACTATTGTGTTCTTTATTACTCTCGACACGCGCATACACTATGCGGAAAATGTGAAAACTGACTTGTCTTATCGTGCTTAAGCACTTACCACTACTGTGTTCTTTATTACTCTCGAAATGCGCATATACTATGCGGAAAACGTGAAAGGTCAATTGTGTTACCGTGATTATCAACTGATAACTACTGTTTGTTTATTACTCTCGATTGTGTGTCAAGTAAAATGTTGACAACAAAACCAGCCCTTGAAAACAATTTGTGCTCTATTCTCATTTAGATAAAATACAAACCCTGATTATATTTACCTGATGGCACAAATAACGGCGTGGGCATGGATGTAGAGACAGGTGTTGTTGGCGTCTGGATCGACTGGACGAAATCTGGCTGGCTGAGCGTGAACGTTGTTACCGTTGTGTTGTCGGGCGCCTCTAGCTGCGTGTCAAAACCGATAACCTGCACATTGCTGGCGGTAGGCATAGTAGAGGGCCCTGCAAAAAGAATGTATGGCAATGTGAGATCGAACAAGTATTCATTACGTCAAGCGAATGGTGTATGGTTACCTGCCTTTTTTTGCGCGCTAACATGTGACGCCATAAAGCCTATTGACCCTAGAAATTTGTTACTCATAAATGAAGTTCGCTAAAGTACAGGTTAAATTTGAAAGTTTTTTTTTTGTGTGACTTGTCTTCATCAAGCTAAAGATATGCTGTGCTCCAAATGAGACATTCACCGGTCACCTTTGTTACAAGTGGCCTGAGGAGCCTGGCCAACTAATTCGCATATACCAACACATATACGACTGTTTTCTGGATATACGGCAAGTGTACTCACTGGGAAAGCTAACCGGGCAGGGAGCTGGAATAGAGGGAATAGAGGGAAAGCGAATTAGGATACGATGTAAGAACATGACTATACAGCAAATATAGTTTTTAAGAATTTCAAGTTAGGAACAACGGATTACTGGAATAATATTTACCAGGTAAGAGTGTTCCTTTGCCAACAGGAATAGGTTACTTCAAATAAAGTGTAACAAAGGAAATCTTGTTATGTTATATATGTAAACTTACCCGTGACGCCTGTGTATAGATTCGACTCCAATCCTATTATCTTAGCGACGCTCTCCTCGTAGGGGGGTGCTGTGTCGGGAGGGCCACCTCCAGTCTCCATTGCCCTTCTTTGTCTGTTTAGGACCTCTGATTTCATCGCCTTCCACTTTTCTTTTATTTCTGCGCGGGAACGTTTGGCTATCCCACACGCATTGATGGCATTGACAACCGTGTCCCACGCCTTGTTCTTTTCGGGGAGTGTTACCTTACTGTTAAAGGATGAGAATAACATCACCCTGCCCAGCATTACCTCGTCCAGGAGGATTTGGATCTCCTGATCCGCGTAATTCGCCTTCCTCTGGCGCTTGGCCGGCATGGCAGAAACTTCTGAATGAGCCATCGTCGTAGGTGTATTCGTAGCTGTAGTACTATGGGTGATAGTTGTGTTTTTCTTACGTTTTTTCTTCCGTGTGTCTGTGTTGGGCTTTTAGCGGCGCTGCTTTGTAGTGGTTGTGTGTAGAGATCACGTAGCAGGTACAAGTAGTCCTTTGTACTTGTAGTAGAAGTATTAGTAGTATGCGTAGTAGAAGTGGTAGTCGAAGTTGTAGTTGTAGTATGCGTGTTAATTGTATCGGGAGAAGTTATAGAATTATTACGTGTGTTGCAGACAACTTGATCATGTCACTCACACGGAAGTGCCGCTGGTGCCAGCAGAGAACATTTCGGGTACAGCGGTACCACCGGTAACAATATACAGCGAAAAGCACACTAAACAACACTCGTGGACGTCAAACAACGCGTATGGGGTGCTTACCAAGTCGATTGTCGAACAAACAAAATTCAAAATAAGTAAGATTTGGTCAACTAACTAATGATTTGGAGTCCGTAATAACGCATCCGCCGTAAATGGGTCAAACCCAAACTCGCTACGAAGTAGGCCGCTGCTTGATCGGCGGCCATATTGTCAAATTCCGCTGCTCGCCAGGATCAGCGAAAAGGGGTTTCCCAAATCTATAAATAATTTCACGTTTAGCTAACACTGACCGTTTAGGCGCTCCTGCATACCACTTGACATATTTCGCCCGGTCGGTGTTAGCTATACGCGTTTAGCGGCTAACCTAAAACTCGCGTAACACCGTTTCCTGCATACGGCCCCAGGTCCCTTTAATGGGTAACCTAGGCTTAGATAACGTGGGTATTCCGAATTCATCTGGGGCCGTATGCAGGACACGGTTAGCGAGCCAAAACGCGTTTAGGGCGGAATTTCCAGTCTAGCGGCGAAAAGTCGGTATGCGGGGAGCGGTGTTACGCAAACACCGCGCGTTTAAGGTTGGCTACACTAACCCCGTTTCATAGGATGTTTAAGGGTAGTGTTAGGTTAGGCCCAAATCTATTCAATGCTATCATATTTGACAGAATTAAATACACAATAAGTGAAATTTCATCAAATTAACCCTAACTTCGAAGCGATATTAACGCTGCCGCTGCATTGGCGGCGTTATACATATTGTCGAATCGACGAATGTAAACTAAACAAATCGCCGCCCCCGTCGCTATCCATACTGTCGAACATCAACAATCCATCGCATCGACGTTGATATCCATACTGGCCGTCGCCGCCGATGCAGCAATGTATTAGGCCCAAATCTATTCAATGCTATCATATTTAACAGAATTACATACACAATAAGTCAAATTTTATCAATTTAACCCTAAAAGCGAACCGATATTAATGCCACCGCCGCATTGGCGGCATTATTCATATTGTCGAATCGACGAATGTAAACTAAACAAATCGCCGCCGCCGCCGCAAGGGATTCCCAAAATCTATAAATAGTTTCACGTTTAGCTAACACAACCCATTTAGGCGCCTCTGCATACGGCTTGACAGACTTCGGGAGAGCGGTGATAGCTAAACAGTGTTACCGGCTAACACCAAACGCCACTAACACCGCATCCTGCATACGGCCCCTGCTCTCAGGAAGCACTGAAGCTGCGACTCAGCATGCCTGGTCGCAGCTTCAGCTTAAACAGCAGAAAGTAGGGGGAGGTTGTGAATGCACATGCATTAAGTTGTATTTTTTATCTAACGCAACATATTTGCTTAAAAAAAACAATTTCACCGCAATTTATATGAGAAGCAAATGCAATTTGTTTTCAGAAAATGTAGAAAAATAGAAAATGTTTTGACCGTTTTTTTTGCCATGAAAATTGTGTTCGAACCCGACTTACGGCGACCAATTATTGCTATTATTAGTCAGGGATGATATGTTTCCGTTTTTAAAGCGGATTTTCGGGGGTTTTCACAGCCTAGGGGCATTTAAAGAAATATATGACGGGGGTACGGTAGCTAGCCTCTAGGACGGAAATTTGCCGGCGGGATAATAATCTCGGCTTGATTTCCGCTTTGTTTGTGTCTGCCTGAAACCACTATCATCCCCGTTAGTGTTAGTATTATTATTATTAGTATTATGATTATTAATTCAATCTGTAATTAATGTCTCTATGAATCTTATGCTTTTTAGCCATTTTTGTTTTTGTATGAAAAATACTAAGCAAAGCAAAAGGGGGGGGGGAGGAAACATTTTCGGACTGGACTATTCCTGAAGTATAACATCTATAATTTGCTAAGTTATATCATCCGTTGTCACATCTGAAAGACTTTAGGTAGTATCTTGTTATGTTGTCTATCTGACGAGGTGCACGTTTTATATTCTAATGGAAATGTGTCCATAAATAGCACGATAATGGTTAAGGCCGGAAGACCAGCGCCTCGGTGCTGAGAAAAGATATTATTAAATTTAATTAAAAAAAGTGATGTGCATTCTGATCTGTACCTGAGCACCCTTGTGTTATATATATATGTATATATATATATTATATATGTGTGTGTATGTATATATATATATATATTATGTACATATATATGTGATGTATGATGTATTATGCAAATATAAAGATATGTAAGGGAATTGTTATTATATTGTTATACTCCATACGACTCAACACTGTACCGGTGGTGCCACCTTTGGGCGGTCTCGTTTCCACCGGATGTTGACCAGTGTCAGTCACGTCGAAGGATTTCTTTGTATATATATATTGAAATATGTATAGATTTGATTTCCTTGTGTGACAGTTTTATATGCTTAATGATGGTTAGCTCTTTAATTAAAATCTTGCTCAAAGAGTATCTTTACCACAAAGGGAAGCCTTAGTTACTCGTGCTGTGTACGATGTGTATGCTAATATTGCTATCTTTTGATAAATATTTTAGTCAAGAATAATAATCTGGAAGGAGACTTTATTTTATTTATATACCGCCTCGGTCTCTTTATGAAGCGTGCATTTATAATGATGGTGTTGAATAAAATATCCTGGTTTTGTTTGTTTGTTGGGGTTTTACGTCCTGTCATCAGGACGGGCCGGTATTGTAGATGGGAGTGGGCATAAAATAAGGAGAGTGCAGGGAAAGAAAAGGAAAGAAAGAAAGAAGGAAGGAAAGAAGGAAAGAAAGAAAAAAAATTACAAAGAAGAAAATTGAGAAGAGGTTTTATGTACATTGTTCGAGTTACTTTTCTGTCGTTGTTCTCTTAAAAGCGTGAAAGTTGCATAGTCCGATGAAAACATTAAATCTTCAAAACCAAAACACTTATCTAGATTTGATTCTACATATTCAACTTAGACACTGGTGCAGTTATTAAGCATTTGTTACTGCATAGAAGGGCATATTAAGTCAATTAATAGAAACCGTTACTACTGAAGTCAGTGTCAGAGTTTTGGCGTACTTGCCAAAATTATTTTGGCATGTTTTGATGTCAAATATCTCCAAACTTAGCCATTTAAAATTAAAGTTACTTAAAACTAAAGTAAAGTAGATTATAGCGATTAGTATAATATATTTATCTCAGAAACTAGCAACAACTCAAAAGCATCGGACTATGCAACTTTAATTGTATTTGTGAAGTGTGGATTGTGAAAGTTGGGCTTTGGATTGATATTAATTACTGTTATAATAAAATCACTGAGGTACAACAACATAAGAAGCAACTCTCGCAACTGAGGCTAGCGATTCAGGATATTTGATTTTTATGTCAAATGTGTTCTAATAACTGATGTAACGTCACTTGAAAATGTGTACACGTGTTATTACTGCATATACCTGTGCCTGGAGTGCTAAACCACCTAGCGGTGAGCTGAGTTAGGGACAACCACCACATGAATTTGCAATTAAATGTGTGAATACTTTGTTCAAATTCTTATATGAGGTATAAAGTACTTATGCACATTATTCATGTATGTAATTCTCCCTGTTTTGTTATTATGTTATTTAAAGTGTGCATAATCCGATGGTTTTGAGTTTCTGTCATTTTCTGAGAATATCTTAGGTTGATCGCTATAATCTACCTGACGTTACCTTGAAGTAAGCTTTATCTTACATGGCTACTTTTTTTTAGATATTTGTATGGGGCAGAGACATGGACAATCTCTAAGAAAATGTACAAACGTTTAGCAGCATTTGAGATGTGGACTTATCGAAGGATGATGAAAATATCATGGACAAAGAAGATCACCAACAAAGAAGTTCTCAGAAAAATTAAAAATAAGAAAAGCTTGTTTGGCACTATACAGACAAAGAAACTTATTTATTTTGGCCACATCATCCATCAGAGTTCAATATACCGTACATTGTTGGAAGGGAAGGTGAATGGCAGTAGAGGGAGGGGGAGACCAAGAACATCATGGTTTACAAATATTTCACAGTGGACAGGCTTGAATTATTCACAGTCTATCAGAACAGCACAACATCGGGACAAGTGGAGAACCATTGCATCCAACCCTCGACTAGAGGATGGAACTATTGATTGATTGATTGAAGGGCAAACATACCAAAGTTAATTTTGGCAAGCATGCCAAAACTCTGACACCATAGGCTTCTGCAGTAACAGGTTCTATTACTGTATTCCGTTCTATATGGTGACAAATGTTTGCTAAGAGCACCAGTATCTAAGTTAGATATGTAGAATCAAATCTAGATAATTGTTTTGGTTTTGAAAGTTTGATGTTTTCATCGGACTATGCAGCTTTAACCAGAAGGGGCGGCTGAATGGGTTGAGCGTCCGTCCCCTGGTTTGGGAGATCGGAGAGGATCCAAACCCATGAGCTTGTCGGTTTGAACCCTGGTCGAATCAAATCAATGACCCATCCTGATATGACCTTAGATGTTTCTAGGACTTAAAACAAACAAAAACTATTTTATTATATTATCGTAGCCAGCTACAATTGAAGTGAAGAATTGATGAAATCATGTAGATTAATACACTTTAAAATGACCAGATATAGGTTGCTGACACACTACCCATACTCCGACAAATGCTCTCCAAGCATATGTTTGGCAGTTTTCAGTTTATGCAACCACATATGTGTTTGGGGGGGGTGGGGGGGGGAGTGCTGACATTGGTTGCTTCTGTTGTGTTTTATTTAGTCCAGCAGCACTGACATTTTCAGACAACCATATAGAGAATTTCTTTTTAGAAATTGCAATCTAAAATGATAAATATAAAGTTCAAATGTTTATTTATCATAACCAGCTACTTTTTGTGTGAATAATTGATTACATCATGTAGATTAATAGACTTTAAAAGTTGAATCAGGGGCATTCACTGGCTGCCATCTTGGTTTTTTTCTGCTGTTATTTTTTTTCATTCTCTGCCATTTCATCAACTCTACTTCAATATATATATATAAACATTGGTTGCTGGAACCAGGAGCTTTAATTTTAATTACCTCTTATGCAAATTATTCATACCAAAACAGTTTTCACTCGGGTTTAGACATGGTTGTCATTCACCTGTACTGTGGGTAGGGGGTGAATATTTTATCTAGTGTGCATGTAGTTATTGTGAACTTAGGCCAGCTGTCATTTGAGTGGTAGTGGTAGTAGTATCTACATCCCAGCATCGCCTCTCTGGGCGTAATCGATTAAACAAATCAGATCATCCAAATTACTTTTTTGCTCATGCGCAGATCCTACAACCTCAGGTTGCATAAACGAATATGATCAGGGCTGGAAAAAAAATGGTGGCTTAATTCACATGTGGGACTTGTACTGGTAGCTGCAGGCCTACAGGTATATGCCCTATCATTGCTCCTGATACCCCCAACCAAGACGGGGAGCATTTGGGGGGGGGGGGGGAACGTTTTGCACACAGCCCCTGTATTTTGAGGCTGACCTCGGGGTTTTCTATTTGAAATCCTGGGGCGTAATCGATTAATCAACTCGGGTCAGTCGAGCCACTTTTTGGCACATGCGCACATCCTACAGACTCAGGTTGAATAAACGAATACGCTCGGGGTGGAAGAAATGGTGGCTTAATAAAAAACTTTGTTGTTGTTGTCAATAACCGCTATAAGTACATCAAAATCTGATTTAAAGTATTTTATGATTGTAGAAGCTGACAATCTAGGTTATTTTTTTTTTTTAAAAGCATTAAAACAACACGTAGGACCTGTACTGGTAGCTGTTATCCTACAGGTACGAGCACAGATGTAAAGTCATCGCTCCAAGCAAACCCCAGCCAAGAGGTGGGTTACTGGGGGCGGGTCGTTTTGCACACGGCACATGTTTTTGTCAACTCCACTCGCGGTGTTCGATTTGAAATTCTAGCAACTCAGGTGACCTGAGTCGCATGGGTCGTGTTAATCGATTACGCCCCTAATGACTCAAATCAATCGAGTGCTCCGGAGAGTCAGAATCAAATATGGCTTCTGTGGGGGGGCCTTCTCCAACTGGCACTTTGTGTGTGAGTGCGCATGCACCTGTGACTGAGTGAGAGTGCTGTTGCTGGGGTTTCGCTAACATCCACTAGACACTAGATAAAAGATTAACCCGCTATCCAGAGTAGGCGCAAAGAACAACCCATTAGAAAAAGTTGCGAAAGGCTGGGTAAATTAAATGAGCACGTAGATTCTTAATTTAAGAAGTAAAATATATTATTCACATTATTTACCCTCAACTTTTGAACTTATTAGTAGATTAAGTCCAGGAGATAAAATAATTATAAAATTTGAATTGTTAGTCTATTGGCAGGAAGTTCCTGGGTAATAATCCTATCTAGGTCAGGAAACAAGTTATTTTCACTGGCAGAGGTAGTCAGGTGGCATAACCAGTTCATTCAAACATTTCAAACTGATTTTGTATCATTCTGCCTTGGTAGTATGTGATTTGAACACTCTGGAGAGTCGTAGGTAATAAAAAATCTTCCTTTAAGAATGTCACCTCAGGAATACCTCAGGGAAGTGTGCTGGGACCAAAATTATTTATAATATTTATAAATGACCTGCCAGGCAGTGTCTCATCAAACCTAAAAATATTTGCGGATGACACAAAAGTATTTCGAGCCATAAAAGATGTAAGAGATAAAAATCTCTTGCAAGAGGATATTCTGAAACTCGCACAATGGTCCGAGAAATGGCAATTGCCCTTCAATGAAAAGAAGTGCAAAATTATTCATTATGGGAAAAAATAATCCTCATTATGCCTATAATATGAAGGACACTGTCCTGCAACAAGACAGCTATGAAAAAGACTTGGGCATAACCTTCGACTCCCAACTCTCCTTTCAGAAAGACATGAGGACTATCATCTCAAATGCTAACCAGAGAGTAGGAATAATTACAAGAACTTTCCATCGCCTCAACAAAAACAATTTTCTCATTCTATTTAAGTCTCTTGTTAGGCCAATTTTGTAATACTGTCCACAAATTTGGAGCCCAATTTTTCGGAAAGATATTCTGGAGATCGAAAAGATTCAGGGACGTGCAACAAAATTAGTTGCAGTTATAAAGGACTTACCCTATGAACAATGGCTCAGGGAATTGAAACTTCCTACCCTTTCCTACAGAAGGAAAAGAAGTGACATAATTTAAGTATTTAAAATTATGAAAGGTTTTGATAAAATAGATATGAACCAACTTTTCACCTTGAATAAAAGAGAAGGCAGTCAGGGCCATACTCTCAAACTAGTAAAACCCAGAGCCATTTCAAAGTTAGGGCAACACAGTTTCTCAAACAGGATCATAGATATATGGAACAGTCTCCCACAAAATGTTATTGATGCCGAGTCAATAAATTCATTCAAGAACAGATTAGAAAATGCATGGGCTGAAGATCCAGGGAAATTTGACCCCTTATTCACCACATGCCAGTAATTATTCCTTGTGTTGCTTATTTACTTGCACTCAAGCAAAAATGAGAGACAAATAAGTGTTCACACTTCCTGTCTACCATTCGATATTTCGCTATATGTTGAGGGAAAACATAAACAATCAGATTGTAGTTATTTGATTTTAATCAACAGAAGGTAGGATTGCCAAACTAAGACCAATGGTGAGACACATTTTCTCCCACTTTTACATGGGATTGTAATTCACTTCTGAACAGAGTCAGAGGTGAACTCTGACACTACATATAAGATTAACTCCTATCCAGAGTAGGGGTGAAGAACAACCCATTAGAAAAAGCGGCGAAAGGCTGGGTAAATGAATCATTATATTTGAATTTGCATTTAATCAGAGTACGTAACAACATGGTTTTACTGTGCTACCAAATGAAAATATTAATAAATCAATATCACTTATTGCAGAAGAAAAATCTCCAGATGCACAGAAGCATGATGTTCATGAATGGTGAATAAAGTAAAATATCAATTCTGATTATAGAGCCATTTCATAAAGAAGAAAATGTAATGATAACAGTTCTTAAAATCAGAGAGGAAACTACTTAGGCCTCTTCTCCTTCACCCTCTTCCTCATCAAACTCTCCCTCCTCCTCAGCAGTAGCATCCTGGTACTGCTGGTACTCCGACACCAAATCGTTCATATTACTCTCGGCTTCTGTGAATTCCATTTCATCCATGCCCTCTCCTGTGTACCAGTGGAGGAAGGCCTTACGGCGGAACATGGCAGTGAATTGCTCAGAAATGCGCTTGAACAACTCCTGGATGGCAGTGCTGTTTCCAATGAAGGTGCCAGACATCTTGAGGCCACGTGGAGGTATATCACAGACAGCAGTCTTGACGTTGTTTGGGATCCATTCGACAAAGTAGCTGCTGTTCTTGTTCTGCACATTCAGCATTTGCTCGTCGACCTCCTTCATCGACATGCGGCCACGGAATATAGCAGCGACAGTGAGGTAGCGGCCATGACGAGGATCACAGGCAGCCATCATGTTCTTGGCATCAAACATCTGCTGGGTAAGCTCCGGAACAGTCAGTGCACGATACTGCTGACTGCCACGAGATGTGAGTGGAGCGAAGCCAGGCATAAAGAAGTGGAGACGGGGGAAGGGAACCATGTTGACAGCCAGTTTCCGGAGATCAGCATTAAGCTGCCCAGGAAAGCGAAGACAAGTTGTCACTCCTGACATTGTTGCCGACACCAGGTGGTTCAGGTCACCATAGGTTGGAGTGGTTAGCTTCAGAGTACGGAAGCAAATGTCGTAGAGTGCCTCATTGTCAATGCAGTAGGTCTCATCAGTATTCTCAACCAGCTGATGCACAGAGAGGGTAGCATTGTATGGTTCAACTACGGTGTCCGATACCTGAAAGCAAATGAAAAAAATAAATCAATCAAAGAATCGAAGAATGCTTACAGATGGAATGCATGCATTACATAGCTACAGAACTGAAAGTAAAAAAACAAGAGGAACCGCCAGATTATTAGTCTAATGGTGAAAGCAAGTCATTATACTTAACCGTTATGGGCAGCATAAATACACCATCACCAACACTGACAAGAATATTGTCGTAGTATGTAGCTTATCACACTTAAAATTACAAATTATGTAGAATATACAATTATTGCTTTACTTTAATAATTAGGTTCATATATTGCTACCTGAATATGTTTGTAATAGTAAATAATATTGATATGGTTTGACAGCTTAATTCTATTACTTAACAATATTTAGATATATTCAGTATTTGATTTTGATACCTGGTTTCCTAAAATCTAAAAGGCATACCTTGGGAGAGGGAACGACGGAGAATGTGTTCATGATTCTGTCAGGATACTCTTCACGGATCTTTGAGATGAGTAAGGTTCCCATTCCAGAGCCAGTACCGCCACCTAGTGAGTGAGTTAGCTGAAAGCCCTGAAGGCAATCGCAGCTCTCGGCTTCCTTCCGGACTACATCAAGGACAGAGTCAACAAGCTCAGCACCTTCGGTGTAGTGTCCCTTGGCCCAGTTGTTCCCAGCCCCAGACTGTCCGAAGACAAAGTTGTCTGGGCGGAAGATTTGTCCAAAAGGCCCAGAGCGGACTGAGTCCATGGTGCCAGGCTCCAAGTCAACCAGCACGGCACGAGGAACATATTTCCCACCTGGAAAGAACATAAGACATATTAATTGCACAAATATAATCGAAATAATCAGATTAGTCCTTTTAATGCAAAATATCATCATCATCATCACCATCATGCTGTCAGTCGCAATTCAACAAAGACTGCTTTCATTACTTAACCACCTCTCTCCATTTAGATCTCTGCTGTGAGAGTGATGTTATTTCGTGCGGTTGTACATTTCATAAAAGCTGCTTGCAAAGTGTTGAAGTGCTGCTGGCTTTTGCAAGTTACTGGCGGCACTCTCTCAGGGAGCAAATAGAGGTCTCACTCTGGCAAGAAAACGTCAAGACAGGCGCAAACTAGTTGTCCCTGCAGTGGCTAGTCAGGAGGAGATGAGAGTTCCATTCATCACGCCCTTAATGCTGCCATTGTAACATGGTTTTCTTTTAGGGTTTGCTCCCTTAGCCTTTGGTTCTATCAAGAACCTGTACCACAAGGCAATGGTTTACAACTTTGCAAGGCAGGGGGGGGGGGGGATCTAACTCCCTGAGGTATTTTAGCGCCTAAGGTATCAGAGGTACTGCAAAACCCGCATACCCAATATTCCACCAATGCTGCTTTCACCAATAAATATTAGTTATAAATGCAAAATAAATAGTACCTTTAGTATGCCTATTTATGGTAGAAGATGCTTCCTATAATAGTGGTTTGAACTGTCTGGAGAGTCAAGCTAGAGTTTATCTTGCAAGTTGCAGGCTGCTTACAATGCTTATTAGCATCGAACATATGACCGAGTGTGGCATCATATTATGGCAACACTATAAAACCAATTATAAGTCAATGCTTCCACGGATCGATTCCCGTCGTGCCATGACCTAAAATATTGCTAGAACATTAAGTCATAACCTCTCAAACATAAGTATTAATTAAATAATTTCAGTAGGGTTGGTTGGTTGGTTGTTGTAGTTTTATGTCCTGGCAAAATCTAAGGTCATATCAGGATCGTTACCGACACACGACTGTGCACTCATGACGATTTTATTGTGTTGCCCCACTGGGAAATCACGCTGCCTGCACCATGACCCAATATCCCACTCAGGCACATTATCCTGACACTGAGCCACCCAGTGCTTGCCCTATCCTAATAATGCTGAGCGACTGGTTGGAAAGCGACATGTATCAAATTAGTAAGTCATTGGTTTGACTCGACCGGGAATCAAACTCCCGATCTCCCACATGGGAAGCCCGCGCTCTACCGATTCGGGTTCCGCGTCCCCCAATCATAAGTCAATGCTCTCACACAACGTTTCCCTTCTTGCCAACGATTCCATTCTTGCTAAGATGTTGCTAGAACATTAAGCCCCAACATCTCAAACAGATAAGTATTTATTTATTTCATTATGTACACACTCTGGAATTATGTGAATGGACGGAAATTGAGACTACCAGCAGTGGAGAGGTTTCAAGCTTAGGCCAAATAAAACAAATAATGGTAATCATCCCCGCCCGAAAATATCGCACGCCCCTGATTTGTTTAAACCTTTTTTTTTTAACTGTTAAAAATGCATGGGGCTAGCAGCAATTCAACTTTAAGAAATTATACATAACTATGTATGGACAGTGGTAAACACTAACACCATGTGCATACCATTGAAATCGTATATAAAAAAAATACTGACAAAATAAAAAATAAATAAAAACCACCCGCCCCACCTTGATGTGTTCTTAAAAAGATGATCACCACAATTTTATATTTGGCCTTATTTGAAAGAAGATATGATATCTTTTGTTGTTGAAATCTTCCTATTTTTTCCGGCGCCATCTCTCACCTGTGGCCTCGTTGTAGTACACATTGATCCTCTCCAGCTGGAGGTCAGAGTCTCCGTGGTAGGTGCCGGTTGGGTCGATGCCGTGCTCGTCGGAGATCACCTCCCAGAACTGAAATGTACAATTAAAGGGACCCGGTATAAGCCACGAGAATGGAACTGTTTTTTGTCTTCCCCCCCCCCCCCCCCCCCAGCGGTACAGTGAGTTGCAGTTACAGTGTGAAGCGGGTGGTGGCGCCACCATCGGAGCTGAGGTTGGGGAGGCTGGAGCTTTAGATGACTAGGCCTGACTCCATCCGTCCATGGACTGAGTGAATGCTGGGAGAAAGGAGGGATATTCCGGGTTATTATATTCGTATAATTCGTATACAGCATATATATTTTGTCAATGCCGTAGTATTGGTCTTTTGACCATAAGTGTTACAGGAATATACAGTAAAACCATATTAAACCAAACTTGAAGGCACCCTAGAAATTTGTTTGTATTAACCGATCATTGGTTTAACAGAGGTTTGGCTTTGATTAAGCATGTATTGCACATGTAATATACAATGTATGTGGAGACTTTGATTATGTTTTTTTTTGTATGTACAGTATAACCCTGTTAAACCAAGCTCGGCTAAACCAAATGATCGGTTAATCCAAAGTTTTTTCGGCGGCCTGCCAAAATACTACCATTTATCATATAAAAAAGTCAGTGGTGTCTCAGATGACCTTATAACCATATGAAAGTTTGGTTTAACCATAGAGGAGTGGCCTGGGGGCCGACAATTTTGTTTGAATTTACCGATAATTTGGATTAACCGACTTTGGTTTAACCAACTTTTTTTTATATAATAAATGGTAGTATTTTGCTGGGCCGCCAAAAAAAGTTTGGATTAACCGATCGTTTGGTTTAACGAGGTTAAACTGTATAGGTATTTACACAATCTGTTTAATATGCGCCCCACCGATTCGGTCACTGCGCCCGGTGATGCCCAGCTAACATTGGTATTATTTTCAATTAATTTAATCTCGATACCACCGTCAAGCTGGGGTTGGCTACTAGCGATGACATCACATTTGCGCTGGTACTGTCCTGCAGGATAACAGCTACTAGTACCAGTCATACATGTTTTTTTAAAAGAATAACTTAGATTAATGAAATGGAAATATAGCTAAACTAGACCATCATAAAATACTTTAAATCCTATTTTGCTGTACTTTTATCGGTTATTAAAAAAATATATAATTTTTTCCACCCGAGCGCGGAGAAGCGTATTCGATTATTCGACCCGAGTCTGTAGGATGTGCGCATGCGCCAAAAAGTGGCTCGGTCGACCCGAGTTGATTAATCGATTACGCCCCCCAAGGGGGGAGGGGGGTACATGTCTATGATAAATAAACAAGTATCAATCGAGAAGGCAATTTCTGAAGCACCAGATCGGTTGGTTGTTGGAAGTTTCCACCTGGCAACATCTAAGGTCATATCAGGAATGGGTACCAACTTGTGACAGTGCACACTCAAGGCGACTTTATACTGCTGCCCCACTGGGGAGGGGGGGGACCTAGATAAAAGATTCACCCTGTACTTGTAGTACACGGGTGAATGACAATGTTGTGTAAATACGGGTGAAAATAGCTTTAGTATGGAACAGGAAGTAGAATCAGCACAGAGTTGGTGAAATGGGAGAGAATGGAAAAAGACAAGATGGCGGCATTGGAACACCATCGATTTCATCTTTAAATTCTATAACTATATGTTTTATTATATTTTTCAACTCAAAGGTAGCGGGGAAATATGAATATATATATATAAAGAATAAGTGTTCCTTCTTATGGCCCTGTCACATTACGAGGTTTCTCGCTGGCGCGCTGCCAACGCGCAAAATCACTTTTAATCGTCGAGACACAACAAACTTTTCTGCGTCAGCGCAATGTATTGGTAGCGTGCGGCCGAGGTTGTGAGAAAAAAAACTAAAAAGTTTGGCGTGACGTCCTGATATGACCTTAGATGTTGCTAGGACATAAAACAAACAAAAAAGCAACAGTTTGGCGCAATGAGCCTCACGCATGCGCGGCATGTACCTAGCGTTCGCATAACGTTATTCCAGTGCATCTAATGTATCTTGCCATGCTACTAACGTCGCATTAATGTTGCCACCCGTGCGTTGTCGCACGTCGAAAGTTTTGTGCAAGCACAAACCTTCGTCGATCCCCTGATGCGCCTCGCCGACCATCGCCATTCATCAACGAATACCAACATGCACCAACGCTTCCAGATGTATCCCGACGTTGCGCCAAAAAAAATCACATACGTCGGCCATGTTAGGAAGTGACAAGTATCAATTTTTAGCTCATTGGTTTGACCGGGAATTGAACTCCCGATCTCCCGCATGGGAGGCCTGCACTCCACCGACTCGGCCATCCCGCCTGGTATCGAAGCGCCTGACCATCACCGTTCATCAACGAATACCAACGTGCACCAACGCTTCCTGATGTATCCCGACGTTGCGCCAAAAAAAATCACATACGTCGGCCATGCTAGGAAGTGACAAGTATCAATTTTTAGCTCATTGGTTTGACCGGGAATTGAACTCCCGATCTCCCGCACGGGAGGCCTGCACTCCACCGACTCGGCCATCACGCCCGGTATCGAAGCAACAGAGGAGCGCCCGACAAACCCATGCAATATGCAGTGTAATTACGCAGGTCAATGGCCAGCATCAATACACGCGCCTTCATATGGCGCTGGGTGGGTGGGTGGGTGGGTGGCATGGGGTGTCGTTGGGGGGGGGGGCATTTTGGTAGAGAAGGCTCTGAGTTTCACAACATGGCAACCATCGATTACAACAACATGGGTTGTTGGATTGTGGAGGGAGGGAGGGAGGGAGGGAGGGAGGGAGGGAGGGAGGGAGGGAGGGAGGGAGGGATCGTGGGATCGTATTACAGTACAACCCCGTTAAACCAAGCTCGGTTAAACCAAACGATCGGTTAATCCAAACTTTTTTCGGCGGCCCGGCAAAATGCTACCATTTATAATATAAAAAAGTTGGTTAAACCAAAGTCAGTTAATCCAAACAAAATTGTCGGCCCCAGGCCACTTCCGGTACAGTTAAACCAAACTTTCATGTGGTTTTAAGGTCATCTGAGACTTTTTTATATGATAAATGGTAGTATGTTGTCAGGTCGGCCAAAAAAGTTTGGATTAACCGATCGTTTGAATTAACCGAGGTTGGTTTAATGGGGTTAAACTGTATATACATAAAAATAAACAATAATCATAGTGTCCACGACCACATACATTGTACATAATGCACCCCCGTTTTTGCCAAAGCCAAGTCAAAGTCAAAGCTCGGTTAAACCAATGATCGGTTAATCCAAACAAATTTTTCCATAAAAATTGTTTGTTTGGGTTTTACATCCTGGCAGTATTTAAGGTCATATGAAGACATGTAGCAACTTGTGACAATACACCCATGGTGACAATACACCCATGGTGACAATACACCCATGGTGACAATATACTAATTATAGCGCTCGCCAACACCATGACCTATTTCCCACTCAGTCATATTATCCTGATACTGCTTGTTTGGTTGTTGGGGTTTTATGTCCTGACAGCATCTAAGGTCATATCCCAGACGAGTCACGACTAAGCCAAAGTAAAACGGTAGCTATCCGTCACAAATAACTTAATAAGCCAAAGCAATTAAGATGGCAGTTATTTGTTACTAACAAGTCGAAGCCTAATGAACCAAAGCACCATGGTAGCTATCTGTCAGTAATAAGCCAAAGCAAGATGGCAGCTGTGTGCCACTAATAAAAGCAAAACAAGTTGGCAGTTAAGTGTTGCTAATAAACCAAAGCAAAGTGGCTGCTATCCATCACAAATAATCCAAAGCAGGATGGCAGCTAATAGCTATACGTCGCTATTCAACCAAAGCAAGATGGCAGTTATGTGTCACAGATACTACAGAATAACATGAAGGCAGGTCACGTGATAGTCGACATACCTTGGCTCCAATCTGGTTGCCGCACTGGCCCGCCTGCATGTGTACGATTTCCCTCATGGTGGTGCTGTGATTGACGGCTTTCCTGCTATTGTATCGGGTTGACTTGTGAAGAGTGTGCTGGTTCCCCGACCGGCCACAGCTTTATATACAGCCGCCAGGTGGCCAGCCGAGCGCTTGGAATGCATTGGAGAGGGTGGTGTGTGGGTTGGGTGTGTGTGTGGGGGGGGGGGGCGGATGGTGTTAGGGAGGTGGTGGTGGTGGGGGGGGGGGGGGGGGGGGGAGGCGTAAGCTTGCGTTGCAGATTAAGCGTGTTATAGCAAGTTGGATCGAGTTTGTTTGTTTGTTGTCTTACATCCTAGCAACATCTAAGGTCATATAATCAATGCTAGCAATTTACGTTTGTTGTTGTTTTACGTCCTAGCAACATCTAAGGTCATATCAGGACTAGTATCGACTTATGATTGTTTGTTGTTGTTTTATGTCCTAGCAGCATCTAAGGTCATATCAGGACTGGTAGCGACTTATGTTGGTTTGTTGTTGTTTTACGTCATAGCAACATCTAAAGTCAGATCAGGACTGCTTCGCAACTTATGTTTGTTGTTGTTTTACATCCTAGCAACATCTAAGGTCATATCAGGACTGGTAGCAACTTATGATTGTTTGTTGTTGTTTTATGTCCTAGCAGCATCTAAGGTCATATCAGGACTGGTATCGACTTATGTTGGTTTGTTGTTGTTTTACGTCATAGCAACATCTAAAGTCAGATCAGGACTGCTTCGCAACTTATGTTTGTTGTTGTTTTACATCCTAGCAACATCTAAGGTCATATCAGGACTGGTAGCGATTTATGATTGGTTGTTGTTGTTTTATGTCCTAGCAGCATCTAAGGTCATATCAGGACTGGTATCGACTTATGTTGGTTTGTTGTTGTTTTACGTCATAGCAACATCTAAAGTCAGATCAGGACTGCTTCGCAACTTATGTTTGTTGTTGTTTTACATCCTAGCAACATCTAAGGTCATATCAGGACTGGTAGCAACTTATGATTGTTTGTTGTTGTTTTATGTCCTAGCAGCATCTAAGGTCATATCAGGACTGGTATTGACTTATGTTGGTTTGTTGTTGTTTTACATCATAGCAACATCTAAAGTCAGATCAGGACTGCTTCGCAACTTATGTTTGTTGTTGTTTTACATCCTAGCAACATCCAAGGTCATATCAGGACTGGTATCGACTTATGATTGTTTGTTGTTGTTTTATGTCCTAGCAGCATCTAAGGTCATATCAGGACTGGTTTCGACTTATGTTGGTTTGTTGTTGTTTTACGTCATAGCAACATCTAAAGTCAGATCAGGACTGCTTCGTAACTTATGTTTGTTGTTGTTTTACATCCTAGCAACATCTAAGGTCATATCAGGACTGGTAGCAACTTATGATTGTTTGTTGTTGTTTTATGTCCTAGCAGCATCTAAGGTCATATCAGGACTGGTATCGACTTATGTTGGTTTGTTGTTGTTTTACGTCATAGCAACATCTAAAGTCAGATCAGGACTGCTTCGCAACTTATGTTTGTTGTTGTTTTACATCCTAGCAACATCTAAGGTCATATCAGGACTGGTAGCAACTCATGATTGTTTGTTGTTGTTTTATGTCCTAGCAGCATCTAAGGTCATATCAGGACTGGTATCGACTTATGTTTGTTTGTTGTTGTTTTACGACCTAGCAACATCTAAGGTCATATCAGGACGGGTAGCGACTTGTGACTGGGCGCACCCATGGTGACTTTATAGTGCTGCCCCACTGGGAAACCAGACCGGCGGCACCATGACCCTATATTCCAAACATCCTCATCACCCTGATATCGTGCTAACCAGTCCCTGTCATATCCTATTCCACTGGGTTCGGTGGCCGACTCGGTAGAGTGCAGGCTTCCCGTGCGGAAGATCGGGAGTTCAATTCCCGGTCGAGTCAAACCAATGACTTAAGAAAATTGATAGTTGTTGCTTCCTAGCCTGGCACTCAGCATTACTGGGATAGGGAAAGGACTGGTTAGTTCATTATCAGAGTAATATGATTGAGTGGGAAATCGGGTCATGGTGCTGGTGGCCTGGTATCCCAGTGGGGAAGCACTATAAATTCACCATGAGTGCGCACTGCCACAAGTCGGTACCCGTCCCGATATAAGCTTATGCACTACATAGCTTTATTACATGCGATAACGGGTTTATTACTATCCATATATATATATATATATATATATATATATATATATATATATATATATATACAGCAAAACCTCTCTAGCCGATCACCTCCATATATAGAGTAAAACACTCTAACCAACGACCTCCACAGATCGACCACTTCCCTATATCGATCGCTTTATTTGGGTCCCAACAATACCATTGTAACCATATTCTAATTCCCTAAACCGACCACCTTCCAAAATGGATCACTTAAAGTCGGTCCCAAGATCGGTCGATTTAGAGAGGTTTTACTGTATATATATATTTATATTGATCAGCTATTAACTGAGGATTAAGGCGGGAATGCTCACATTCCCTGGCCTCATGCCATACATTACATAATACATCACTAACAAAGTAAGCATGCAGCAGTGACCACAGGGTGCTCCCAGTCTTGTACACAATATCAATATAATTATATATATATTAATATATAAAAAGCACACAGGCACCCAACCTATTTATATTCAAATAACAGATTATATCTCACACATATATATATATATATACAAGATGTTGTTTGGTGTTTTACATCCTAGGAACATCTAATGTCATATCAGGATGGGTACCGACTTATGACAGTGCGCACTCATGGCGAGTTTTTGGTGCTGCCCCACTGGGAAATCAGGCCAACGGTACCATGACCTGATATCCCACACAGTCACATTATTCAGATACTGTGCAAACCAGTCCTTGTCATATCCTATTAAAGCCGAGCACCAGGCTAGGTAGTGACAAGTATCAATTTTATAAGTCATTGGTTTGACTCGGCTGGGATTCGAACTCCCGAGCTTCTACAAGGGAAACCTGCACTCTACCGATTAGGCCACTGAGTATTGCACCGCGTCGGCTACAAAGAAGTATGCGGTGTATAACGTATTATGTGAGTATAAAAAACGAAGGGAATTGTTTCCTTATATTATATTACTTGATACCATTGTTATTCTCCATAAGACTCCTCACTTGACCGGTGGCGCCTACTGCGCTCACCCCCACCCGCCACCTGGTGCCGACATTGTCAGTTGCACTGGAGGATAATATGTATAATATATGTGTATATATGCATCTGACGATCCGAGCGGGTCTGGCAGCGGTAGTGACCAGACGCAGCTGGTATCCGGGTGGCCAGGAGCCACTCACAGGTGGCACCCTAGTGGTAGAGGCAGGAACTAAACCCTTATGGAGTAGTACAGTAGGTAATAACTAAGTCCTATGACAGTAGTACAGTAGGTAAAACAGTCCATGAGTAGTACAGTAGGTAATAACTAATATAGAGAGAACTGATAAGTGATAGTGTCCTTGTTTATATTCCCATAATAGAATATAGAGCACATATAGATGTATATATAATACATACGTATATATGTATGTATAGGTTATACTTAATATAGAAATAACTGAGATGAGGAGTGTCCTTGTTTATACTCCCATAATGCAGTATAGTGCATTATGCCTATAATACTTATAAAGCGATCATTCAAGTCCATATAATGCGATTGCGGGAAAAGTCGGGGTCACACTAAATTGGAGTTGAGTTTACTGAATTACCATTGAATTAAGGAATTCTTGATCCTACAAATCATCACGTTGTATCCGAATTTGTGTTAAATCAGGCCGCCTTATAACAGGGTTTCACTGTACAGTAAAACCTCTCTAACCGATGATCTCCACTGATCAACCACTCCTCTATATCGAGCGCTTTATTTGTGTCCCAAACGATCAACCATGCAATACCATTGTAATGCTGAAAAAAAAATCACTAAACCGATAACCTCCTTAAATGTACCACTTAAAGTCGGTTCCATGGTCAGTCGATTTAGAGAGGTTTTATTGTATATCTATGTATATTTCTGGATCTGTACAAATCTGGCCACCCCACGCAACCTGCTCAAACACCCATAATTCACGACATGGCAACACAAGGATGGTATATATCGGTTTTATTTCGACATGTTACGGTTATCATTTAATCAGGTCAAATAGACATGCCCCTCGCCTTCTTCATACTCGATTAACATGACCCGGACGATTCGGGTCACCCGAGTTGCTAGAATTTCAAATCGAACACCGCGAGTGGAGTTGACAAATACATGTGCCGTGTGCAAAACGACCCGACCCCAGTAACCCACCTCTTGGCTGGAGTTTGCTAGGAACGATGACGTCACATTTGTACTGGTGCCATTCTGCAGGATAATAGTACCAGTCCTACATGTTTTTTTTTATAATAACACAGATTAATGAAATGGTAATATAACTAAACTATGCCGTCATAAAATACTTTAAATCATATTTTGCTGTAGTTATATCGGTTATTAATAAAAAAAAAAAGTTTGGGATTAAGCCACCATTTTTTTCACCCCGAGCGTGGAGAAGCGTATTCAATTATTTGACCCGAGTCTGTAGGATGTGCGCATGCACCAAAAAGTGGCTCGGGTGACCCGAGTTGATTAATCGATTACGCCCAGACACTCCTTCCCCCACCCCCTCCGCCGTGAGTTCCCCCAGGGATCGTTTTCCCAGGCGGACTGGACTCAAACCCCCAAACCACACAAGTCCTTCCCCTTCCCATCGATGTGTGTGGGTGGGGGAAATTTGCTGAGCTGCTCAGGGTTCGGTGACTGGCGGGGATGTGGCAGCATCCCTCCGCGTGTGGGTATGGGTCACGTGATGATGTTTTGGCGGGCTACCTTACAATTCAGGGGCCGTCTCAGAGACGCCTCGGCGATGTCTCAGCGATGCTTTTTGGCCTATTTCCGTTCAGGGTGCGTCTCGGCGACGTCTCGGAGACGCCTCCCTTTTCATTCTGGAGCTGAAAGGCACCTCGAAAATGGCTGCTGCATTCAGTGCTTTCAGCCAATGACAGCACATCCTTTCCATTGCAAATGGCCGCCGCCTATGGGGGTGGCCATTTTCGAGACAACAAACTGCTTTTGCCATTCAGACTAGCATGAAGTCATGGCCATCTCTGAGGCGCCTCCGAGACGGAGCCTGAACGCGGCCCTGGGCGCCCCCAGCATTGATCGTTAGTTTGTGAATTGTCCACAAGGTGGCTCCACCGTATGTCAGTGGCCGCTCTGCTTGAAGCTGCAAAGTCCGTTGAAACATCAAATTTTCAAAACCAAAACAAATATTTAGATTTTATTCTACACATCTAACTTACATACTGATGCACTTATTAAGCATCCGTTGCTACATAGAAGGGAATACTGAGGTAATTTAATAGAATCTGTTACTGCAGAAGCCTATGGTCTCAGAGTTTTGGCATGCTTGCCAACATTAATTTTACATGCTTGCACTTCAAATATCTAGGCACTCGGACTAGTGTTAGAGCCATAGCCAGAGTCAGTTTTATTATTTTATTCATGTTTTTATTTATATCCTATGGTTAATGACATATGTAGAAATAGAAAATGGGTAGGGTTAATCAGATATTGGTTATATATTTCTTTGAAACAAGTTTTTGTTGACACATTTGACATTTAGTTATTTAGAACAAGAATTAGTTATGTCTAATCAATGGTGATGTAAACATCAGCCTGTACAGTGACTGAAATTGCATGTTTTTTTAGCTCAAAATGCTTAATTATGGAGAGTTGTTTCTTAAACATATTCATTATATTATTATATTGCATCCTTCCATCCATGTTTGTGCCAAATTGTGATGTATTTCTATTTATTTTGAATAAAATGCCAGTTCTGCCCTACACGTATCGGTAAACTCGATGGCTGTACGCCTTTGCTTTGCTCCCAATGCCGTTTTCAGCGCATGAGCAGTCGGAACCGTGATGTAGTCTATCAGTAAGTAATCAAGCAGCGTAGAATTGTCGCGTGAATGCACGTGAAAACACCAGTCAGGGATAACTTGCGCGCATGGGGACGCGGTGGCTGAATAGGTAGAGCGCAGGCTTCCATGCGGAAGGTCAGGAGTTCGAATCCCAGCCGAGTCAAACGAATGACTTATAAAATTGATATTTGTCGCTACCTAGTGTGGCACTCACCATTAATAGGATAGATAGGATAGGACAAAGACTGGTTAGCACAGAATCAGGATAATGTGACTGTGTGGGATATATTGGGTCATGGTGCCAGTGGCCTTGGTCATCCAGTGGGACAGCACGTTAAAGCTGCCATGAGTATTCAGTCGCAAGTCGGTACACATCCTGATATGACCTTAGATGTTGCCAGGATGTAAAACACAAACAAACAAACACTAAGCAAGAGTCTGTGAACCAGCAGCAAGCAGCTATGCCTCCTGGCGGCGGGTTTGAGCATACAATTTCACAAGGAATAGGTGGCGCCATCTAAAGTCTTACTTTGTCATTCTTTCATATATGGTCTCATGTTACCTCTGTCATTTTCACTCTCACTCGCTCCTTTTCTCACCTAACCCGCTATCGCTCTCTGCTCTCCATCTCTCTCGGTGATACGTCCTTACTCTTTTACTCTCACCCTTTCACCCTATATTCTCTCGTACTCTTGCTGTCTTTCTTACTCTCTATCTTGCTCTCTCTTGCTCGCACTTGTTTTCTATTGCTCTCCTTTACTTATTCTCTCGTACCATATCTTCCGCTATCTTAGCCTCTATTGCCCCCCATTCCCTCTCGTGCCCTCTATTTCTCTCTTACCCTCTCGTACCATATTTTGCCCTCTCATATCCTCTCTTATCCTCTTCTTGGAACTCTGTTGGCCTCTGTTTCGATACCTTACTCTCTCTTACGCTCTCTTACTCTCTCACTTTCTCTTACCCTCTCTTACGTTATTTTTAATCTCTCTCACTTTCTCTGACATTCTCTGACATTCTCTCGGTTTCTCTGACATTCTCTCGGTTTCTCTGACATTCTCTCGGTTTCTCTGACATTCTCTCGGTTTCTCTGACATTCTCTCGCTTTCTCTGGCATTCTCTGACATTCTCTGACATTCACTGACATTCACTGACATTCTCTGACATTCACTGACATTCACTGACATTCACTGACATTCTCTGACATTCTCTGACATTCACTGACATTCACTGACACTCTCTGACACTCTCTGACATTCCCTGACATTCCCTAACATTCCCTGACATTCCCTGACATTCCCTGGCTTTCCGTGGCTTTCTCTGGCTTTCTCTGGCTTTCTCTGGCTTTCTCTGGCTTTCTCTGGCTTTCTCTGGCTCTCTCTGGCTCTCTCTGGCTCTCTCTTGCTCTCTCTTGCTCTCTCTTGCTCTCTTGCTCTCTCTTACTTTCCCTTACTTTCCCTTACTTTCTGTTAACGTCGTCTGCACTAATCACAATGCCACAAGGCACAGAATGTCATCTGCACTCATCATAATGCAACAAGGCACATAATGTCATCTGTACTAATCACAATGCAGGCACAGAATGTCATCTGCCCTAATCACAATGCTACAAAGCACAGAATGTCGACTGCGCTAACCCCAATGCTACAAGACAGTGAATGAATGAATGGCCAACAAAAAACACACAAATATTATTCACATTCGCCACAATCTGAGTTCCTGGTTAAAAACCCTCTTAAGTCCGTGGAATGTCGAACGCCGCGTGTATTCCAGCCACACTTGGTTCGATGCCAGTCTCTTCCGTCATGTCCTTCAGTCCCTGGTTCCATGCCAGCCTCTTCCATCATGTCCTTCAGTCCTTGGTTCGATGCCAGTCTCTTCCGTCATGTCCTTCAGTCCCTGGTTCCATGCCAGCCTCTTCCATCATGTCCTTCAGTCCCTGGTTCGATGCCAGTCTCTTCCGTCATGTCCTTCAGTCCCTGGTTCGATGCCAGTCTCTTCCGTCATTTCCTTCAGTCCCTGGTTCGATGCCAGCCTCTTCCGTCATGTCCTTCAGTCTCCAATCTCCGGCACCTCACTCCTATTGGTGATTCCTCATCATATTTGGCTGGTGAGAAAATGGGGAAAAGATCGGGGTGGGGTGGAGGGAGGGGGAAGGGGAGAGATGGACGGACACCAGGTCACGTGAGACCTTGTTGTTATTGGCCATTCCAAAGGTGCGCGCTCATCCGGATGTTGTCGGCGTGGGAGTGGATTTGTTTCATAACGCCCCTACACTGCACTAAAGGCCGTCTCAGATTAACTGGGAATTTTGTTTGATTTGGTTGAATCTGGTTTATTCGTTGAATGATATATCTCTTCTTTAATTTTTTTTTTTTTTTATAGCGCTGGCGTTCCAGTCGTACCGTAAAAAGTGCTGGGGGAAATAAATTAAATTATCAATTGAAATAGTGAACTGTGTAGAATTGTAGGTGGGTGATACAAGTGTTTATATGGAAGGTGAATGTATATTATACGCTACATGGCATTGCATTGTTCCAAAAAGTAATATTTGCTCTATAATCTAACATGAATAACCAATACTTAGGGCCGACCCGCAAAATAGGATTTAAAGTATTTTATGATTGCGCGTGTATTTTTTTTACTCCACTCACGGTGTCAATTTGAAATTCTAGCAACTCTGGTGACCCGAGTGGGAGTTCTGATAATCGAATACGCTCATCGTTTCCGCAGAATAGACTATTAATATTGCATTTGTGCATCCATGTTTATGCCAAATTGTTCTTTATTTCTATTAATTTTGAATAAAATCAATGCTTTGCACTGTGTTACTAGTATATTATTAACCAATGGCTGTCGTCAAACCACTTTGCTGCGTAGCGAAGTTCGACGATCTATTTCCATTTCCATTTGCTGGATTTTGATTATTCAACATGAGTATATAAATGGTGGCACCCAAATAGGGCTATTTCCATTTCAGGTTGCTGGATTTTGGTCAATTCATTTTCCCCCTCTATGAGTACGAGTATTGTTTCTGTATATATATATATACACATGTTAGTCATTAGCCTCCCCGTTGGGGGGGTCGGTATTATGGGAATATAAACAAGGACACTACCACTTATCAGTTCCATTCTCTATATTATCTATTATCCTACTGTCACAGGAGTTAGTTCCTGCTTCTGCTACACCGGCGCCACCTGTGAGTGGCTCCTGGCCACCCTGACACCAGCTGCGTCTGGTCACTACCGCCTCCAGACCTATCCGGACAGTCAGATTTGAAAATACATTGAGTAAATATCCATTGCATACCTACAGAATAGATAGTAAAATCAGTGGAGTTAATTAAAAGTGAATATGCTGGTAAATTGTGAATAACTGCATGAATATATCTGTGTATATAACTTATGGTAAGGATTTCTGTACATTGAAGGGCAACAGTATTTTTGAAGATTCATACTGCCTATCATGGATAAGTCTGAATAGACTTGTTTTCACCATTAGACAATTGGTGGATAGAAAGCCTGAGCGTACACTTTTACCAACCCAAGGCATTTTTAACCACCCACACCACATAGACACGGTCTGAGAGCACCTGGTCTTTGCTGATGCTGTAAGTTATACAAAGCAGTGGAAATCCAAATTGGCAGAGGTGACGGCACGGGGAACACATAAAGGATATCCATGTTGAACAGAATAACAGTTGTTAGTGAGGGGGGGGGGATATATCTATAAGCCACTGCGGCAACATAAGGATAGACAAACAAACAGGGTTGGGCTGAGTTCATTTATTTTTATCTCTGGCGGAACTAAATGTGCCCCACCTAAAAAAGGAAAATAGTAGCAGAAGTGAGACCGTTTCAGTGATATTTCCGCGCGACACAGGTAGCGCCCCATACACGCACGCATAAACAAGGTAGGTGCGCGACTCTTAATACTAGATATCGAAGAACACATACAATAATAATAATAATTAACCTTGGATTTAGCTTCGTTCTTTATATTATTATAATCCATTATAATACACATAAGCCACTACGGCAACATAAGGATAGACAAACAAACAGGGTTGGGCTGAGTTCATTTATTTTTATCTCTGGCAGAACTAAATGTGCCATAAGACCCAGACGGGTCCCTCCAACCCAACTCTGCTTAATTTTTATCAGCTAATTTAGCTGCGACTTTCATATCATTCAAGATACGTAGCGTCAGTTTTTTTTTTAAGTACTGGAACACAGCATTACTGGTCCAGTCGCCCCTGGTTCGGATCTCCTCCAATGTAGCCCCACATATAGACAGGTACGTACATCCCCCCCCTGCACAAAGAATGAGATGATAACTGTTCAATATCGAGGCCTGCAAAGCCTCCAAACAACTTTAGGGTAGATTGATATACTTTATATGTTAACGGTGAACTTCCACCTTCATCATTTGGTAATAGAAAAGCGGGAGAGTCATTAGCGGCCGGCCGTTCAGCAAAGTGTCTTTCCGTCCAATGGACAGCACATAAATCCAAATCAGGACATCTGGCAACTGGGATGTCCAGAGTCCGTTCCTGAAATTGTATTGTTTTAGATCTGCGGAGTTTTATCAACATACCCCATGGGAAGAATTTAAAATCCTTCCGCAAAAGCACGGAATCCGAAAAGGTTACGTTCGATTTTCTTAGAAGGCCCCTGAAACTGCATAGGACCACCGCCCGCCATGCAATATGTCACGAATTCAAAGTGAGATAAGAGAAAATATGCCTTAGCATATCAGGTAGCAATGGCATTGATTGCCTAGGCATGTCCCCTAACTGCCTGCGAATGCCCCGCAGGGTAGATGATAATATAAAGTCGGAATAATCTATCTGATCTGAACCCTGTTCTTTCAGAAAAAAGTTCAAACCACTCAAATAATTAATTATCGATGAATATTTTAACGTTCTTGCTAGCCATGTCGCATATAGCGCTATTTGCATCGAACTACAAGGAATAGGAGCATGTGTCTCTGAGAATTCTCCTACAAAGGAAAAATACTTATTGACTTGCACAGCCCTAGTAGACAGGGAGTTGGGCGCGTAGCATTTCCGTTGGAAATTCCTCTGCTCTGCTCTAAGCTTTACGACCTCTGTAAAGAAAACGGATGTTTGAATAAACCATTACAACACAGTGTTTTATATGGGTCTGATTCATCGATAACTTTCTCCATACCCTTGGTATCAAGCCTGCTCAAGGAATCTGTTATTACATTCGACTCACTGCTTATGTGTACAGCGGTGAACACAAAATTATATTCAATGGACATCCAGAACAGTCTTCTTAAGTAGTACATAATTAATTTGCATCTAGATCTTCCAGTGCATAGTGCCGCTTCCACAGTGGCACTGTCTGTGATGAATACTAATGAGGACCCACCCCAACTAGGACCCCATTTTTTCACAGCTGCGTACACCGCCCACATTTCTTGCGAGTTAATATGGGACGTTCTAATCTCATTATCTGGCTGATCGTAATGGTGACCAACGGTCCCCCTCAGAGATTTTGATAGCGTCGGGTCAAAACAGCCTACTAGCCAATCAGTGTTATACAGCGCCCCGTAGCCCCACTTACTAGCATCACTATAGACAGCCTGTACCAGAGAAAATTTACCTAACATTAAAGCAGTACCATTGAACCTTCTCGCAAAATCAATCCACCATTGGATATCTTCTCTGAACCCCGCATTTAAGCGAATTTTATAATAAGGCTTTCTTACTGTCCCCATTAAGTCATAGACCCGACGAGAAAATGTTCGCCCACCACGCACTACTTTGGCGCAGTGGGCTAACATTCCGCCTAGCCTCTCTACTTCCTTCCTTGTAGCTTTCTTCCTGTCCTTAAATGATAATAATATTTCACGTAGTTTATCTAGTTTATCTAGTGGTAGAGTTAACTCCAATTTAATAGAGTCTATCAGGATGCCAAGAAATCTTATATTTGTAGCAGGGGAAATCAGTTTCTTGTAACTTAGGTAGAAACCAATACAACGTAATATAGCAATTAGTTTAATCTGCTGCTCTTGAGCTTTGTCCCAGTTTGGGGCAACAATGCAGAAATCATCGAGGTAGTTCACAATACTGTTAACGCCCTCCCTAACAGCACATCTGCAAATGAAGTCTGATATTTTAGAAAAAACAAAGGGACTGGAAGAGAGACCCATGCACAATCTATTATCCAGCATGTATGTAGGCTCCCCTCCCTGGATATTAAAATCCCATATTAAACCCTGCTTCTGCCTATCTGTCGGGTGGATTGCTACCGCGCGATAAGCATCCTTCAAGTCCACAGTGGCAAGGTAATCTCCTTGGTTCAACACATCTACCACATCATCGACACTCTTGTAGTGAGATTTATTGGATACTTTTCAGTGAACTCGTTAATTGAACTGCCTTTTGGCCTGCTGCAATCTATTATGCCCCTCCCGCCCACCTCTTTCGGTATACAGAATATATTATGTACACACTGTGGCGTCTGTTCGGTTAGGGAAATTATACTTTGATTAATCTCGGATTCTAATTTCTTTGTTATTATATTTCTAAAACTCGGGTTGTCAATTCTTTTCAATTTTGTATTATATTGTATAACACAGTCACTATTAGTGACATGGAACCCGAAAACGACTCCCCAAAGGATATATATCCAGTCCGGGTCAGTGTCGCCTCGCAGAAACAGTTCGCATATTACCCGACACGGTTTTAGCTGTACTATGTTGTCGGCTATATAATGACTGCACAGGCATTTACCTTTAATACAATCACTAGCTACTTCAATTATAGTAGCCTCAGCACTGGGTACCTCTCTAATGTGAAATTTCCAACAACGACCCTCCACTGTCTCGACATAGAAACTATCTTCCTTACTTGTAGTACCGATATATATCCAATCTGCAATACTGCTAACCTGGCTAGATGCATTATCCTCAGTATCCTCTAGACCCTTATTAGGATTGTCCGGACAACTATGTCGAGAATTAATTTGCTCCCTAATAGCACATGTAGCATTTTCAGTACGGTGTTCAACCTGATTTGCATGCATTCTGTCAACCTGGCTAATATAAGTGGGCGCGCCTTTGGCGCCCCATAACGAACGACGACCTAATTGGCATGTTAACTCAATAGGGCAGTCGGCCAAATCGTCAATAGCACATGTGACATTCTTTAGATTGCAATTTAGTTGACTGTAAGGCAAGGCATCATTTGACAATACACTCTCACATTTACAATTATCTGGAACAACAGTGAAACATTGATTATTCTCGAGCTTGTTACAAGTCGTATGGTGTGTCGTCGAGTGCAGTTCGGCAATTATAACAGCCGCACTATCACAATTTTCTCCCACCTGTGGTGAGCTAGGCGCGTCTTGAACACTATTTATACAATTTAAATTGGTAACAATGTCACACTTGTTATGTTTCGAAGCACTGTATTTCTTTGCCTTGGCATTAATTCGTCAATCTTTTGAACATGTGTATTTTTTGTGATTCTTGCTCCCGCATTTCGCGCACCAATGCCCAAAGTTACACACATCCTCACTCCTACTGCAACCGGCCTCTTTATTCCACCTAAAGCAACCTAATTTACCATCTTTAGTATAAGTGTTCGTGTTCGTCTTACGCGCCCCAAAGCTTGCTGCCGGCTTTTTGGTGCGCATGTTGTGCACCCCATAGTGGAACATGCACAGCCCTGTATTTCCACTTCCAAAAGCTGCAAAGCCTTCCACCTCTGCTAATTTTCTGATATCCTTGTCATACTCGACATGAGTAGTATCAAGGAAGTCGTTTTGCCTAGCACGGGAAGCCATAAAGCATACATGTTCAAGAAAAGCTTTGTAGTCCTTAACTGTCAAGCTCTGAATATCTAGGCACCAGCGAATGGACGCAGTAATTAGCTTGTAGCAATTTAATTTTTTTACTTCTTTACCTAGTACTGCATAGCGCCTGAGCGTCCACTTACTTCTGCGCCTTCTCGTGCTGCTGCTGCTCCTACTCCTTGAATCCGAAGGCGTTCGTCTGCGCCTTCTTGTCCTGGACCTGTGACGAGTTCCTGCCCTTCCGTACTCTGAATGGACGTTCATGGCGGCCCCCGCCACCATCGATGTACCGGCGGTACCGGTCGTCCCCCTGTCGTCCAATATGGCCGCCGTCGTGCGACCTGAATATTCGTCTACGCCCTGAAGTCGACCCTCCTTCCGTCGCCTCATCTCGTCTCGTTGTTGTGTCAGCTCTTCTACTCGCTCTTCTAACGACAAGTCACTAATTTCTTTTAACATTATTTTCTCCTGCTCTTCCAACGTGACAGAAGACATTTTAGCTGTTAACTCAGGTGAATTATCCCGAGAGTCCGAGTCAGATATTTGTGCTTCTTCTGCGGCTGCTCTTCCTCGTGTTACTCGTTCAGGCATAGTCTGCTTCCCTTTCCTCCTTCCTCTTTTCTTTTTACAACTCTTCTCTACCTTATGCGACAAACCACATGCGTCACAATACGGCATGTCACGAATGTATGGTAGTCTTGAACAGCAGCACACACAACCTCTCAGAAGGAAAATAGTAGCAGAAGTGAGACCGTTTCAGTGATATTTCCGCGCGACACAGGTAGCGCCCCATACACGCGCGCATAAACAAGGTAGGTGCGCGACTCTTAATACTAGATATCGAAGAACACATACAATAATAATAATAATTAACCTTGGATTTAGCTTCGTTCTTTATATTATTATAATCCATTATAATACACATAATGTGCTTTTTATCGCAATGCTGTTTGTGGTAGTTCAATGAGAAATGGTTAATGTTTGATATTGCATGACCTGGTGAGGGGATGGGAACCCGGAGATTGCAGTGGGGACGTCAATCAATCAATCAATAGTTCAGTCCTCTAGTCGAGGGTTGGATGCAATGGTTCTCCACTTGTCCCGATGGTGTGCTGTTCTGATAGACTGTGAATAATTCAAGCCTGTCCACTGTGAAATATTTGTAAACCATGATGTTCTTGGTCTCCCTCTCCCTCTGCTGCCATTCACCTTCCCTTCCAACAATGTATGGTATAGTGAACTGTGAGTGTGTATTGCTTGTTGAAAGAAGTGTTGTGATGGTGGTGGCGGGAGGAATTTGACTTGTTCTTTTTAGGTGACTCATATACCAGATATCAATTGATATTTAATTACACTGGAATAAAGTTCACGGATAAATATTGTGTTTAGATATACAGAAAGATGATATATTATATGTAAATAATTATATACATATAGGGGCTTACACATATATATATCAATAGATAGACATATTTTTATATGTGATGTATAACGTATTAGGCGAGTATAAAGATTCGCAAAGTAATATTACTTTTATTATTATTATTATTATTGCTACCCTCGGTAAGATACACCACTGTACCGGTGGCGCCATCTTGCCCACCTTGCCTCCCCCGGATGTTGACCAGTGTTAGTCCCACTGGAGGATTTTTTTCTATGTATATATATGTAGGCTGAAGGGAGGCAACGACTAGGTATGGGCGATAACTGATTCTAGTTATTCTGGTAGCAGGCCGAGTGCTGGGCAACCGCAGTGACCAGTGTCCAGTGCAGCCCGACACAGGCGCTGCACGCGCCCCTGGCGTCGAACCCGGGAACCACAGTGGTAGCGGGCCGAATAGATATATTTGTATATCTATATATAGGTATATATATATATATATATTTATACATATATATATATATATACCAGCTTCCGTCCTATATGATACGCGATGAAGGGGGAAGAGGAGGCGGGGGTGGAAAAAGAGCACTTTATTCAGGAGTGCGAGAACATAGAGGATAATACAGGGCAATGAGTCAGTGAATAAAGTACAATAAGCAAGTCAGGAACATAGAGGATAATATAGGGAACTACAGATAGCTTGATCTAGCAAACATGTCTAGATTGTCCCTATCTAGTATAACACACAGTTTTTTATATTTTAATAACACATACAGAAATACCGAAAACGGAACTTAAGCCTGTGACACTCGGCCAATAACTTAAGACTGTTGGGAGGGTGGGTGGTAAGGAATTCTGTGTCAGTTGACTGTTGTCTGTTTGAGCTCAAGCGAATAACTGACTAATCTGATGCGAAGGAATACCACAATGCCTACGTTACTAAGAGAGTTTGTATTTGTTATTACGTTACATATAGGGGCTTACACATATGGTACGCATGTACTGCCCCCGAAGTCCAGGTGCCCTGGGCCATAATGTCAGGGAGCAGGACCCCCGCACGCTGCCAGGCCTGGGCAGCGCCTCGCCGGAGGCTGTGGAGCATGAAGGCATCGGGGCCGACATGGCCATGGCCTGGAGGGCGCCGCGGAGGATGGCTGTGAGCGTCCGATGGTCTAGAGGTCCGGGTTGTAGGGGAAGTCATCGTGGCGGGGATGGAGGTAGGTTAGACCGAGGCGGGAAACCTCCGTCCAGGCGACCTCGGCCCAGGGTCCGGCGAGGTGGGCGGCGCTGAGGGTGTCCGCGAGGATGAGGTCGGCCCTGGGCTTGTGCAGGATTGAGAGGGTGAAGGAGCCCGCGGCCGCCATCAGCCAGAGCTCGCGGGCGCACGTCCCGAGGGTGGCATCGTGGGCACGGCCAGACTCCAGGGAGGCGGCGGAGGCCATGTTGTCGGTGTTAACAACCACGGTGGCCCCCGCCACATCCTCAGGAAGGAGCGTCTGGGGGACCACGATGATGTTCACCGCCTCGAGCTCATGGATCGCCGGGAAGCGCGCCCGGAACCCCTCAGAGTACCCTCGGGCGTAACAGCCCGTCGGCGAGTAGGCCCCGCTGCCGTTGAGGCAAGAGTCGCACTCTATGACCAAGCGGCGGACCTCAGGGGCGCGGAGGAGGTGGAGGCCGTTCGAGGTGCAGACATGGTGCACAAACCACCTGAGGTCATGGCGGGCCTCCTCCCCGAGGGTGAGGGAGGCGGCGCCGTAGCAGCTGCGCAGGGCCGCGAGGAGGCGGCCCATGAACGGCCCAAGAATGCAGCTGCCGACATGGTTGAGGCGGCTGAGGATACTCCGGAGCTCACGGCGGCCGAGGGTGGGGTGGGCCTCGCAGTCGACGACGAGATCCTTGACTTTGACAGGTGCGAGCCGGATCGTCATCGCCTCGCTGTCGAGGGCGAATCCGAGCCAGGTGAGGTGGACCGCCGGCGGGTGGCACTTCCCGGGGGCGACCTGGTGGGCCCTCAGGTAGGAGCGCTCGCACCCGACAAAGCGGGGGGGGACGGGGGGGGGGGGGAGGAGGGGCGGGGAGAGGGGCGCCAAACTCGGCGGCGCTGGCTGGGGCACGAGGTAGGGGAGAGGGTAGGGGGGGGCGTGGGGGGGTGGAATCCGGGGGAGGCGGTCGATATATGCGGTGTCGCGATGTAGGCCCAGCTCGCTCCCGCTACCGCCGCGGCCCATCGGCGAGGGCTGGCGAGGGCCCCCCCGCCCCTACCCCTCCCGGGGGGGCAGCGGAGGGGGAGGGGGAGGGGGAGGGCTAGGGCGGGGGGGTGGTGGTGGTGAGGGGGGTGAGATCTGACGAGGTGGAGGGTGGAGGGGGGGTGAGCACATGTGCCGGGTTCGGCGGCTCGCCGGGGGGGTGGTGTAACCGAGCCGGGCATCTGAGGGGTCGGCGGCGTCAGGGGGGCTGGCGACTTCCGGGGGTTGACCGGTGGCATCTGGGGTGACAGGGGTGTCTGGGGTGGTGGGTGCTGTTATGACGTCTGTTATGACGTGGCCGGTGTGAGGATGAGGGGCGGCGCGTGGGTGTGAAGCGGCCCCCTGGGGGGCGGCGGTGGCATGTGGCCGGCAACGGTCCACCGCTGGAGGGACGAGGCTGCGGTCTCGGGGGGCCCAGGGCTGCGGCCATCTGGGTGGGCGTTATGCCGCCGGCAGACTAAAAAGCCGCCATGGGGCCAGCCGCCAGGGCGCGCTCGCGGGTGCGCTTCGTCTAGCACACCGCCTCACTGTGCGCCATGAGGATGCGCCTCATGTTGACGCAATACGCGCAGGTGTGGCGCCTCCAGGCGCCCTGGTCGCCCTGGGCCTCGCTGGCTGGCGCGAGGTGGCATGAGGCAGGGTCGCGGGTGTAGGGCGTGCGGCCGTCGGCCTGGGATGAACAGGGTTGGGTGTTCGGGCGGGGCACGTCGGCAGCCTGGGAGGATGAGGTGGAGGCGGCCATCAAGGGGCGGTGATGACCTCGAGGGGGACGGTGTTTATGGCCATTGGATTGCGCCATCCGTCCGGTATCCTACCATCCGTGATCCAGGTGAACACCATTTCTGAATATCTACGGACGGTAGGCCACGGATGTGTAATATTGTCCCTGAGCACGGTCAGGGTGTGGTGGGTGAGGCCCAGGATGGAGTCGGAGGGGAAAGAAGGGTGAGCCCCAACTATCTGCAGGGTGAGGCTGTACTCCTCCCTGGTGGCCTCCCCTTTCTTTACGGCCTTCCCCTCCGGCCCCCTCTGGACCAGGTCATGGGGGAAGATATAGTTGGATGGGATACCTTTACGGCGTCCCGTGTGGTGCGCCTCGGCCAACTCCAATATCTCGCGGACGGCTTCTGCGGCGGAGACTGGGGTGTGGTCGACGGACGTGTGCTGGGTGGGCACGGCAGAGGCGGCTGGGAGCATCGCGGGGGCGGCTGGAGGGGGCGCCGGTCTCCAGTGCTGGGCGTGTCATCGGTATAACGGAAGGAGGGGGCGCACAGCGGAGGCGGTGGGGTGGTAGAGGCTGTAAACGTCATCGCCTGCACGATGACGGCGAGGCGCTTGACAGACCCTGTGGTCTCCGCCGAGGTGATCCATTGCGCTGCCTCGGCATGGCGTCCTGAGGTGGAAGGCGTCGCGGAGGTGGAGTCCAGGGCGGGGGTGCCGGCGGATCTCCAAGTTCCCCGACGGCTGGCAGGGCGGCCTCGTCCGCGGGCACATGCTGGGGGTTTGTAGGTCGGGGATGCGGTGCTCCGGGAGGCGTGGTGGTCAGTCCGAGGGACGTCGTCTAGGCCAAAAAAAGATATGGCAGGGGAGCATGACGGGAGGAGAGCTGGAGGCGGAGTGGCTGGAGGCATCCAATCAATCAATTGGGATGTTTGTAACCTTATGACGGTTACCGGTTGCAGAACTGCAACATTGAGTAGAGAGGCTCCGATAAATCGGCCCAATCTGTGGTTGAAGACTTAACTTCGTAGAGGGAGTGTCGTAGAAGCTGGGGACATCTTCACAACGTAGTGACGGCGGGGCGTCGGGGCAGCAGCGAATCTCTTCGGTCTGGCATGTAGTTGAGCTGTAGGTGTGTGTAGTGAAGTATAGCACTTGAATCCGGTCAGCAGCAGGGGTTTGAGGAAGGCGGGCAAAGGTGGGAGCAGCGGTCGTTCCAGCAACAAGAACAAGACAGAGAAATTGTAATAGGTGAAGGGCCCCACCCAAGAACACAACTACCCTGGTCAGGGGAAGAAGTGTGCCTGGGAGAAATTGAAATGGGCAGAATCTAGGAAAGAGAAATGAGGAGAGTTGAGTCAAAGGACCGTGTCTATTTGCTCTATGGTGACCATCCAGCGAGCCATAGACACGGACAGAGTATGAGTAGAAAGTGAAAAGCCAGCGGGCTCCCCCTCCTGGAACTCTTTTTAGACATATCGAGGAGGAGCCGGGCCGGCGGAGAGGAGATAGAGAGAGGTGTGGACAGAGTGCGGTCCGGATAGCAAGTGGTGCTGGAGGCAGCTGCGCGCCCGGGTTATAAGGGTGGGATCCGGGGGGGGGGGGTGTTACATAACAGCCAACGGTCGCGGGAGGAAGGAGGAGAGGGGAGGGGGGCGGTAATCCTCCTCCGCCACGAATCAAACGCAATGCAAGCATTACAACCAATGCCATCTAGGGAAATAGTAGTTGATTTATATGGGTATATATATACCAGCTTCCCTCGTTCTATATAATGCTATATCGGGAGAGATTAGTTGATATATATGTATATTTATATGTGTATATATATACCAGCTTCCCACTTTCTATATAATTCCCCAAAGAAATATGTCAGAATGACCATATGTTTGATGTCCAATAGCCGATGATAAACATTAATGTACTCTAGAGGCGTCGTTAAATAAAAATTAAAATAAACGAAGCATTAACATTATGGCATAGATAACTGCATTTTCTATCACTATGCAAGCAGGACAATTTTTAGACAAAATCATTGTTAGATTAACTTAAACACACTTTTTTTTATTCTTCACTTCTACATTTCAATAGCTAAACTAAAGTCGCTCAGATACTATACTTTGAGAAGACACATAATTGCTTTGTCTGTTAGAATTGGTCACGTTCATGTTCATCATGTGTAATTCGTCACGCGGGAAAACTCCTTTCCTACCCGTTGCCAACGATGCTTTCTCCTGGCGCCCTCTCTCGGCGCTCTTAGTAACTAACCGCCCTGCGCGCCACCTAGCGTTTTCGCCCTACCCACCACCAGCCTGCTGACACCCTGACCTGATTTCCCACTCAGTCACATTATCCTGATACTGAGCGAACCAGTGCTTGTCCGATCCTATAATGCCGAGCGCCAGGCTAGGTAGTAACAAGTATCAATGTTATAAGTCCTTGTTTGACTCGGCCAGGTTTTGCTAACTCCCGACCTTCTACATGGAAAGCCTGCGCTGTACTGATTTGGTCACCACATGCGGTGAGTGAATGAATTATTGCAGGTGGTGCTATGCTGTTTCGACAATAAAAGATAAATTCAGAACGAGAAGTGTTTAAATATTATATTTTTTCATGGTTGCTTGTTTGACCATCACTTTTTACACAGAATCTAAACAAAGATCATAAGTAATTAAACAATTTTAAAATTGTGTCAGTAAGATTTCCTGACAATGTTTAAAAGCTCACAACCAGTGGGACGACACTAGGTGGCGAAAGAGGTGTTCGAGAGTAACACAGGGTGCAGCCACATGTCCACTTTGCGCTTGTAATCCCGGAACGCTACATCCACAGCGCCCTGCTCCCCAATCCACCTGTCGCCAGGTGAGTTGGGGTCGGGGTTATCGGACAGATGTTGATTAATCAGCGATGAATTACCACCAACACCGGCAGCAGCGGCGACAGTGGGATGACACTAGGTGGCGACAGAGGCATTCGAGAGTAACACAGGGTATGGCCACATGTCTACTTTGCGCTTGTAATCCCGGAACGCTACATCCACAGCGCCCTGCTCCCCAATCCACCTGTCGCCAGGCGAGTTGGGGTCGGGGTTATCGGACAGATGTTGATTAATCAGCAATGAATTATTACCGGCGGCAGCGGCTACACCTCCAGCTCCTCCTCCTCCTCCTCCACCAGACATCATCTTCCGATGGTTCTCAACGTAGCACTCCCAGCACTGGTACTTGTAGTGCACGATCTGCAACTTGTCCTTGGGCACGATCGCCGAGCTCCTGTTAACGGGGAAATGATTCAGTGACGTGGTGTACAGACAGCACTCGGGCCGCACTGCGCACTTCCCCCGGTTACTCGGCAACCACGAGTCGAAGTGAATGTACGCCTCGACCATCGTCATCGCAGGCCGCTGGATCCGCTTCGAAGTCCCCATCACCTTCGACTGAATGCAGATGGCTTCCGGCTCGGCGGTTCCGTCGCGCGATTTGAGCCACGGCTTGTCACCCATCAGCACGTCCTTAACAGTCCCACGCCGCTCGACGGGAAACACAAACTCGTCGACGTTGATGAAGAGCACGCGTGTGCATTTTCCACGCGTCTGCGCAAGCGCATGCGACATGGCGGCGAAGCGGGCGTTCGGCCAAGGCCAGTCGACGATTACGACGTTCAGATGCCGCCCAAGCACGGTTTGTGTTCCATCGGTGCTGTTGTTGTCGTAAACCACGAACCGCTCGACGCCTTGGCGCGTGTGGTACCTGATCCAGTCGTCGATGACGTCAACCTCATTGCGAAGCAGCGTCACAACGCACAGTGGGACGCGGGGCGCGCCTGCCAGCAGCCGGAACACTCGCCTGCGCATGCGCCACGTCACCTCAGACCGGATGTCCCTGGTCTCGTAGCGGAGCGAGATGATGGCGTCCTCGGGCATCACTCCGGCCTTGACGCACAAGAAGGTGTCGACGGTCGAGCGAAGCAGTTTGACGCGCATGTCCCCGACGACACAGTAAGAGAAGCGCACGTCCTTGCGCATCGTGGTGGAACGGAGTCCACCCACGAACACCATGAACGTGGCATTGTTAACGTCGTGCACAGCCACCACGAGCACCTTCCCCTGTTTCTGCAGCAGCTGCAGCATCGTACCTTGTTCGGCTACAGACGCCCGGGGGTCGACCCGGTTGTTTCCGGTACGCCCACCCGGCGGGCCCTTCTTCTTCTGGCCCCGGCGCTCTTTACCCTCGGCTTTCACGCCCTTTGAACTCTGTGCAGCCGCTGCCCAATTCTCTACGGAGCCATCAGCTATCAGCACACTCTTGGGTTGTGCTTTCCCTTGCCCTTGCACTTGCCATTGTGCTTGTGTTTGCCCTTGTGGTTGAGCCTGTGGTTGAGCCTGTGGTTGAGCCTGCGCTTGCCCTTGTGCTTGCCCTTGCATTTGCCCTTGTCCATGCGCTTGTCCATGTGCTTGCGCTTCCACTTGCGGTTGTTCATGCTCCTGCACATCCGGGCTCTCCAACTCGCTGAACTCTTCCATCTGTACTCTATTGGCTTCCGGGTAAAGGCTCCCGGAGATGTAGGCGGCAATGACAGCCAAGGTGGTGAGTATCATCATGTACTTCATTACGCAGGTCATGGTCACCATGAGAGACATCTCTCTTTGAGTCCTCATCGCGCTTTTGTAGATTTCACCTCTGGAATAAGAAAAAAGGATATAGGTTTTTTTGGTGTTTTTATTTATTTTTACTCTGATTTTCCTGTTTTAATCAACAATTTATTGTACGCGCGTTACTGCAAAGCACAGTATATAAAGTGGTAATTAAGAGTTTTATTATTTGAATGAATCAAAGTATCTCATAGGTATATTGTCTTGTTCAGTCTATCTCATCATAATTAATCCATCACTAAAAATCAAGTGGGTAATGTCTCATTTTTTGTGTGTGCTTATATTACTTATTTTCAATTATCTGTTAGAGAATAAATTCCGTCAATATTTCACACTGAAAATGGTTTTACTTCCAGTACTGAATTAAGCCATCATGTTGTGTGTGTCCCCCTGTAGTATGCAGGTATTGCAATACCTCAGGGAGTTTGACACCCCTGACCTGCAGAGTTGTAAACCACTGCCTTGTGGTACAGGTTCTTGATAGAATCGAAGGTGAAGGGAGCAAACCCTGAACAGAAAACCATGTCACTGTGGCAGCATCAAGGGTGGTTAATGTATGGAACTCACAACATTTCCCGACCAGCCACTGCAGGCAGAAATAGCTTTGCGCCTGTCTGGATATGTTCTTGCCGGTGTGAGACCTCTATTTTCTCCCCGAGAGAGTGGCGCTGGTAACTTTCAAAAGCCAGCAGCACTTCAACACTTTTCCAGGCAGCTTTCATGAAATGCCGACTCATGGACATCACTCTCACAGCTGAGAGCTAAATGGAGAGCGACAGTCAAGTAATGAAAGCAGTCTTTGTCATCGTGACCGACATGATGATGATGATGATGTGTGTCCCCCTCCACCCCCCACCCCCCCAGGAAGGGGGGGGGAGGGCCCCCGCAGTCCTGCGTGCCCTGCAATGACCAGGAAGGAGCACACACTCATTCATAACAATGAATCAAGTTGCTATTATTTCTTTATGTGTGCTTCTATTACTTATTTTCCATTGTATATTTATGCCGTGGGGTGATGAAAAGGGGAAATATTGCGCCTAGAGCAGGATTCAAAGCCACTCATCTTACCATTCCAGGGCTATTGTGCTCATAATGCTTCGGGGAGGCACGTGTTCTCAAATCTGGACATGCTTCGTCAATTCTACTCTCCATTCGTGAACTCCAAGCAAAGTATGTCACATTTTAAATTCCCCCGTTTCCCCCCTCTCGTCCTGATATGATCTGAGATGTTGCTAGGAAGTAAAACAACCACCAACCAACTGTTTTCCCTCTGCTTTTTCCCCCTCAAAATTATAGGCCTAGGCACTCGTGGCGATTTTGATAGTGCTGTCCTAATGGGAGACCCAGGCCACCGGCACTATGACCCAATATCCGACAGTCACATTATCCTGATACTTATGGGGCTGTCACACTACGACGTTTCTCCCGGCGACCCGTCAGCGTTGAAAGTACTATCTTGCGCGTCGAGAAACGTTAAAGATTTAGGGGAAATATGGGGAAATTGGACGTTGGCGCAGCGTGTTAGTTGCGCGCGGCCAACGTTGTGGTAACGTATATCGGCGTGCTGTGTCTGTGTCTGTGTCTGTGTCTGTGTCTGTGTCTGTGTCTGTGTCTGTGTCTGTGTCTGTGTCTCTGTATGTGTCTCTGTGTATGTGTCTCTGTGTATGTGTCTCTGTCTGTGTCTCTCTCTGTGTCTCTGTGTCTGTCTCTGTCTGTGTCTCTGTCTGTGTATCTGTGTCTGTCTCTGTCTGTGTCTCTGTCTGTGTCTCTGTCTGTGTCTGTGTCTCTGTCTGTGTCTCTGTCTGTGTGTCTGGGTCTCTGTCTGTGTCTCTGTGTATGTGTCTCTGTCTGTGTCTCTGTGTCTGTGTCTCTGTCTGTGTCTCTGTCTGTGTCTCTGTCTGTGTCTCTGTCTGTGTCTCTGTCTGTGTCTGTGTGTGTGTGTCTGTGTGTGTGTCTCTGTATGTGTCTCTGTATGTGTCTCTGTATGTGTCTCTGTCTGTGTCTCTGTCTCTGTTTCTCTCTCTCTGAGAAACAGAGACATAGACACACATAGACACACACACAGATACACAGAGACACAGAGACACACACCGAGACACAGAGACACACACAGATACTCAGACACACAGAGACACATAGACACAGACACAGAGACACACACACAGACACAGAGACACACACACAGACTCAGACACACAGAGACACAGAGACACACACACATACACAGAGACACACACAGAGACACATACATAGACACAGACAGAGACACACACAGAGACACAGACAGAGACACAAACAGAGACACATAGATATACACATACAGAGACACATACACAACCATAGACACAGACAGAGACACATACAGAGACAAATACAAATACACATACAGAGACACAGACAGAGACACAAACAGATACACAGACAGAGACACAGACAGAGACACACACAGAGACACACACAGAGACACAGACAGAGACACATACAGAGACATACACAGAGAGACATACAGAGACAGACACAGAGACACAGACAGAGACACACACAGAGACACACACAGAGACACACACAGACACACCCAGAGACACACACAGAGACACAAACACAGCAACGTGTGAGCAACGACCCTCCCGCGCGCACGCCGTCTTCCTAGCGTTCCCATAACGTTATTCCGGCGCGTCCAACGCATCGCGACGCGCGCCTAACGTCCTTACCCATATATTTGCGCGCGCTGGCGTTCGTTGGGTTGTTTTTGACATGTTGAAAACACTCAGCGACCAATAACGCGCGCCGACTTTCTCCGCCGACCGTCAACGTCAAAGATAGTGTACCGACGTGTACCGACGCGCGCATAACGCCCCCCCAGCGTTTCTCGATATTTCACCCATTTTCGCCCAAATACACCACACGTTGACGGGTCGCCGGCGAGAAGTGTCGTAGTGTGACAGCCCCATGAGATAAAAGATTCACCCTGTACTTCCAGTACAGGGGTGAAGACCAGCCTTATATAAAAACGGTAGAAAATCGGGCTAATGAAATGAGTCGTTATGAGAGCCTAATTTTACAATCTAAGAAGCAACATTTATTCTTTGTATATATCTTCATGTTTACCTGCTACTTTTGAGTTGGAAAATATAATAAAACATATACTTTAATGCAATTTAAAAGTGAAATCGACGGCGTTCTCTGGCCGCCATCTTGTCTTTTTGCATTCTCTCCCATTTCACCAACTCTGTGCTGATATAAGCAACCATTTGATACTGGTGCCAGGCATTCTACTTCTTGTTCCATACTAACGCTATTTTCACCCGTATTTAGACTACCTTGTCGTTCACCCGTGTACTACAAGTACCGGGTGAATCTTTTATCTACCTGATACTATGCTAACCAGTCCTTGTCCTATCCTATTAATGCCGAAGACCAGGCTAGGTAGCGACGAGTCTCAATTTGTATAAGTCATTGATTTGACTCGACTGGGATTCGAACTCCCGACCTTCAGCAGGAGAAGTCTGCGCTCTACTGATTCGGCCACCCCGCCCGGTGATATCACATTGGAAATTGCTACATTGAATGAACATGCATTATTATGTATTGTTCTGGTTGCTGGTTGGTCCTGGAGGCTAGTGCAATTTGACCTTCTCCGAAGCTTTCCAATACAGTCAGCTCTGGTTAATCCGACACATTCTGCCACATGCCAAATAATGTCGGATGGCAAATTGGCGGATTAACCAATTTAGACTATTTCGAGGTTGTTTGTGTACTTAGTGCATAGCAGGCCTAAACATAACACTCGTTACGGTTTGATTGCAATTATACACCGTCCCTTCTGTTTACACAAGGTATTAAGAGGTGGAGAGACAAGCTGGCCAACAGCTCCTTTGTTAACAACCATTAAAACAATTTGCAGCTTCCCACTCAATGTAGCCATGACAACAAACTAAAGCCACTCATGTTTGATGGATTTCAAGAGTCAGATTAACCAGAGCTATAGGCATGCTTAGGCATTTTATTACAAAAAAGCAGTGTCAGTGTCGGAAAGCGATTGCTGGATTAACTAGAGTAATTAGCATCGATTAACATTGCGGAAATCCGTTACACTTGAAATCTGTGTTCTCTGTGGTGGAGTAGTTACAGTGTCTGACTTTTTTCTAGGTCGGACTCCTAATCTGAAGGTTGGTGGTTCGATTTCCCGTACCCCGACCTCTGCCACTTTGGATTTCCACTGCTATGTATAACTTACAGCGTCATCAAAGGCCAGTTGCTCTCATACCATGCCGATGTCGTGTGCACGGTTAAAAATCCCTTGGGTTGGTAAAGGTGTAGTCTAGGGCTTTCTATTGACAGACTGTCTAATGGTTAAAACAAGTCTATTCAGACTTATCCATGATAGACAGTATAAATCTTCAAGAAGCAAAATGATCGGATTAACCAGAGCTGATTGTATATATACTAACTATCAGGGCTGTGGCTAGCTGTGGGGACAAAGGTGTAGTTCCCCACCCCACCATAAAAAAAACCTGTAGCGTATAACCTCCCTGAAACGGCTGGGAATGACATTTCAAAGCCTCTAGATTAATAGATTTCCTACGCGGCATATCTGCAGATCCCACTAGTACCCTATGCCTTCGGTCCTCATTTGTTCAAAGAATTGATCTGACCCTGCCAACAAATGTCACCCACAAACAAGAATTCCTGGCTATGGCTATGCCTAACCTATACCACACCCACAATCACTCATTCTTTAACCAGTTGTAGAGTGGGTGTTAGAGTCTGTGGCTATGTAGGTAGTCTCAAGTGAAAAACAATACAGATGGAGAGAAAGAGAGAAAGTAAAGCAAAAGTAAGAGTATAAAGCCCAGTTCACCCACACAACTTTAGGCCGAACTAGATAAGGCGAACTAGAAAAGGCGAACTAGGCGTCCTGTCCACACATGCAGTACTTGGGGTGGTTTAAGGCAGAAATCTATATCTGGGAAATGAGGGAGTCCATACTAACCAGCGCCAGTTTTGGTTAGTCGACGTCACCACGAGAGAGTGCGGGTTCGACCTAGATATGTATGGACTGAATCGTATTGTTTTGGAATGATCAAAACTTCTGTTGGCCAGTAAAAAACCTAAAAATAAATCATGAAAAAAATATCTGTACACCTCTAGCCGGTTCATAGATCAAATTATATTATATAGTGTGACATGCTTAATCCGCTTCACATAAACCGCTACCGTCCACACAAGCAAGGTGTGCTGACTTAAGCTAGTTCGCTTCATATATACTACCTCACGACGTGGATAACTTGAAGCAAACTAGATGAGGCAACTTAGCCTTAAGTCGCCTCAGCGTAGTGTCCACACAACCAATTTGAGTCAAACTAAAGGAGGCGAATTAGTTAAGCCGACTTAACTCGCCAGTGTGAACGGGGCTTAAGAGAGAGTCCAAGTCCCTCTGGTTTATTATATATAGTACATGGACTCCTGGTATAGGATCATGCCATTCACTTCAACCAATAGGGACACAGCATTCCCAGTTCCTCCAATAGGGACTCAGCATTTCTGGTTACGATGATGACCAGTGGTCTACCCACCACCAGAGCTGGTTCACCTGGAGCCACCACCAAACTTGAACCCTGTATGCATTGACCCCTACCTCAGCAGAGAACCAGGCCCTGAGGGTACTCACACACAGACCTGCTGATCATCCCTATGTCTATAATTACCTGCCCTCAAGCATGGGCCAAGCGATATATATATACACAACATACATATACACACACTCTTGACCGGCCACACAGAATAATAATGAAGGATTTCCATTTCCCCCTCTGCTGATAATCGGAATATTTTACACAGTGAAGGGATTCCCCACTCAAATTAACGCATTCCTGCAGCAACACACGGTCTAGATTTATGTGGGGAACCTGCCTTATATCCCTGTCACAATACAACGTAATGAGCCAACATAAGCCTGACGTGGTCATTTTTCGTCATTATGTTGACGTACGTTGGGCTACGTTATGATGACATCAGAATGATGTTAGACTGACATCGAGCTATGTCACGTTACGTCGTGTTACGTCGGCGCACGTCAAGGTTTTGAACCTGTTCAAAACTTTCGACGTAACTCAAACTTAAGGGTTTATGTTCGCCGTACGTTCTGTACACGTTCGGCAAACGTCAATGACATTAAACGGACGTTAGTCAAATGCTGCTCACAACGTTCCACTACGTTCCACTATGTTCCACTACGTTCCACTATGTTCCACTACGTTCCACTACGTTGACCCACATTAAAGCCGGTGGAAACATCCACGCGGCGTAATGGGAATGTCAGGAGAATGTCAGGAGAACATATGCCGAACATACATCCAACGTACGTTCAGCGTTTCCCCAACGTTTAATGACGTAAGTAACATAAGGTAACATAAAGCAACGTAGTTCTGGTGATGGAATAACGTTCATAACATTCCGTGAGCATCATTAAGTTGTCCTCTCTCGTTGAATGATGCTATCACTACGCTTTACCGACGTTACGCTCTTGTCAACTATGCTGCATCCGCGTTCAACTTGTGCCCAAATTTGCATACTACGCCGAGAAGTTCGACATTTTTCACGTTCTCCCTATGCTGATGTCATTACGCCATAGTGTGACAGGGCCTTAACTTAGATGCACCATGATTGTATTTTTTAATAAATCAATAAACAATTTTTGTTTTATTAAAACAACAAAAAACAAAAAAAAGTGAAAGCTGTATAATCCAATGATAACATCTCATTCTGTAAATCGAAATATTTACCTAGATCTGATTCTACATATCCAACTTAACAATTAGTGCAGACACTAAATATTTATCGCAGTTTGGTACTCCTGTCCTACACCGCTTGGTATAAGCAAAGTCTCCAATCAGCCAATGTCCAACATTTCGGTGTGCACACCGAAATTCTATTGACCTGTTTCCATTCCAAATATCTTCACAAAGGTATCCCAAAATAAAATTAAAATAAAACTTACTTCAATCAAAATTAAAGTAAATTGCAGCATGACCAAAACATCTGACATTTACTAAAAAATAGGCACCTACTAAGTATGAATAAATAATCTATTCACTATGAGTTATTTATGGCCCACAAATTTTGTTTGTTTGTTGTTGTTTTACGTCCTAGCAACATCTAAGGTCATATCAGGACAGGTGCTGCCTTGTGACAGTGCACACTCATGGTGACTTTATAGTGCTGCCCCAGTGGAAGACCAGGCCACCAGCACCATGACCTGATATCCCACTCAGTCACATTATCCTGACACTGAGCCAACCAGTCCTTGCCATATCCTAATAATGCCGAGTGCCAGGCTAGGAAGCGACAAGTATAAATGTTTACGTCATTGGTTTGGTCTACCAACACAGGAGACGGATGCTGTAACTCATTCGGCCATCCCATCTGGTCATGGCCCAAAGATGGTCTGAGGGTTTGTGTTGGAATGCTTTGTTTGTTTGTTGTTTTACGTCCTAGCAACATCTAAGGTCATATCAGGACGGGTGTTGGCAAGCTCTGGCTATTAGCATCATTCAGTCGGAATGACTGTCCTCACTGATGGAGGCCAGGCTCCATTACAGTGGTTGGTTTGTTTTGCGTGTGTTTTTTTTGTGATGGTTTATTTACCCTGTACATAAGGAATAAAGCACATAGCGGCTTATTTTCATTGCTGAACAGCAATAGTCTCAATTTGGTAGTAGCCTTGTCATCTTAGCTGTTACTGTTAGTAGTTAGTTATGACCATCATTGATTATAATGACATAATATATAACATACTAACTAAAAAGCAGCAAACAAAGCTCCAAACTATACAAAATAGAGGGTTGTGCACAGTATTTAAAGGAAAAATACTACATACCATTGAGATGCACAATAAAGCTAAACTAGATTCCCTAAATATTCACAGAGACAAGCACCTATTAGGCCTAATGTACCACCGCGCAAAAGACCCATATTACATAGACACACCTACACAAGCCACACATGCAGCACAAGCCACCCTCCTGAAAGTGCTGCAAGTTAAAACTAGTAAAATGAAAAAGTCACCGGTTGTTCTGGGGGGAGCACTCTGGAACCAACTACCAGCACATGTTAGGAACAGTGATTGTTACAAAACTTTCAAGATAAACCACCATGCACATTTAAATCAACCAGCCTAGGCCAAAGCAGATAAATGATACACTGGGTCGGTGTTGCCATTCCTTTCCCTGTCCCCCCCCCCCCCCCCCCCCCCCCAAACAAACACTGTCAACTCAACCAGTAGTGGCCAACTAGACCAAAAACCCATCTACAACGGAATGAGCCTGGAAATGATTCTAGTTGGATCCTACTGAGGTACATGATTGATCAATATTAACCTACTTACTAACTCAATTGGCCCCAGCGGAGATTACTTTGAACACAAGTTCAATCACAAAGGCTCACCCTACATCCCCCATCACCCTTTCAACGAGTATGTTACTACTAGAAAGATAATCAGTTATGCCCCACCCCCTACTAACGCCTACCATACTAGTCTAACATAGTTACCTCCCCACATATGTTTCTTTTTCTCTTTATCTTGTTCTTTACCTATCATTCATGTACCGATGTTTTGCTTATTTTCCTGTAATTGTCTATCTGTATATTGTTGTAGATTTATTTACTCTGTAGAGGCAATTGTGATTAGGGCTGGAAGACCAGTGCATTACTACTGACAACATGTTATTCAGAGGAATAAAAACACTTGAACAAAAAAGAAAATGATACTTTTAGTTTTTTGTGTGCCACATTTACAACATATACCTACCTACCTGGCTAGTGTTGGTAGGGAAACTCAGTTTACGTTGTGACTTTGTGAGGTCGGGGTATGAAGTCATTTGAAGAATTGTCAGGAGTTAGGTATTGAATGACGGTTGTGAGTGCACACGGACTACATCAGGTGACCTTGCAGCCTTTGTTCTTAGAAAGTTACCTCTAGCCCCTTTATTACAGTTTTTAGGTCGGTGACATTCATAGTCAGTGAAGTTTGACCTCAAATTTGAGGGAATCCTGCACTAATTTCCTTTTTAGACTTTGAGATGAGTGGAAATTGGAATTGGGGGGGGGGATTGTTGTTGGAGTTTTGCGTCCTGGCAACATCTAAGGTCATATCAAGACGGGTACCAACTTGTAACAGTGCGCACTCATGGCAACCCTATAGTGCTGCCCCACTGGGAAATCAGGCCACCAGCACCATGACTCGATATCCCACACAGTCACATTATCCTGACACTGAGCCAACCAGTCATTGAAATGCTACAATCTTTAATGTTGACATGCGACTGGTGAGTGCGGTCAGTGCAATAAAGCCGAGTGGATCCATGGGATTTGAGAGGCTCAGGGAGAAATCTGTGGCAGGCGGGAGATGGATGGCTTTCTACGGGCAGATGTGAAGTCTAACTTTTCGAATGGTTATGATTGCTAAAGTAACTAAGCAGGTTATTAATTAGATAAAGTATTCACCCCGTACTCGCAGTACACGGGTGAATACCAACCCTATATAAAAACGGTCGAAAAAGCGGGTTAAGGAAATGAGAGCCTAATTTCACAATCTAAGAAGCAACGTTTATTCTTTACATATCTCTTATTGATAGCCCGCTACCTTTGAGTTGAAAAATATAATATAATATCTAGTTTAATCAGATTTAAAAGTCAAATCGACGGCGTTCTCTGGCTGCCATCTTGTCTTTTTGCATTCTCGCCCATTTCACCAACTCTGTGGAAATATATGCAGCCATTTGATACTGGAGCCAGAGTTTCTAGTTCAGGTTCCATACTAAACCTATTTTCGCCCGTATTTACACTATGTTGTCCTTCACCTGTGTACTACAAGTACCGGGTGAATCTTTTATCTAGTTATTAATATGGATTTGAAAAATGGCTGGTTACACAAACCATTCACCGGATGTTCTGCCATGAAGAAAGACCCGCGGGCCTACTTCATTACCTTATGCCCCACGAGAAATAACCATGACTGCTGTCATCAATATATTCCCAGTAAAACGAGCACGCCCTGACCGACAAATGATGAGGACTTTCCAAGGATAATTTGACCCGGTAGCCGAATCCGTAAGAGCGCAGGCTCCCTATACAGATGGTAGGTTGTTGGAGTTTTAGATCCTGCCAACATCTAAGGTCATATCAGATGGATACCGACTTGTGACAGTACACACTCATGGCGACTTTATAGTGCTGCCCCACTGGGAGATCAGGCCACGAGTATCATGACTCGATATCCCACACAGTCACATTATCCTGCTACTGAGCCAACCAGTCATTGTCTTATCCTAATAATGCTGTGGGCCTGGCTAGGAAGCGACAATTATCAAATTTGCAAGTCATTGCTTTGACTCGACCGGTACCTTCCGCACGGGAGGCCTCCCAGTGGAGCAGCACTATAAAGTCACCATGAGTTCGAACTGTCACAAGTCGGTACCCATCCTGTTATGACCTTAGATGTTGCCATGACGTAAAACTCCAACAACCAACCAACCAGCCAAGACTATGTTACTTCCATATGAGATGGCCGAATCAGTAAGAGTGCTGGGGGCTGCCCATAATGCATGAGGTCGTGCAATCTGATTGGTCAGCCTTACAAGGTAGAACATGCAAATTATCTGGTCAACCTCACTAGACAGACAATCTCATTGGTCAACCTGACCTGTCAATCTAGGGTGTGGGAAGTGGGGGGAGGGGTGTGGTGACACACTCACCCACCTGCCTCCTCCTACTGGACATGGGGTTGGTTGGTGGGAGGGGGGGGGGGGTGAATTGACTCACCCACTGAAAGCCAGCTAATTTAGTTTAAAAAAACAGCCCCCCCTTCCGCCGTTGCAAACAAAAAACATGAAAATCTACCAGCACAATAGCTTCAAAGCCGCAAATCGCTGATACAAGCAAATGTAGCGAATTTGTAATGTGTAGGCCTATACTGGGTATGCAGGTATTGCAGGTATAGCAATATCTCAGGGAGTTTGACGCCCCTGCCCTGCAGAGTTGTAAACCACTGCCTTGTGGTACAGGTTCTTGACAGAACCAAAGGCTAAGGGAGCCAACCCTAAACAGAAAACGATGTCACTGTGGCAGCATTAAGGGCGGTTGATGTATGGAACTCCCAACATCTCTCGACCAGCCACTGCGGGGACAAATAGTTTTGCGTCTGTCTTGACATGTTCTTGCCGGTGTGAAACCTCTATTTGCTCCCCGAGAGAGTGCCGCTGGTAACTTGCAAAAGCCAGCAGCACTTCAACACTTTTGCAGGCAGCTTTCATGAAATAAGAGAGCTAAATGGAGAGCGGCAGTCAAGTAATGAAAGCAGTCTTTGTCGCATCGTGACCGACAGCATGATGAGGCCTATAATCAAATGAGGTGCCCGAATCAGTAGAACGCAGGTTCCCGTGCAGAAGGTCGGGACTTCGAATCCCAGTCGAGTGAAACCAATGACTTCACACATTTGATACTTGTCGCTTCCTAGCCTGGTGCTCAGTGTTACTAGAATAGGGCAAGGACTTGTTAGCTCAGTGTCAGGATAATATGACTAAGGGATATTGGGGCATGGTGCCGGCGGCCTCGTCTTCCAGTGGGGCAGCACTATCAATTAACCATAACTGTACACTGTCACAAGTCTGTACTGGTCCTGATATTACCTTAGATTGGTTAGTTGTTGGGGGTTTACATCCTGGCAACATCTAAGGTCATATCAGGACGGGTACCAACTTGTGACAGTGCGCACTTATGGTTACTTTATAGTGCTGCCCCACTGGGAGACCAGGCCGCCAGCACCATGACCGAATATTCCACCGCGTCCGGTCTTGGCTCGTGGTGTTGATGGCCTGGTCTCCCAGTGGGGCAGCACTATAAATATCGCCAGAAGTGTGCACGGTCACAAGCCGGTAGCCATTCTGATATAACTCGTTATGTTGTTAGGATGTAAGACCTCCAATAAACGAACAACACCTTCGTTACTCAATCATCATAACTGGTACTCTTTCCATTTGATTTAAAAGAAATATCCCCCCCCCCGCCGCCAAAAAAAAACCACACAATAAACAAAATAATGGTGTAGGTTCGAACCCTGGTCGAGTCAAACCAATGACATAAAAATTGATACTTGTCGCTTCCTAGCCAGGCGATCGGCATTATTAAGATAGAGCAAGGACGGGTTGGCTCAATGTCAGGATAATGTGACTGAGTGGGGTATCAAGTCATGGTGCTGTCAGCCCGGTCTCTCACTTGGGCAGCACTATCAAGTCGCCATGAGTGAACACTGTCACAAGTTGGTACCCGTTCTGACATGACCTTAGATCTTGCTAGGACGTAAAACAATAACAAACAAACAAACAAAATAATGGTTGGTTGTTGAAGTTGTACGCCCTGGCTACATCTAAGGTCATACCATCCTGATATGACCTTAGATGGTGCCAGGACGTAAAACTGAAGCAACCAACCAATCTAAGGTTATATCAGGAGGGGTACCGACTGCTGGCATTGCACACTCATGGTGACTTTATAGTGCTGCCCCACTGGGCGACCAGGACGCTGTCACCATGACCTGATATCATACTCAGTCGCATTATGTTCTCTGTGGCGGAGGGGTTAGAGTGTCTGACTTTTTTCTAGGTCAGACTCCTAATCTGAAGGTTGGTGGTTCAATTCCCCGTGCCCCCACCTCTGCCAATTTGGATTTCCACCGCTGTGGATAACTTACAGCGTCATCAAAGGCCAGTTGCTCTCATACCATGTCTATGTGGCATGGGAGGTTAAAAATCCCTTTGGTCGGTAAAAGTGTAGGCTCGGGCTTTCTATCGACAAACTGTCTAATGTTGAAAACAAGTCTATTCAGGCTTATCCATAATAGGCAGTATAAATCTTTAAAAAAAAAAAAAAAAAAAAATTATCCTGACACCTAACCAACCAGTCCTTGCCTTATTCCACTAATCAAAGCAGAAAATCACCGATTCAATCAGATGTGGCGTGTTTATAATGAATACCTGTGTTTTAGCTGTATGTGACTGTGTGTGTAGGGTTTTGGGGTAAACATAGCAACGTGTGCCCCTAACTTACCGTAGTGCGAGTAGAGTTAAACAACTGCCACAGCTTCCCACACAAGGCCCCCGTCCCGACTCCGTCACTGTGTGGTGAGGACTCCACCCTTCTTCCACCAAGCGTGACGTGGCCGCGTCACGGGTCGCTGCACACCGCCTTTCAACCAGCTTACTTACTATTCGGGTCGCTGACTAAATAGACGATTTCCACCAACCATAACCAGACGGGATGGCCGAATGAGTTAGAGCGTCCGTCTCCCGTGTTGGTAGATGGTGGGATCGTGGGTTCGAATCCAGGTCGAGTCAAACCAATGACGTAAAAGTTTATACTTGTCGCTTCCTAGCCAGGCGCTCGGCATTACTAGGATAAGGCAAGGAGCAGTGGAATGAGGAAGATCAGTCGTCTGCGACTGAAATTTCCACTGCTTATACCCCTGTCACACTACAACGTAATGAGCAAACGTAAGCCTGACGTGATCACGTTTCGTCATTACGTTGCCGTACGTTGGGTTACATTATGATGACGTCAGAATGATGTTAGACTGACGTCGAGCTACGTCACGTTACGTCGTGTTACGTCGGCGCGTGTCAAAGTTATGAACCTGTTCAAAACTTTCGACGTAACTCGAACATAAGGGTTTACGTTCGCCGTACGTTCTGTACACGTTCGGCAAACGTCAATGACATTAAACGGACGTTAGTGAAATGCTGCTCACTACGTTCAACTATGTTCCACTACGTTGACCCACATTAAACCCGGTGGAAACGTCCATGCGGCGTAATGGGAACGTCAGGAGAACATCAGGAGAATGTACGTTCAATGTACATTCAATGTTTCGCCACCCTGTCATGACGTATGTAACGTCACGTAATGTAGTTCTGGTGATGGAATAATGTTCATAACGTTCCGTGAGCGTAATGACGTTGTCCTCTCTCGTTGAATGACGGTATCACTATGCTTTACCGACGTTACGCTCTCGTTAACTACGCTGCATCCACGTTCAACTTGCGCCCAAATTTGCAAACTACGCCGAGAAGTTCAACGTTCTTCACGTTCTCCCTATGCTGACATCGTTATGGCGTAGTGTGACAGGGCCTTTAAACAACTAATGTATCAACAACAAAACTCGCGCCCTGTGATGTGTGGTGTTTTTGTGGGTTTTGTCCCCATCCTTGCCGCATCAGACGGAATGACCGAATTTTTGTTTGTTTGTTGTTGCGATGAATTTATTTACCCTGCTCATAACGGATAAGAGTTTTAACATTTGTTTTAACCGAATGAGTTTGAGCATCCGTCTTCCGTTTTGGTAGATCGTGGGATTCGAACCCACGGGTTCGATCCCAGGTCGAGTCAAACCAATGACTTATAAAACTGATACTTGTCGCTTCCTAGCCGCTCGGCATTATTGGGATAGGGAAAGGACTTGCTGGTTCAGTGTTAGGATAATGTGACTGAGTTGTATATCAGGTCATGGTGCTGGTGGTTTGGTCTCCCAGTGGGGCAACATCTAAGGTCATATCAGGATGGGTACCGACTTGGTACTGTCCGCACTCATGGCAACTTTATAGTGCTTCCCCACTGGGAGACCAGGCCACCAGTACCATGACCTGATATCCCACTCAGTCACATTGACTAAACCAACCAGTCCTTGCCCTATCCTAATAATGCCGAGGGCCTGGGTAGGAAGCGACAAATATCAATTTTTAAGTCATTGCTTTGACTCGACAAAGGTTCGAACCCACAAACCTATGGGTTTGGATCACCCGATATCCCATGACCAACCGGACGCAGTGGCCGAATCTGTAGAGCGCAAGCTTTCCATGTGGAAGGTCGGTAGTTTGAATCCCAGCTGAGTCACGTCAAACCACAGACATATACAGTTGAAACTTGCCTCTACCTAGCCTGGCACTCAGCATTAATAGGATAGGACGAGGACTACTTAGCACAGAGCCAGGATAATGGGACTGAGTGGGAGATCAGGTCATGTTGCTGGCAGCCTGACTGCCCAGTGGGGCAGCACTATAAAGTCGCCATGAGTGCACACTGTCACAAGTCGGTACTCCTCCTGATATGATCTTAGATGTTGCTAGGACGTAAAACAACAAACAAACTTGTGTGACCGTGAACATATTGAAAACGTGTGATGACCCCCTTCTGGGAGAAAGTAAATTGGTAATTGGGGTATGTTATGACAATAGGGGGAGCGGGACGTAGCACAGGCGGTAGAGTGTCCACCTGTGAAGGTGTGGGTCATCCTATCGATCCTGCTCAATGGATCCATTTGCAGTTTGGGCTATTTTCCATTCCAACCAGTGGTCCACCACTGGTTCATCAAAGGCTGTGGTATGTGCTGTCCTGTCTGTGGGAAAGTGCATATAAAAGAACCATTGCTGCTTCTCGGAAACGTGGTAGCCTTGGATTTCCTCCAAAGAAATATGTCAGATTGACCCTATATGTTTGACGTCCAATAGCCGATGGTAAAAAGCAATGTGCTCTAGAGGCATCATTAAATAAGACAATGAGCTTTTTTTTTTGTTATGACAATTGAGTGACGTGTTCTCAAATCTGGACATGCTTCGTCAATTCTACTCTCCATTCGTGAACTCCAAGCAAAGTATGTCACATTTTTAATTTCCCCGTTTCCCCCCCTCCCGTCCTGATATGATCTGAGATGTTGCTAGGAAGTAAAACAACAACCAACCAACTGTTTTCCCTCCGCTTTTTCCCCCTCAAAATTATTTGCGCATGATTTTCTTTTGGAGTTTTACATCCTGGCAACATCTAAGGTCATATCAGGACGGCTACCGGCTTGTGACAGTGTGCATACACTTATGGCAACTTTATAGTGCTGCCCCACTAGGAAATCAGGCCACCAGCACCATGACCCAGCATCCCATTCAGTCACATTATCCTGACACTGAGCCAACCAGTCCTTGCCCTATCCGATTAATGCCGAGCGCTGGGATAGGAAGCGACAAGTATCAATTTTGTAAGTCATTGCTTTGCCTCGACCGGGAATCGAACTTTCGATCTACCTCACGGGAGTTCTGCGCTCTACCGATTCAGCCACCATGCCCGGTGATTATGACAATTGGGTTATGTGCGTTCTCAAATCTGAATAAATTACGCCGTCATGCTTCGTCAATTCTCCTTTCTAAACGTGAGTTAATTGAGGGGGGGGGGGTCACATGACATTTCACCGGACTTTTTCCTGTTGTTCCGTTTTTGTCCCTTCCGCAACATTAATTTTGTATGAAGGTTATGGCCCTGTCACACTACGACGTTTCTCTCCAATGCACGTCGACGTGTGTCACCTTTTGCCGAGACGTCGGGAAGCGTTACGCGCGTGTTAGGCGCGCGTCGGTACACGTCGGTACATCTTGATGTTTTGCCCTCACAGTAGGGCCGAAATGCCTCCCTTAGCGGTTGTAGTTTGTCTCTCTCGGCGGTGGTAAACCGCATCGATTGATGTAGTTTCTGCGCCTCGGTTCCGGCGACATGCAGGAATACCGAACACTGAACTTTTTCGCTCCTGCTTTGGACTCCTGCTGCGGAGGCATATATGTTGAAAGCATGCAGCCATGTCTTCCAATTTGCGGAAATGTTTTCCTCCAAATTCAACGTCCGGGAGGCTTCAACCCTGGTAGCGACATGTCCGTCTAAGGTTCCACGTCTGACACCATGTAATGTGATCAAGCGACCAACGACTGCACACGTTGAGGTCTAGTTACTTAATGCTTTATTCCCCGTGCGATACCACTACACTGGTTCCTCCGCTCTGCTTGGTCCCGGCCGTCGCGCCGCTGCCCTGCAGATAACACCGTACATAACAGACGTCGACGGTCGGCGAGAAACGGTGGCGCGCGTAGTTGGTCACTCAATGTTTTAAAGTCGCCAGCTATCCGCCGCGTGGAAAACAAACGAACTCGGAATAGTTCAGATTTGTCGATTCTACTCGCGGTGTTCGATTTGAAATTCTGACGAAGTAGTGGTGGTCGCCGGCAACAGGCTCAGGGGGATCTGCTGAGCCTGTTACCGGCGAGCGGCATTAACATCACGTTGATTTTTGGTTTAATTTAACCAAATTTCAGCGGCGGTGTTAATATCGCTTCGAGTTTGTGGTTAATTTGACCAAATTTGACTTTTTGAGCATGTAATTCTGTTAAATATGACAGCTTTGAATAGATTTGGGCTTAATTTATTGCCGCCCATACTGGGAACCAGCAACTCTTGTTACTGTGTGAGCCTGTTGCCGGCACAATTTCAGCCAATCACAGTGCAGCTTTTCCATTGCAAATGGCCGCCGTCTATGGGGGCGGCCATTTTGGAGACAACCAACTGGCTTTGCAGTTCAGATTAGCACAGCCCTGGTCCCCTACTCTCCCCACACATACTTGGTTCAATTAAACATAAAAACTAAACAAGGTTGTGCTTGGAGAGCATTTGTCGGAGTACGGTTCCCGTCGCCAGCGACCTATATCTGGTCCCTTTATATTAAGAGTGTCAAAAAACAGCGACGACCCACAACGTGCGTCAACGAGCGGGTTGCAATATTATGGCGACGTCAGAAGGGACGTCAACAGCGCTGAAATAACGTTATGCGAATGCTAGGCAGTCGGCGCGCGAGCGTGAGGGTCATCTCCAGACGTTGCGCCAAATAGTTGCTTTGTTGTTTTACGTCCTACCAACATCTAAGGTCATATGAGCACGTCGTGCCAAACTTTTTTTGTTTTTTCCTCACTTGTCTACTCACGTTGGCCGTGCGCGAATAACGTGCTGCGCTGACGCCGATCTTTTTCCCCAAACCGCCGAAAAGTTGGACGTGTCTCGACACGTAGAAGATATTTTGCGCGCTGACGGCGCGCCGGCGAGAAGTGTCGAAGTGTGACAGGGCCATATTAGCGGCCTTTTCAGAAAAGCTCCCCCCCCCCCAACCCGTCTATGTATATAATCAGCCATGCTTGTGTACCCTTCGGAGCTCGGCCTCGATACGCATGACGACAGAAATAGTTTTGAGTTATAAATATCACCACTCGCCACCTCCACCTTCCATCCATCAGAACTAAAATAGTTGATATGTATTGTGTGCTTAAAGGCCCAGTCAGACCTTACCGGATTGAGCAACGGACATAAACCGGACAAAGAATTTTTTAGTCCGGTGGTGTTCGGTATCAAAATGTACCGAAATGTGTTGAACTGTTGCAACGGCCGCCAGACGAAACGGACGCTAAACGGACAAGGAACGTACATTAACGAATATCCACCGGACGAAAACCAGACGAAAACCGAATGTCAAACAGACGTACCGGATTGTTCACGGACAGGCCGAAAACATATACTGACCGAATTCCCGCAATAAAAAAAACTAAACAAAAAACAAAACAAAAAAACCCATCAACAGACTTGGCAGGAAGCAAACCGGAGACGTAATGGATGGGTACCGGACATGAAATGGACAAAACGGACCGAAGGGACTTAAAGTTTTTTGCATGTTCAAAACTTGTACCAGACACCACTGGACACCACTGGACAGATAACGGACTTGCCGGATGTCAACCGTATATAAACCATACATTGCCGTATTTCACCGGACAGTGTCCGGTTTCTGTCTGTTTCTCCAATCCGGTGAGGTCTGATTGGGGCTAACTGTGGATGAATGATTTGAAAGTACACTGTTTGGGACGGTGACGCTGTCAGCCGGATTCGGCCACTAGGTGGCGAGCGACATACAATAATAGTAGATTGAGAAAGTTGTCAGATAGGTAGGTGGTGCCATATTCGGCGTCGAATAACAAGGCGTTAGTATCTTCTTTAGCCACGAGGTGGCAGATCGTGCCAATGCAAAGTCCCATAGCAAGGTTATAAGATAGGTGTCGCCACCTAAGCGCCCATAGTTACCTGGTTACGCGCTGATCCATGAACAAAGCCTACCGTCACTCAGCTACCACATCTGCCACCTAATGGATCATGCCTGAACCACAACACCCGTTCTGTGAGCTGCCTGTGCTGCATGTGCTGCACCTGCTGTCTGTGCTTCCCGTGCTGGCTGTGCTGCTGTGCTGTTATGCTGCTGTACTGCTATCCTGATATGTTGCTATGATATATTGCTATGCTGCTATGTTGTTAAGTTGCTATGCTGCTATGTTGCTGTGCTGCTATGCTGCTGTGCTGCTGTGTTGCTATTCTGCTATGCTGCTGTGCTGTCATGTTGTTAAGCTGCTGTGCTGCCATAGTGCTCTGAATGTTGCTATGTTGTTATACTGCTGTGCTGCCATGTTTCTATTCTATGCTGATGTGCTGCCATGTTGCTACACTATGTTGCTATGCTGCTATGTTGCTATGCTGCTTTCCTGCGATAATGCTATGCTATGTTGCTATTCTGCTATGCTGCTGTGCTGCCATGTTGTTATGCTATGCTGTTGTGCTGCCATGTTGCTATGTTATGTTGCTATGCTGCCATATTGCTATGCTATGTTGCTATGCTGCCATGTTGTTATGCTATGCTGATATGCTGCCATTTTGTTATGCTATGCTGCTGTGATGCCATGTTGCTATGCTATGTTGCTATGCTGCCATGTTGCTATGCTATGTTTCTATGCTGCTATTTTGCTATGCTGCTATACTGCTGTGCTGTTTTGCTGCTATGTTGCTATATTGTTATGCTTAAAAATAGGCACACAAAGACATTGCCCAGCATATTGGTGTGCACACCCAATAATTCAGCATTATTTTTACTTATAATATCTTTCAAATAACACTTACTTCAAACTAAAGTAAATTAGAATGTAACGATCAACCTGGTATATGTATCTAATAAACTAAATATGGCAGAAACACAAAACACAATTAAAATATAAATAAAGATATCCTGTAGTGAATTAAACAAAAGAGAAGAGCGGTTATTCTCTTCGTTCTCCATTCACCATAATGAGTAACGCAGATAGCGTCAGTACTGCTTTACATAGAGGTTGGTTGGTTGTTGGAGTTTTACGTCCTGGCAACATCGCTGGCCATATCAGGATGGCTACCGACAGTGCACACTCATGAGGGCGTGATCGATTAATGAACTCGGGTCACCCAAGCCACTTTTTGGCGCATGCGCACATCCTACAAACTCGTGTTGAATAATCGAATACGCTTCTCAATGCTCGCGGTGGAAAAAATGGTAGCTTAATCCAAAGCCTTCTTTATTTTAATAACCGATATAACTACAGCGAAATAGGATTTATGTTATTTCATGATTGCATAGCTTAGATATATTTCCATTTCATTAATCTGGGTTATTACCACACAAAAACATGTTTGACTGGTACTGGTAGCTGTTATCGTGCAGGACGGTACCAGTGCAAATGTGATGTCATCGTTCCTAGCCACCCCCAGACATGGGTTACTGGGGTCGGGCCTTTTTGCACATGGCACATGTTTTTGCCAACTCCACTCACTGTGTTCGATTTGAAATTCTAGCCGCCAGGGTCGTGTTAATCGAATACGGCCATGGCACCTTTATACTGATCCTCCACTGAATTGAACTCCCGACCTTCCGCACGGGAGGCCTACGCTCTACCGTTTCGGCCACCACGTCCGGTTTTATGTCGAGGCCGTCTGTATGCATGTAGAACATAAAGGACTGGCACGCTACAAGTTACAACAGTTATTGTTTACATGTCCGGAGGCATAACACATTTGTTGAGCTCCCTTTTTTTTTGGATGTGAACTTATATGACCAATAAATACACTTAAGAAAACCTACCATTAAAGTGTCAGTCTGGCTCATAGCTTATCACAATAAACCTATATTGTGTGGTGTTCTCTGTGGCGGAGTGGTTAGAGTGTCTCCCTTTTTGATAGGTCACACTCCTAATCTGAAGGTCAGTGGTTCGATTCCCTGTGCCCCCACCTCTGCCAATTTGGATTTCCACCGCTGTGTATAACTTACAGTGTCATCAAAGGCCATTTGCTCTCATACCATGTCTACGTGGTGTGGGAGGTTAAAAATCTGTTGGGTCTGTAAAAGTGTAGGCTCAGGCTTTCTATCAACAAACTGTCTAATGGTGAAATGAAGTCTATTCAGACTTATCCATGACAGGCAGTATAAATCTTCACGAACATATACCAGCTACAGTAATAACTCTGGAATATCTCGATCTAACTACCTAGTGACTCTGGAATATCTTGATGTATATATAGATTAATTATGTTTTACCGAGTCCTATAGCCTCGGCTGATTTTAGTACAGGGAGATGTAGCATTTCCGGTTGAACAATGTTTACCCTATTTACCGAAATTATGTCTATTTACATCTCAATCAGGCACCATCAGCACCTACATATATAAACATAAATGCACCTGGTCACGGATACCCGATCAATAATAGAACATTTGCATTCCCCCACAAATGCATTAAATCAGAATATTTTACAACTTGACCAGTACCGAATGACGCAAACACATGAATGGGTTGAGAAAGGTTTTATATATACCATCTCTGGCTCAGGATAAGACTGCCCGTACCTTACAAAAGAAAGATGTATTGAATTGAGAACCGTTTACCTGCGTTCTCGGCAATATCTAGTGCCAGGTTTGATCACGTGACCAAGCCCGCAGCACCTGGCCACAGTGAATCCATTCTGTTTAGCCATTGCTACATCATTTATTATGTGGATATAAATAACGGCAGCCCCCTTAATGTTTCTCTCTAACTACCTTAACCTCCATGATATTCACTGCAGAACGGGACCAGACCGGATGGCCGAATGAGTTAGAGGGTCCGTCTTCCGTGTTGGTAGATCGTGGGGTCGTGGGTTCGAACCCTGGTCGAGTCAAACCAATGACTTAAAAATTGATATTTGTTGCTTCCTAGCCTGGCGCTTGGCATTATTAGGATAGGGCAAGGACTGGTTGGCTCAGTGTCAGAATAATGTGACTGAGTGGGATATCAGGTCATGGTGCTGGTGGCCTGATCTTCCAGTGGAGCAGCACTATAAAGTCGCCATGAGTGCACACTGTCACAAGTCGGTACCCGTCCTGATATAACCCTAGATGTTGCTAGGACGTAAAACAACAACAAACAAACAAACACTGCAGAGCGGACATTCTCTCCTCTATGCCTCCTCTACACCTTGAGCCAATGGTCATTCGGCTCACTTTCCAAAGTCTTTCTTCTAATTTTACGAACAAACTATTTATATATGACAGCATTTTGCGCCTCTGGTATGGTTGGGGGTGGTGGCGTCACCTGGTCCAACTGTGAAAAGGGGTCACTCATAAAGTAGTACACAACATATGGGTGATCATATAGGGAACATTCCCTTTTGTGCATTTATACTCGCATAATTCTTATACATCACATATATATGTGCGCTAGCCATAGATGGATATGGGCGTTGCACGGGTCCTTGCTGAGCTGCCAGATCGTGACGTCACAGCCGAGCGGGAGGCGGCGGCCGGATGTAGCCGGCGCGTGATGTCGCCGACGCTGGCGGAGCGTGGCAAACCGGAAATGAGTGGAATGCTGCTGGGCCGCGCCTGCGCACTGGTGGCGACCTCGGGTGGAAGTCGCGGACACGCCGGCTTCCCTCCACCGCTCGCGTTTGTCGCCGAGTGCCAACGCGGCACTCGACCACTTCCGCTTCCGCTTCCGGTGTCCGCACCACCGGAAGTAGATCTTCTGATATTGCCGCAGCCGGAAATGGGCTCCGGCTGGCAGCTGTGGGGCTGGTGGTTGTTGTGGTTGCGGTGCGAGGCAGGCTGCTCGCTGCGCGCCATGCGTCGCGCAATCTCGCGCACGTCGCTGTGCGCGAGATCCTCACAGAGCGCGCACTTCACATGCCCGTACAACTTCCGGCGCGAGGCCGTCGTCGGCCGCTGCAACCTCTCGAGCAGCTTCTCCTGGTCCCCGGCCGTCCTGGTCCCCGCTGCCGCATCCCGGTCCCTGGCTCTGTCCCCGCCGCCCCTGTCCCCGCCGCCGCCGTCGCCAACCCACGCCGCCGCCGCCAAGGTCGCGGCGGTCGGCCGCTGCAGGCGCCTCACCACCTTCTGCATCGCACTTCCCGCCAGCGGCGGCGGTGGCGGTAGCGGCGGCGGCGGCTTCTCACTTCCTGTTCCGCCGCCCGACGCCGACGCCATTCCCCCGGGTGCGGGCGCGGGGGCGGGCGCGGCGCGACGGCATTGTGGGAAGGGCGCAGCGGGGACGCAGCGGGACGACAGCCACAACCCGCCTGTACTCGTCTGCGACTCCTGTGGGCGGGAGGAAGGAAGGCAGGAAGTACGTCAAGGGGTCAGGGGTCAGGGGATCAGCACAAATAACCACAGTAATGTTAATAAACACAGCATTAGTGTGAGAGTGTGCACAGTCACTGATGCTATCCGTCCTGATATGACCTTAGATGTTGCTAGGACGTAAAACAACAACAAACAAACAATATATATACTGCATAGCCGTGATTATATATAGTTGCATAATGAGATGATTTTGAGTGCATACCAGAACTGATAACTGTAAAGATAAATAAAT